>JAJHZJ010000303.1:451671-1051671 GCA_023548195.1 Bettongia penicillata ogilbyi
ACCAAAGATGACAAGGTCATCCAATGAATCCTGAGCCATTGCCAGTCATCTTGACTCTGTTCAGCCACTGGACTATGATGGCTCTGGAGGAGAGAGTGAGGCTGACGACTTCATTCAACTCTTCATTACTTAAAGCCAATTTACGCACAAATCAAAAGACATACCATTTCACTGTTATACCTCAAAGTCCTGTGGTGAAAAGCAAGGGATGAAACAGCAGGTGCAGACACACTGGGAGCTGTAGGCATAATCCTGCACACAGGAGGCCCAGGCCATAGGGTCGTTTCTCTCTGGAAGCAGCAGTGGGGCTTGGCAGCCCCCTGGGTGTCTGAACAGCCCTTTAAGGATCACACTTCTCACCTGCTGATGTAAGAAAAGGGGCTAGAAAAAGTGCCCTAAACATTGTCTGCTTACCCAACCTGACCTGATTACCGAAGCAGGTGGGAAAATTCGCTATGCAGAGGAAACACAAAAAAATGTACAAAATGTATGAAAATATCTGCAAAGATGATTCCACTCACTGTCGGCACATGGCACATGTGCATACTAATAGACAACACAAAATCCAGTAGACCTGGAAGAAGAACTGTTCATATTGTAAGAGAATTCAACAGATATCAAATCCAAATAGCAGCCCTGAGTGAAACAAGATTGGCAAATGAAGGTCAGCTTACTGAAGTTGGAGCTGGATACACCTTTCTCTGGAGTGAGTGCAGTGAAGGGGAATGCCGTGAAGCTGGTGTGGGTTTTGTAATCAAAACTGATATAATCAGCAAGTTGGCATGCTTGCCAAAAGGAGTGAATGACAGGCTCATAGCAATGTAATTGCCACTCGCAGGAAAACCTGTGCCTGCCCTCCCATCACGACAAACCCTGATGAAGTCAAACAAGAACTTTCTGAAGACCTAGAAGCTCTTATCATCAATGTGCCAAAAGAGGACAAACTTATAATTCTGGGCCACTTTAATGCTAGAGTAGGCTCAGACTACCAAACTTCGCAGGGAGTCCTAGGGAGGAATGGAGTTGGAAACAGCAACAGCAATGATTATTTACTGCTGAAGACTTGTGTATGCATGACCTTCTCATCACCAACACTGTTTTCCATTTACCTAAACATAACAAAACTTCGTGGATGCACACTTGCAGCAAACATTGGCATCTAATAGGTGTGTATTCTTCCTTCATTGCTGAAGAAGACCATACTATCAGAGAAATGATGACATGACTTGCATTTGACTTTTGTTTTGAGTGAGGTAGGGCTGTGCAGGTCACCAGCCTCACTTCTCCTCCACAGCCATCTGAATCCAGTGACCAGATAGTCATCAGAATGACAGGAGATGACTCAGGATGAGGCATTTGGGGTTAAGTGATTTGCCCAAGGTCACACAGCTAGTGAGTGTCAAGTGTCTGAGGTGAGATTTGAACTCAGGTCCTCCTGACTCCTGCACTGGTGCTCTATCTACTGCACCACCTATCTGCCCCAGAATCTAATAGACTGTGTGATTGTAAGGAGAAGAGATAGACAAGATGTGAGAGTGACAAAGACAATGTGTGGTGCAGAGTGCTGGACTGATCATAGACTTATCCTTTCTAAGCTAAATATTCACATTCATCAAAAGTGCCACCCCAAAGGCAAAATGACTACCAGAAAAATTAATGTCAACAAATTATAGCTCTTCTCTGAGTATGAACAGTTTGTTGCTGACTTGGAGGAAAAGTTGAGCCAACACACACTTGGCAACAGTGGAGCAGAAAATGAGTGGGCAGCTTTCAGAGATTTGGTGTATAGCACTGCATTTGCTCATCTGGGTCAGAACACTCACAAACACTAAGACTGGTTTGTTGAAAATGATGGGGAAATTCAGAAACTGCTAAATGAAAAACAAGAACTCAACAGGATTTACCAGCAGAACAGTTCATCCACCTGTAAGAAGGCAGTATTTAATTCCATCAAAAGCAAAGTACAAGCAAAGCTTAGAGAGAAGCAGGATTCCTGGCTCAGTAAGAAGGCAGATGAAATTCAGTTCTATGCTGATAGTAACAATCCAAAGTACTTTTATGATTCCCTGAAAGCTATTTATGGATCAAAAACCTATAGTGGATCACAATTACTCAGTGTTGATGGAGTCACATTGGTTAGTGATAAGGACATGATCCTAGAGAGATGGGATGAATCCTTCCTTAGTGTTCTCAACAGACCATCATAAATCAATGCTAAGGTCCATTGACCATTTACCTCAAATTGAAGTCAATCCCTCCTTAGCTGAACTTCCAACTGAAGAAGAGGTTTTGAGGGCCATTAGACTCCTTTCATATGGCAAAGCACCTGGTGATGATTCTATTCCAGCTGATATTTACAAGGTAGGGGGACCATTGCTCATATAAAAGCTGACTGAAATTTTTCAGTTTAAATGCAAGAAGAGGTTATTGCCCCAGGAGTTCAAGGATGCCTCCATTGTCCATCTCTATAAAGGTAAAGGGAATAAATTGTCCTATGACAATCACAGGGGGATCTCTCTCTTAGTCATTGCTGGCAAAATTCTTGCTAGAGTCCTCCTTAATAGGCTGCTCCTTCACCTGGAAGATGGTCATATACCTGAGAGCAAGTGTGGTTTCAGAAAGGGCTGAGGAACAGTCAATATGGTGTTTGCTGCCTGACAAACTTCCTCTGCTTCCTCCAGAAGAAATTCCAGGAACAGAACAGAGGTCAGTACACAAAGTTTGTAGATCTGACCAAGGCCTTTGACACTGTTAATCATGAGGGCTTATGGAAAATTATGTCAAAATTTGGTTGCCTGGAGGAGTTCATCAATATTGTACATCGATTTCATGATGGCATATTTGCCCAGGTTCTGGATAATGGACAATGCTCAGTGAAACGGGCTGTATGCTCGCTCCCATGCTTTTTAGCATGATGTTTTCAGCCATATTGACAAATGCCTTCAATGAGGATGAACATGGCATCAAGGTCAACTACTGTACTGATGACAAGTTCTTCAATTTGAAAAGGCTAAAAGCCAAGACCAAAGTGGAGGGAGTGTTGGTGCATGATTTTCTGTTTGCAGATGATTGTGTACTCAACACAGCCTCTGAAGCTGAATTGCAACAAAGCATGGATTAATTCTCTGCTGCCTGTGCCTAATTTTGGCCTAATAATTAACACCAAGAAAACACAGGTGCTTCATCAGTCACCACCACACCATCCATATGTGGAATTATCAGCTACAACAAATGGAGAAGTTTTGAATGCTGTAGATAACTTCACTTACCTTGGTAGTGTACTTTCCAGGGATGTAAACACTGACAATGACATTGATACACACATTGCCAGAGCTAGCTGAGTGTTTGGGAGGCTCCAAAGAAAAGTTTGGGAGAGAAGAGGTAATAGACTGATTAACAAACTGAAGGTCTACAGAGTCGTTGTGCTGACCTCATTATTATATGCTTGTGAAACATGGACAGTCTACTAGTGCTACTACTGAATCTCTTCCATTTGAACTGTCTTCAGAAGATTCTGAGGATCACCTGGCAGGATAAGGTACCAGACACTGAAGTCCTTGCTCGAGCTGAACTGCCAAGTATTCAAACTATGCTTCAGAGAGTGCAACTCCGAAGGGCTGGCCACACTGTTTGAATGCAAAATGTTTGAATGCAAGGCAGAATCTTGGTCTCCTTGATTCTCTAGACACTCATCAGAGCTACTTGCTGAATGAATGAATGAATGAATGAATGTGTGCATGAATACATTCCTTCCTCTTCCCACCCCTTTTCTGAATCTCTGAAAGTCTCTGCTTGACAGAGTGGGTAAAGAGCAATAAGCAGCCTTGTGGCCTCACTACCAAAGTAATTGTTCCAAAGCAAAGACTTAACCTGGTGACTTCCTTACTTCGTTAACTCCAGGGTCTTCCTGTTGCCTCTAGGATAAAACGTAAGTGCCTCTGTCTAGCTTTTAATTCCTTCACAACCTGGTTTCAACCTATCTTTCCAGTCTCATTGGCTATGCCTTACTCCCCTTGCCATATTCTAAAATCCAACCAAATTGGCCTTCTATCTGTTCCTTGCACACAACACTCATCTTCCACATCTGTGCCTTTGTACTGGGTCTTATCATCCATGTGCCCAAAGTGACCTTTTCCTTCCCTTCACTTCATAGGGCTCTTTTTCTTTAAGATTCAGGTCAAGCACCATCTTCTGGATGAATCTTTCCCTGATCCCTTCAAAACTACCTTGTAGTTAACTGTTTTGCAGGCAAGTGTGTTTATTCACTCTATTATATTCTACATAATTATACACCTACTTTTCTCTCTTCCCCATTAGAATGTAAACTCCTTAACATTAGGGATTATTTAGTTCATTGTACCTATATTCTCAGCACTTAGCATAGTGTCTAGTACATAGTATTTTTTTTTTCCTTTCACCTTTTCTTTATTTTCTTTTGGATATGAGCCTAGTAGTTGTATTTTTTGAGGCAAAAGGTATGCACAGTTTTATAGTTATTTGGATATAGTTCCAGATTGTTCTCCAGAATGGTTGGGCTAGTTCACAATTCCACTAACAGCACATTAGTGTCCCAATTTTCTCATATCTCCTTCAGTATTTGTCATTTTCTTTTCCTCTCATGTTAGTTTGATAGGTATGAGGTAGTATCTCTGAGCTGTTTTAATTTGCATTTTTCTAATCAGTAGCAACTTAGATTTTTTATGGGACTATTGATAACTTTGTTTTTTTTTTGTTTGTTTTTGTTTTTTATGTTTATTTTTTTATTACATTCATTTTCACAAATTTTTGGGTTCCAAATTTTCTCCCCTTTTAACCCCTCCCCCCACCCCAATACCCCAAGCAATCTAATTTTCCCTATCTCCAATCTGCCCTCTCTTCTGTCATCTCTCCCTTCTCTTGTCTCGATCTTCTCTTTTCTCCTGTAGGGCCAGATGACTTTCTATTCCTCCTTAACTGTATGTCTTCTTTCCTAGTTGCAACAACAATACTAAACAGTTGTTCCTAAAACTTTGAGTTCCAAATTCTCCCCATCCCTCCCTCCCCACCCATTCCCTTTGGGACAGCAGGCAATTCAATATAGGCCATATCTGTGTAGTTTTGCCAATGACCTCCCTGATAGTCGTGTTGTGTAAGACTAACTGGATTACCATCCCTCCTAACCTGCCCCTCCTTGTTTCTCTTCTGTCTTTTGATCCTGTCCCTCCCCAAGTGTTGACTTCAAATTGCTCCCTCCTCCCTTTGCCCTCCCTTCCATCATCCCCCTCCTTGCAATATCTCCTTCTCCCCCACTTTCTTATACTGTAAGATAGGTTTTCATACCAAAATGAGTGCATTTCACTCCTTCGTTTAGTCAAATGTGATGAGGGTAAACTTCTTTTTTTTTTTTTTTTCTCTCAGCTCTCCTCTTTTTCCCTCCACTAAGGAAAACTCCTACCTGCCTCTTAAATGACATATAGTTACCCCCTTCCCTTTCCCTCTCTTTCCTCCCCCTACATTTTTCTCTCACTATTTACCCTAGTTTCTTTTAAGGTATGGTCCCCTCCTATTCAGTTCAATCTGTGCTCTCTATCTCTGTATGTGTGCGCATGTGTGTATGCGTGTGCATGCATGTACATGTGTGTGTGTGTGGTCCCACCAACTACCCAGATACTGAAAAGTTTTAAGAGTTAGAAATATTGTCTTTCCCTGTATGAGTGTAAACAGTTCACTTCTGGTAAGTCCCTTAAGACTTCTCTTTGCTGTTTACTTTTTCATGCTTCTTCTCATTCTTGTGTTTGAAAGTCAAATTTTCTTTTCAGCTCTGGTTTTTTTCATCAAGAATGATTGAAAGTCCTCTGTTTCATTGAAAGACCATATTTTCCCTTGAAGTATTATACTCAGTTTAGCTGGGTAGGTGATTCTTGGTTTGAGTCCTAGTTCCTTTGCCTTCTGGAATATCCTATTCCACGCCCTTCGATCCCTTAATGTAGAAGCTGCTAGATCTTGGGTTATCCTGATTGTATTTCCACAGTACTGGAATTGTTTCTTTCTAGCTGCTTGTAAGATTTTTTCCTTGAGCTGGGAGTTCTGGATTTTGGCCACAATGTTCCTAGGAGTTTCTCTTTTTGGATCTCTTTCAGGTGGTGATCAATGGATTCTTTCAATACTTATTTTGCCCTCTGGTTCTAGAATGTCAGGGCAGTTTTCCTTGATAATTTCCTGGAAGATGATGTCTAGGCTCTTTTTTTGATCATGACTTTCAGGTAGTCCCATAATTTTAAATTGTCTCTCCTGGATCTATTTTCCAGGTCAGTTGTTTTTCCCATGAGATATTTCACATTCTCTTCCATTTTTTCGTTCTTTTGGTTTTGTTTGGTGATTTCTTGGTTTCTCCTAAAGTCATTAGACTCCATCTGTTCCATTCTAATTTTGAGAGAACTATTAAATTCAGTGAGCTTTTGAGCCTCTTTTTCCATTTGGCTCATTCTGCTTTTGAAAGCATTCTTCTCCTCATTGGCTTTTTGAACCTCCTTTGCCAATTGGGTGAGCCTATTTTTCAAGGTGTTAATTTCCTCAGCATTTTTTTGGGTCTCCTTTACCAAGGTATTGACCTGTTTTTCATACTTTTGTTGCATCTCTGACATTTCTCTTCCCAGTTTTTCCTCCACCTGTCTAACTTGCTTTTCAAATCCTTTTTGAGCTCTTCCAGGGCCTGAGCCCACCCACCACCCCCCTGGGGTGTCTGGGGTACTGAGGCCCCGCCCTCCACGTCTTTCCCTGATGGCAAGAATATGTCCTCATCTTCGTCAGATCCGAAGGTCGGGATCCTTTGCATTTGTTGGAAAAAACTCTCTAAAGTCTTATTTTTCTTCCCTTTTCTAGGCATTTTCCCAGCCAGTTACTTGACTTCTGAGATTCCTTTCCACCCCCGCCTGGATCCGCCCAGCTAGTGCTTGGCCTCTGAGATTTAAATGGGCTTTCCTCCTGCTGGCTGTCAATCAGTGAGCTTTAGTTCAGGTGCTGGGGTGGGGCCAGGGCCGTCTCCGAGATTCTGATCCCTCGGGGGCTTTATGCAGAGACTTTCAGGAATGGAGCGGGTGGGGGCGGGGTGGGGGGCCCTGCCTCCCAATCTCAGCTCCCCTGGGGGTCTCAAGCAGAAGCCTTCAGCAACAGAGCGGGGTGGGGGCAGGGCCGTCTCCCAAGTTCAGCTCCGTCAGGTTTTATGCGGGAATCTTCCGTAATGAAGATCCTGCCTGCTGCTGGGGGATTCCTGAGTCCTGGGCTGCTGCCGCCTCAGCCGCCGCCCACACCTCTGCCTCCACCGCTTCCTGCCCCCGTCCCTGCCTCTGCCGCTTCCTCCCGAGGGGGCCCGAGTCACAGAGACACTCCGCTCCCCCTCTCGTCCAGCCCAGCGTCTCTCTCTCACTGACCTGTAGCTTCTGTGGGTGGAGGGACTTTCCCGGCTGCTTCAGCTTCCGTCTCTGAAGCCTGCTCGGATCAGCTTCTCCGGGGCCTCGGCCAGGGCAGCGCTGGGGGTCGGGTCCACTTTCCGGGGCGCTCCGGATCTTGGGGACAGGTCTTCAGGGCTCCCTGGAACGGAAATCTCTTCCCCTCTGCTTCTGCACACCTTGTATTGACCCAGAAGTTATGGGGGACTCCTTTTACATTAATTCTATGGGCTTTTGGTTTTGGAGCTCGTAGACGTGCGTCCCTCTACTCCGCCATCTTGGCTCCGCCCCTCTAGTACATAGTATTTACAAAAACCTCTTGGTTGACTGATAACAGAGGAAACTTGGGGCTTAGAATCAAGAGGAACTGTTTTCAAACTCTGTTTTCTGTTATTTACTGGCTATAAGATATTTGGTACTTACCTAGGAATTATCGTCATGTCTTTGTGTATGCCTGGTATTATATTAGTATGATATAACCCAGATTCTCCCCTCAAGGAGCTGCTTTTCTAATGACAGGAAGCTCATTTACAAAAATAACTATAACACAAAGGAGAGAGAAAGTTCTATGAGAAAGCTGAGGAAGAGGCATATCTAGGGGTGTGTTGTTAAATTTTAACAATCAGCTTTCCAGGAAGAAAAGAATTATAGAGAGAACAAATTTCTGAGTGTAATCTTCATTACAACACTTTTATTGATCTCTTCCTTAAGTCTAGAGTCCCAAGGGTAGGGAACCTGTGGTCTGGAGGACACATGTGATACCAGTCAAAGAGCCACACTTGAGGCCTTGAGGGTCATATATGGCCTCCAATTTGCAGATTATTCAATCCTGGTCTAGACTATTAACAAAACAATAAACCAAGCCCTGATTGTACTATTTTTCTGATTGTCAAGGCCTGAAATTAACTCTCACTGACTTCAGCTCACACTGAAATTTTAACAAGACTTTTCAGGAATTGGAACTTGCTTGAGCACACTCCTGGAATATCACTTTCATCTAAGGGTTTCAGGGAAGGCTTAATAAAATTCTTCAGCAAAGAGGAATGGAGAAGAGCAGGGAATGGAACACCTGTCTGAGGACTGCTGAATGATGTGGGCAAAATCAGAATTGGGAGACACCTAGTTGAACTGGCATCAGGGAGTTCTGCTGAAACATAGATTATATGTAGATTGGATAGTAGCCAGAGTGGAGGCTCAGCAATTATTTATGAAGCACCCACTATGTGCCTAATTGCTGGAAATGCAAAGAAAGGAAAATAACAAACAAAAACCAAAATCAAACAAAGTCAGTCCCCTGTTCTCAGGGAGCTCTACTGGGGAGAGAAAACATGAATACAACCATATACAAACAAGCTATGGACAAGATATATTGGAGATAATCTCAGAGGAAAGGCTTTAAGCATAAAGAGCACTGGGAAAGATTTCTTTGCAGAAGGTATGACTTTAGCCAAGACTTGAAGGAAACCAGGGAAGCCACAATTAGAGAGTTTTGATTGCCTAGAAGAAAGACAATTGTATTCAGTAGGCAGCAAAAAAACATTGAAGGTTTTTGAGTTGTAGAGTGAACTGATCAGACCAGTTTATTTGGGATGCTGTAAAATCACAATATGAATTATAGGTTGGAGAAAGGATAGATTGTTACAACAGTGTACACTTGAAGAAATAAAGAGTTGAATTACAGGGACTACAGTGGGAGCAGAAAGGTAAGAGATTGCAATGATAGAAATGATAAAATTTAACAGATATTTGCATATGAACTGCTCTCCCATGGAACTCTTCATTTGGGCTGCAAATTTGCTTCTTAGCAAATGATATCTCATCTTGTTATTTATCATTTTATCTCTTTATTGTGTCTTTTCAACGAAATCATAAACTCCATGAAGGCAAGATCATGTGGCACACCTTTCTGCATCTCTAGTGCCCTACGTATAATAGGCCCTCAATAAATATGTACTATTTAAATAACAATAATAATATTTGACTTATTATTTTAAGGTCTGCAAGGCAACTTACATACATTTTCATATTTGTACCACACAAAAGTATTTAAATAAATACCTGTGAAAAGAGCCATAATTAGAACTCATTGGCAGCATAAACCACAACTGAGCCAGGGGGCACAAAATGTATTCTCATATCTACCTTTTAGGAGAGAAACCTCTGCATCACTGTTAAGGAGGCTACCATATGAACAGGTGATTGAGTCTAGACAGAACTGGGGAGGAAATTGTCTGAAGTGTGAGCTATGGCAGGGTTAGGAGGAAGTCTCCTACATTAAATAATTTTTCTCTCCAATTAAGCACAATAATCAATTGTTTCTACATAGTTGAAGTATTGGAAGAGCTTTCAGTGCTCTATAAATTTGACATCCAGGGGTAAAGTCTCAATTGCTTCTCCCTTTTTAGAACTATACCCGTGAGGTAGGCATCATAATTATTGTTCTCTCCAATTTATTCATGGAGAAGCTGAGACTCAGAAGTGATTTTTCCCATAGTCACACAGTAAGTTTCAGAGGAGGGTTTTCAATTCAGATCTCTTCTGACTCCAAATCCCAGGCACAATATGTTGTATATGACCTATAATTTGTTCCTTGGGTATCTAATGATGATAATCAATAACCAAAGTCCTAGTAGACATGAATGAGAGTAGAAAATGATATTGTAAAAATTAGAAAGACATATTAACCTACTTTTATTCATAAAACTCTAGGTTTTTGGTCACCTTGGAGAGAAGTAGGATTAGGAATCCATGATCTGATTAAGTAGTAAAGAACTTCTGATTGACAATAGTAAATATAAATGTTTGCCTCCATTGATTCACAATATTCAAAATGTAGATAAAGATAATAATGTTTATCACACAGGCAGACCATTCCGATAGTGGCCTGAGACTCTTCTCTAGTTACACAGGCAGTTTCATAGAATGGTCTAAAATAGAGAGCAATGTTTTTTTAATAAGATCAGTTGATAAGATCTCACAGGCTTCAAGTATTCCTATGAAAGATAACCAGGGCTCAAGATGTAAACGTGAGTTTGGTTTGGGACTGTCTGTGGAAGAGACAACTTTTGTTTCTTACCGGGCTGGTGTCTCTTCACTTGTTTCCCATGCTAAGGACTGCTGATAACATTTATGTCAATCTTGTATCCATGTTATCAGGATTCCCCACTTGTCTGCATCTGTGGCTTACAGATAAAGTTGGAATTTTTTTGAAATGAGTAGCTGTATCAATCAATTTGCTCCTCAAATGATCAGCCAATGTTTATTTTCTAAGCAAGGGTGCCATAGTAAGAACACTTCCAGTTGGCTACAAAATGCATGGACTCTTGAAAAGGTTAAAGAAACAGAAACAGGAGTATGGGTATGTCTGTAAGGAATCTGGTTAAGTATCTGAGATTTTAAAATGTCAGCAATGAAGATAAAGTTGCTGTAAAATGATGGTGTTGAGACAAATTTCATTTTGGGTTAATGTTTTGGGAAATAGACTTACTTTCCTCTTTTAATCTTCCATTAAAAATTCGAAATAATAAAAAAAGTTATCAATGATAATATTGTCCCTTGGAAATTAAAACAAAAACAAAACTAAAAACAACCATTGAAGTTTCAAGTACAAAAAAATAAAATCTTAAACCTATAATTACCTGTTAAGCCTGGGAGTGGAATAAGAAAGATAAAGTGATAGAAACCACTCTTTTCCTCCATTTTTAATTTGGCATTTCACAACTATTTTCAAAATGAATTTTACTCACTTTAGTCAAAGTCTGACTTACACAAGTCTTCTTTAAACCATGTTTCTTAAGATTGGTTAAGTCAATATGATGATGACACAGATAGTTGCCATTTCTGCTTTACCATCAGTTTCCTTAAAAGTTACCATTGTAACTGTTTGTCAGGCTTGTGGAAAGCATGTATAATCTCTTGAGTCTATCTTCCTTAGTGTGTATGGTGATAAATCACAGACCATTGGCTATCTTTTATGGTATAACCCCCCCATTGAAGACACAATAATTAAACATATAATCTGCTTACAAAGGAAGAAGGGATTGCCAAAGTTACTTATAAAGATGAAATCTGCAAAAGGCACAATTTTTTTTATTAGAAGTATCTTAATTTTAAATTCATTTCACTCAATTAACTCAATGTATTATTGCAGATACCTACTATGTTCAAGCACTAAGCTAAACACTAATGAGGAAAAGACAAAAGTGAGACAATCCCTACCCTCAGGCACCTTATAGTCTAATTTTCATCATTGTAAATATGATTTTGTTTTGTTTCTTATTTGGTCTTGATGGAAATTTTCCTCAGCATATTTTTGGTTCTCCTTTAGCAAGCTGCTGACTCCCTTTTCAAGCTCTTCTATGACTTGAACCCATTTCATATTTATTTTGGAGGTACTGGGGTCAGAAGCCTTGAATTCCTCTGACAGTATGTCTTGTTCTTCCTCATCCAAAAGGACAGAAGGAGATGCTTGTTCACCAGAAAGTAACTTTCTATGGTCTTATTTTTTTCCCCTTTTTGGGCCATTTTCCCAGACAGTTACTTGACTTCTAATCCTTTGTCAAGAGGAGGGTCCTACTGCTCCTCTTCCCCCTCCCCACATGTACTCAAGACTGAAATTCAGATCAGCTTCTCAATTCCCCCAGGGACTTTAAGCTGAGCTGCCTGGACAATGGACCCAGGTTGCTTCCAAGGCCACCGTAGCCACCTGCTGTTGTTGCCACCTCTGCTGGAGGGACCCCATTTCCCTCTCGCCCAGCTGGAAAAGCCCTCCCACACTGACTTTTGGAGTTTTCTTTGTTGCTTGTAAGTTAAGGAATCTGGGACCCTTCCTGCTGGGAATTCTGCTCTGGAGGTCCATTCAGGTCCTGTTTCTCCCTGTGCTGCATGTCCAAGGCTGGGGTCTACTCCATTCAGCATCCCATGAGATAGACCTCTCCTGTCAGTCTTCTAAGTTACCTTTGGCTGGAAACCTCTTTCACTCTGTTGTTCTGTAGCTTCTGCTGCTCTAGAATTTGTTGAGAGTCATTTTTTTCCAGGTATTTTGCGGGCTGTGGGGGAAGTGCTAGAGTATATGAGTCTTTCTATTCCGCCATCTTGGCTCTGTCCCCACGATGGACATTTTCAGTTGAGAAATAGCATACCTATTAAAAGAATTGCATTGGAGACAAGACGATTTCAATTCAAATCCTGCCTCTGATTCATGCTAGCTGCCTTACCTGGAGCAAATCATTTAATTTTTCAGTGTTCTAGTCACTTAAGATTATAAGATGCAAATGAATTTTTCCACAACCAGTTCCCTACTCTGATGTAATCATAGGTCCAGACACCCCCTTGAGCCCTCCCTACAAAAACACCCACAAAACAAAGGCCAGGCTAGGTTCTCATTTCCCCACTCTTGTTTTTTAACCTTGAGAAAATCATTAGCACTAAACGGTTGCAAATGTTACATATGCCCTCATTTGTAAAGGGACACAATTGAACCCACATGGTTGCTAAGGTAAAATGTTTGTGAGCTGGAGCTTAGGCAGAGGGTACAGTTGGGTTCAGAACACTCCAGTTTTGCTGATTTGTAAGAGTTATAGCATGCTCAGGTACATGGAAACGTTTGAAATGGGAATTATATTTTCTGGTGTTGTTAAGTCATTTTCAGTCATGTCTAACTCTTTCTGACACCATTTGGAGTTTTCTTAGCAAAGATCCTGGAGTGGTTTGCTATTTCATCCTCCATTTCATTTTACAGATGAGGAAACTGAGGCAAACAGGGTTAAATGACTTGCCCAAGGTCACACAGTAAGTGTCTGAGGCCGGATTTGAACTCAGGAAGATGAGTCTTCTTGACTCCAGGCCTGGCACTCCATTCACTGCACCACTTAGCTGCATTGTCTGCTCCCTAAAATAAACATGACCTTGGCTATCTTTTTCTAATACTAAGATGAGGCACTCTGTATATGGGATATGTGCATCCTTCAAAATGGAAGTGTCAGAAATACTCCTGCAGTCTTATTCTGGTTTTTGTTATGTAAAGTCCTAGTTAAGTTCACAAAAAAGAGGCATACTTATGCCCTTTTTGATATTCCTTTCCCTGAAATTTTGGAGGTATAATAAGGTTATAGATTTAGAGTTAGAAGAAGACTTAGAGGACATAGAGTAAACTTGTATTTGTAAAATGAGAAAATTAAGGCCTTGGAAACATAATAGGTGATTAATCCAGCCACACAGTGACAGAGTGTGTCAAAGATAGAATCTGAATACAGATCTTTTAAGTCTAAACTCATTAATGTTTCCACTGCTGATCATAGACCAGGTTTCACATCCCAGTTAGCCATACACTTTGATCATTTTCTTGCTGTCCCAAAGATATGACTGCAACAACCTCCAGAAATATTGTCTTGAGAGACTTTCCATTCAGCTTTGGGACTATGAGCCTATGGCAAAGATAACTTGATTGGTGGATGGGCAAGCACAGGGTCAAAGAGCTAACCCTACAATTTCTTGCTGTCCTCAGGCAATGTTTCATGTCCCATTCTACCATTCCATCCTCCATGCTTTCCCCTATCCCTGGTCTCCAACTTTTGTTTAGGTCAATACCAGACCAAAATACCCTACCCTAGCTACTTGTGTTGTACCTACCTACTAGAATATAAAACGCTTGAAGGCAAGAATTATCTCACTTCTGTATGTGCATTCTGAGCACTCTTATTTGTATCTTAAGTAATCAAGCTGATTGTCTTGCTCCAGGGAAACACTATCTTCAAATACATTACCAACCAACATTTCTTAAAGTCCTTCCTACTGAATGCATTCAGTTCTATTCGTACTACTATACTGTGCCTTCTCCTTTCCCTCCTTTTTTCTATTCCTCCTTCTACTAATACTACTATCATTCCTCTCCCTCTTCCTCCTTCTCCTCCTCTTTCTATCTAATACATGTATAGAGCTTTAACATTTGCAAAGTATTTTACATATATCATCTCATTTTAAGTAAACATTGTCTTGGCATCCTCCTTCTAGCTCAATTCTAACAAATAAAGTTTCAAAATATTCCTCAATCAGGTAATATTGTATTTGATAAGAATTAATTATACCTCACTACAATATGCCACATCTTTTTTTTATATGGGTCTCTAAAGGATTTCCCATTTATCAGACTCAATTCTATAGCCAGAGGTATTAGGAAGTGCAAATTTAAGGACACAATTCATTGGACATGAAGTTGACCATGACACAGAGTTATTTTTAGCTTCAAATAGACAAGCACAGAAGTGAAAATTCACTTGGGTATTATAAGAGGCACTTCAGAAACCCACATCTAATAGATATTCCTAAATACTTTGGGCAGGAAAATTTGTCCAGGAACAGAGTTACCTATTAAACAATTGTCTCTGTGCAATCTAATTAATCTCTCACAATCTGTCTTCATGAATAGAGTGTTTTAGATAAAAATGAGCAAAAGATAATATCAACTAGGGAACACTGCTCAGTTTATGGGAGCGAATTTCTAGTTTTACTCATCTATATTTAAGGATTTTCAAAATTAATTCCATATTCAATCCAGGGGGAAAATGAAAATTCTCAATATGTCAATATCAATTCCTATATAAAACAAAAATGAACAGATAAAAAAACACTTGAGGGGGGATAAAGGGCAATTCTACTCAATAATAAATAATTACTTTCTCAGAAAAAGAAACAGTTGAATTCAGTAAAAAAAAAAAAAAGGTAGTGCTTTATTAAGAACTGTTTTAAACATAACTGGCTAACTAATGAATCTAATTTTGTAAACGCCTATCTCCGAGCACATTTAGGGTTTATATAACAGTCATAATATTAAAGTAATCTAGTTCTCAACATGCTATGAATTTACAGGTATTTCTAAAAATAAGTGACACCCAAGAAGTCTCTATACTATTTCTGTAAATTCATGCTTGTCAGGTTCATAATTAAAACCTCAACTCTGAGGAAAAAAAGTATTTTTTTTCAAGTCCCCAGAAAACCAATTTGAGTTTTCAGTTGTCCTGAGTTCTTTGAACTTTCAGAAAGATGGAAGTACAGTCATAGAGAAGATGAACTACTTCCCCTAGAGTGGTACAACACATATCTGTGCAGATTGATGCAGCCATAAGTCACTAGAAGCTAACCTGGGCACTGCCTGAGGAAAAGCTGCAAGTTAAAATCACTCCAGGTGGTCAGTAGAAGCAGAGAACCCTAGACATTCTCATAGGAGGTTATAACTTCTGTTCAGCCACAACCCACATATAAATATTGTAGATTTATATGTTCAAAGCCTAAAGCTTCACCATAAAAATGCATTGAGGTTTAGACTTTATGTAGTTAGTAAAGTACCTTGTTCATTCAAGGACTTCAATGAAGCCCCTAACCAATCAGAATCTTTGAATCCCACTACATGACTAAAAGATGAAAGCAAAGAAATGATGTCCACATCTGGAAATAATGGACGTGGTCCCTGTGGGAAAGAGACCATTGCATTAAACTGATACTATGCCTACAAAACAAAGTAATGAGGTGAATTTTTTATTTCAATGTTGACAAGTCATATAAACAAGAACTCAGTCCAGTATGGAACCCATATTATCCATATTTGCTCTATATTGATTGAATTAAGTTGATCACAGTACAGTTTACAGTTTAGGATGCTCTCTGGTGAAATCTCAGAATGAAAATGCAATATCTTTTGTTTGTCTGCTCACACTTCATTAAACCGTATGTACATAAGGCAAATATTTCCAAATGGTATCACATATTTTGCTCCAAATGTTTCCTATAGTGAAAGTGTGAACAATAAGGGAGGAAATGAATCTAGCCATGCATGGTCAGAAGGTTTGGGGCTTAGAACATGCTTTGAAATCTCTGTAATGGCTTTTATGCAATGGTTAATGTCTACTTAAAATATTGTTTTTATAACAACAACATGACACAACCGTAAACACACAACTACAACTTTATATAAGAAGAAAAGTGGAGAATTATTGCAGATAAATCAACATGAAAAGTAAGTCATTTTTGTCTTGAAAGTGTATATGATTTTCTTGGTCTGAGTTACCCAGGCAATTGTCTTGTCTTCCATTTTGTATACCTTGTTCAGGTGTAACTATTTTGTTCCCAACACATTTTTAAAATGGTCCTATGAAAATGTCCCAAAGTGTAATTTTGAGGGAAAATCATGATTGATAAACCTCATAAGATGTAGATTTATTAAGAAAGATGAACACAGAATAGATTTTTATTTTGTTTGGTTTGGTTTTGGCCATGCTATGTTTGAATTGCCTAAAGCATCGATGGTAGCAACAGTAATTAATCAAGAAAACATTTATTAAATACCTATTTTATGCTAGTTACAGTGCTGTACTCTAGGGTGGCAAATACAAAAATGAAATGTAAGAATGTAAGGAGCTTACATTCCAATAAAGGAGACAGCAAGTACAAATATAAGCATCTTCAAAATAAAGAGGACAAACGCAACTTAATGGAAACTAGATAAGTAAAAGATAGATATATATTTTAAAAAGACAGCACTAGATTGGGAAGCTGGAAGACTGTGTTATGGAATTGGTACTGCTATTTCCTTGCTTTTAGAGACTGATCAAGTTATTTAATGCCTTTAAGTCACATTTTATTTTTCTAAAAATTAAAGAGGTCAGATAATCCCTGAGGTCTCTTCAATGTATGATGTCAAAAAATAAGGTTACAAGGCAAAAATTAAATACATTTTCAATGCCAATTAACCAGATGTCTTGTGGACCATGAAACATTTCAAGATGAGTAGGGTCAAGGTTTGGGCTAAATTTCACTTGAATTATCCCACCTCTAAAAATACCTGCAAATTAATAACACATATAAAATTAATTTATCTTTTACTGTATATTATTTGCTTACCTCACCATTTGCACATACTTTTTTTAACATCTAAAATAGATGAGCTCAAATTATTTTTCATTTGTCCTTACTTAACAATCACCAGGCTCAGGTTTTTAAAAACACATTTATCTAAAGCTCAAATTATGCGCATAAACATCCCCAGTGTATTTGTTATTAGATTGCATGACACCTTGTTCCTTTAAGTTTGGAGTCCTTGGACTGGACTAGCAGTAGTTCCTACCTTCTGAGTAGGCTAGTTAAGATGTATCTTGCTGTTTCGCCATATCTTTAGTATGCAGGGAGCACAGAGATGGAGATAAAAGGAGAAATGTCTATCTTTGAGTCCTCTGCAATACGGAATAAGTTATCAACCCACTAACATGCGTGTCTGAATAGACTCCTTTGGCAACAGTGAGATGTTATCTGCCATGACATGTGAATTCCTCCCTCATGTCAATCCATGAAAGTACTAAAGAATAAACGCTCTAGTAAAATGAATGTGGCAATACTATTGGGACTTGGAGAGCATCATATTTTTCCCCAGCTCCTTTTTTTTTTTTAATTCTCTAGCTGAATCCTCAATATCCATATAAATTAGTCCGTCTGAAGAACTACTTGAAAATCTATTGCTTTAATCTCATAGGCTAGAGGAGGGTGGTATTCTCCACTTAATGCTTAGGAGTCCCTCCCCCCCATCCTTCTCCAACTTTGCAGTGTTCCTTCACATTAAGCCCACACAGAAGTGACTAAGACACATTTTTCCTGGGAGTTTTGCAGCTGTGAAAGCCAAATGAGCAGGCTCCTGTTTTGTTCAATCCAGAAAGACCTGAATTATAAGACAAGTAGCCAAAATAGGCTATCTAGCATCCACAAGATGCATATTCATGCGCTACTAAGAAAATGAGGACACTTTCCAATGAACAAGACACTGTCTAAATTAGGCTCTCGCTTATTTATGTTTGTATTTATCAATCAGTCCTTAAGTGTCACATGTTCCTTTTTATTCTTGAGCTAGGCCTGAAATCAAAATAATATTATTTATACCCATTTTATAGAGAGGAAACTGAGGGTTCAAGAAGGCAAAGGATTTGCATTTCTCACTTCATAAAAGATGTCATTTATTCATTTCATCTCCATTGATAGAAAAGGGGGAAAATGACATTCAAGGAAAGCATTGAAAACTGAAAGAGAATTGATTTAGTAGGAGGAGGACTTTCTATGTGTGCTCAAAATGTGAGGAAGTTTTCACTTATACTAAAGCACTCACTGTGCAAACATTTTGAATTATTCTTGGGATGCGCAGATGGGGTTACCAATCATTTCTTAATACCCTCCTCCAAACCCCTTTGGAAAGTCCTAGTAATATGGAGAAGAGGGATTGTGCTGTTAAGAATGACAATCCCAAGAGAAAGCAAATAGGGAAGTTACAGGATTTGTAGACCATCATTTATATGCTATGAAAGGTCATTCTTCTGATGCTGGTCATTCTGATTTGGCATGAGAGAGTGAGATGGCTCCTGGGTGTGACTAAGGTTGAGGTGGAGACTATCAAAGTAATTGTAACTCTGGGTTTTGATTGCATGAAGAATAAGTACCAGTGCTCTGAAGAGGCATATGGATGCTGCTTGTGAAACTCGCCTATGCCCAGGGTCCTAGTGCTAAGCCTCAAAGAACAACATCAGCTATTTAACAGCTAGCAGCTAGCATAGCCAAGTCCTGGCCTATGTATATATGGGACTGAAATTGTTCTACATCCTTAGTTCTCTCTGCATCAAAGAGGAGAATGCCCATGAAAATGTCAATGGATTTAGAGCTTGTAAGTAGTTACAAATGGAAGGGATTTATCAGTTTGTATTTAGGTCTATGGCAGTAGTAATGGTTCAGTGCAAAGGTCGCTGTATTTAGAGTCAGAGGACATCGGTTTAAATTCTAGTTCTATATTTTAGTATTCATACATCTGTGGGCATGTCATTTAATTTACCTGAGCCTTCATTTTCTCATCTTTTTGAGTGAGTTGAAGTAGTTGACCTCTAAGGTCTCTTCCCTTTGTAAATCTATGGTCCTATGATCTCATGACTTAAGACTTACCTGCTTGGGATGAATATACTAGAAGTGACTGTGGATGGGAGTAACAAGAGGAAATGTTTCATAGATATTTGAAAGAAGAGGACTTGAATGCCTTGCATGTGAAACTGTGGGGTTTAAGTTTAATAAAAAGAATTGAAAATTTTTTAAAAAGAGGAAAAGAGATGAGAACTACACATGATAAAAATAGAATGTGACCTATAGTAATAGAGAAGGAACACACGTTGATGGCATTGTGGAGGTATAGAAGTGTTGATGTACCCATCCCTATAACCCATGATTTCTTACAGCTTTGTGTGAAGAATTCAGGAAATTCCCAGGAATATCAGATGAAATCTCCACAAGACCTGGAGCATAATTTGTGCTTAGCATTTCTCAGTCCACAGTGTGACTTACAGTGGTTCTTGGAAAAAAGAAGCTGGTGCAAGATTTTTAAAGGGGCCCTACAGTCTTTATTAGTGCGACTTGTTGCTATTGGACAATGTTTTGGATAACCTATGCCACAATGTTAAAATTCCATTTATTCTGAGAATTCCATTGGTGGCTAGATAAGCTCTGAGTTTACAAACAAAACTCTTGTCCTGAAGTCACCTCCAGTGAGGGGACTATACTTATTTTATGTTAACTAATCAACTCCACTAGTCTGACATTTCAAACTTCTGTGTGCAATTCTTTTTCACTAAACGAAAAATAACGTTTCAAAAAGCTGAACTTTTATTTTATGGATCAAAGGATTTCCTATATTCCTATATATTAAGACTTTTCATTTCCAAATATTGAAATTTTCCGATTTCTCTCACAGCGGGAAAAGATGCATGATTAGGACATGGGATAGTGAAAGACATTAGTGGGGAACTTTCTGGAAAAAGAGAGAAAAGGCCAAATAAAAGCACCACTGGATTTCTCAAAACACCAACATGCAGATGAAATAGGAGAATAAACATATAAAATTAAACAAAATAAATTAAAATAAAATATTTTAAATAGTATTTGATTGTCTCAAACTCAAATGACTGCTAGATACATAACACAACGTAAAGAATGTAAAGCATGCAAAAGTAATAGATAATAGTCCCCTGAAAGGACTTATAATCTAGTCCTATACAAAAGAAAAACAAAATTTTTAATTACAGAAAATCAGTGTTAAGGAGAATAATGTTAAAAATACATATTCAACATGAGAACTGAAGAATCTGAAGACAGGGCATGATTAATAAAGGGTCAGATTTATCAGGAAACTGTTAGATGTCTAATCTCTGATATATCTATAACTATAGCTATCTATACACATATATACAAAATACATATACATACTACATATTATATATATGTATACATATACATATACATGTGTATGTGTATGTGTGCAGAAAAATGAAGTTAATTACTACTGCAGCACCCATGAAAAATCACAGCTGCCAATTTTACATATGAGTTTGAGACTAGTTGTTTAAAATGTACAAATATGCTATAAAATCAGCTACCACTTTTTTCTAAGAATTCAGAATAAATATATTCATAATGGAACATAGAAGTAGCTATGCTAAGTTTAAGTCATTGATCCAAGGTTATTATCAGCAGTAATTGATGCTGATGTGTTAGAAAAGAACCCTCTTATCCACTATCTAATAATTTTAACTTTTTCTAAGAAGAGACATAAAATAGAATGTTATGTGAGGCATCATTGTTGAAATCCCAGGTAACATATCTATTTATTTATACCCTGTGTTTCCTGTGCCAATTTTAATACCTGTAGGGTTCTCTGTGTCAGAGGAGTGCAGAGTCTGGCAGTTCTTACCAAACTAGATCAGCTTTGAGAATAAGCTATAAAGTGATAAGCTTAATAACCTATTTGTAGTAAGAACCCTGATGTCCAGGAGGATCTGCTGCACAGTTTCTTTGATCTGCTTTTCTAAAAAGAAAACAACTTTAAGAAGGGTAAACAGTCTTACTTTAATTGCATACACCCACAGAGAAAATACAAGCAGGACCAACAAACAGGGCTTCCAACTGTCTGACCATAGGAAATGCATATATCATTACCAAAGAAAGAAGTACCAACATCTGAGTTTTCAAAGCCAGGGAACTTCTTAAAACAGTTACACAGAGTCTCATTTATCACAGTAACCTTCTTCTATCACCAGAGTGGTCAGAGGGTAGCCTCCTCAGTCAGTCAGAGTGTAAAGGATTATCTGACCCCAACAAATTTCAAAGATCATTTGTTACATCACAGAGGAATTTTGACATGATAAAAATCACCATCCCTGAAAACTCTGAAAAATACATATATAAGTATTTATGTGCATATGTATACACATGTGTCAGTATACATGATGGGGTGGATATGGGCATCCTCTGAATTGTTGGATTTGGGCTTGACAGTCATGCTTTGATTCTGCCTCAAAGGAGGTCCATTAGTCTAGTAGATTAAAGGATTTCTCTAATCATTCATATACATCTGTGACTTAGATATGTCAGTATTTTAATGCATCTGTGATTCCATTCATGTGTGTGTTTCTAGCCTAGTGCAAATAAAATAATACATCTAAACTTTCTCATGCAATGTAATACTTGTCCAATTATCTCCAGAAGATTTATTTAACACACTGAAAGACTTTCTGTAGATCTCTTGACATCAAGGGGTTATCAGTACAGCCTAGTTTCTATCCATTTGTTATCCCTTTCTCTCACTTACATGAGTGATCCACCTTTATTTCTGGTCATAACTCTCAGGTCATATAACTTTGATAATGAATCTTGGTGCAATTTTCTATTAATGATCTATGTTAGCCCACTATATGTTTCTTCACTGATCTCTGAGTCTGTGATTCATAGAATTTTACAATACTAATATTAAAAATTAGATTTGGAACCAAATTGAAATAAGTGGTAAAGTAGGAAATTAAAAAAAAATACTGCATTTCACTACCTATCAACTCAGAAAAAATGAGTAGATAAAGAATTTATCTCATCTGTCATATTTTAATGGAATTTAGTCAATCCAAAATGATAACTCCTTTAAGAATTAAAAAGATCCCAGAAACCCCCTTAGCCAGCAAAGATTTGACATTTCTGCTAAGTGAAGAGACATGGCAACCAAAGACAGTACCACTGTAGATTACAAGTTCATTTGAAGTACAATGGTAGAAGACAATGGAAGGCCAAGCACAGTCCAACTCATGGAAAAGCTAAGAACTGCTGAGAAGAAAATGAGTTTGCAGAAATCTTAGTAATGCACCCATCCAAGGAAAATGACCTCAAGAACATACGCATATTGTTAACATGGGCTCTAGAATGACTATACTGACCTGTCAGCGTTACACAACAACTAGCTAGTTAGAAAGACTTCTGAAGCCCCAAACTGCTTGACATACCAATGATCCTTCACGAGTGAACCCTAGCTAAATTTGGAGATGCCTATAGCAGCCACAGCCAGAAACTACAGAACCAGCCTTGACCAGCTCAAGGGCAGCCTTGAATAGCAGCTGCACACTCAAGATCTTGCTTGGGATTTTCTAAACAGTTTGTTGCCTCACTTATTGAGTCTACAGATGTCTTCTCTCTTAACCCACAGGCCCCCACCCACAAGCTTCTAGAAATTACATTATCTCACCCTATTCCTACTATCCTTTGAGTAGCAGAGAACTCTCTCTCTTTCTCTCTCTGTCTCTGTCTGTCCCCCTGTCTCTGTCTGTTTGTTTCTCTCTGCCCCCTTGCCAGTTTTCTTTTGTAAGCTCTTCTCAGACAACAAACACTTTGAACCAATCTGTGATCACAGTTTCATTTAGGGTCCCTTTTTGGGCCTGGAGTCTTCCTTTAACAATATGAAACCAGAAGAACAAGACGCATATCTGAAATAGAACAGATGATCTATTTTCATCAGCAAGGATAACAGATGCCATATTTGGATGTCTTGGTACTGGATTTTATATATGAGGAAGTGCTAAAAGCACTAAAAAAGTTGAAGTTAGGAAAAGTGTCTAAATCTGACTAAGTATGAGAAAAGTAATTTCTCTGATAGGAGATATAATATTAAAAGTTTTAAGGGGTTAATATCTCTAAGGGATGATTACAAAAGAGTCAACTATAATGCTTATCCCTTCCACTTCCTTTATATAGAAAAACAAAGTGACCAAAAAATATCAGCTGTTCCTAGACTATATAACTGCTTTCTTCTCTCTAAAAATCTTTATTAATATGATAATAAAGGGAATGTATACTTGATGAAAATAGAAGAGGCAAAATCATACAGTAGGAAAAGTACTAGATTTGGAATCTGAAGATTGGCTTCAAATCCTAGCTCGCTTACTTATTAACTTGATGACTTTGATCATCATTTATTTCTATAGGTTTCACTTTTTTTGTCTTTAAAATCATAGGGTAGATGATTTGGATCAAATGGTATCTCAATTTTCTTCTACCTCTAAGTCTATGATTCAGTGAAAGAGTACAGGGGTAGAACACATCCCTTACTAATAAGTATTTTAATGATTCTGTTGCATATACTGAATTTTCATTTTTGTACCATGAATATATTTAGGATTTTCCTTGAGTAACTACAGGCAAGCATAATAAGCCAAAGTGAAAAACTGACCCTCTCTTTGGTCAGGCCCCCAAACTGGACCCAGTCCAAATGAATCCAAAGTCTAACTCTTATAAGACTATATGCCATAAATGCTACTATGCAAGTGACTTTTCTCAGCGATCTATTATATATTGCCATCAAGGGAGTTTCATATGACCCTATATTTAGAATTAGAATGGAACTTAGAGGTCATTGAGTTCAACTTTTCATTTTAGAAGTAAAGAGGCACAGAGAGGTCAAGTGACTTTTCCAGGGTCACAAAAGTGAAGCAGAATTTGATCCCAGGTCTTCCTGACTCCCAGTACAGTGCTCTGTCCTCTATCCTGGATTTCATAAACTTTTTCCACTCATAACTCCCTCAGTGCTTCTTAAACTGTGGGTTACAACCATGCTGCGATCCACAGTTTAAGAACTGTTGAGTCTGTGCCATGTCTCCATGAGGAGACATAAGCTTCCTTATTGTATTTATGAATATGATGGAGAGATTTTGCACAAAGTTCAAACAAAATTTTAAAAAATAATGATAAGTTGTAGCCAATTTTTTAGGTAACATTTAACTAACTACCCTGAATTCTAGAATACTACAAAAAGTCTTTCAGTGAAATTCACGAGAAAAAAATCAGTCCATTTACAAGGGAAAAACAAAGTAAACAAAAAACAAAGACACTTGGCAAATAGTTTACAGTTGGCTCACTGAGTTAGTTTAACCATAGGTAGCTTGGAAAGGTATTTCAGATAGACAATGAACTTAGTTTCATATTAAGCAGAAAGATGATTTCAGATTATATTATATCTGGTAAACTGAGCAATGATATCATTGTCTTCAAACTGCTATTCCAATAGATGATATCTTAAATATCAATATTTTTCTATTGATATTATATGAATCAGAACAATGAAACTTCTCCAAACCAAGTTCAAGTAATCCCAAACCAATAGTGGGTATGCTATCAATAATGACTACTGAATATTAATTACAATTCCTGGTGCGTAAAAAAATTGTTTAAAATAATTAACCAAGTGTGTGTGTGTTCGTTCTTCATTACCCAAAGATGACCGTGCCATCAGAGAAATAATGACATGACTTGCACTTGACTTTGTTTTGAGTGAGGGAGGGCTGTGCAGGTCATCAGCCTCACTTCTCCTCCAGAACCATCTGAATCCAGTGACCATATAGTCATCAGGATGACTGGAGATGACCCAGGATGAGGTCATTGGGGTTAAGTGACTTGCCCAAGGTCACACAGCTCGTGAGTGTCAAGTGTCTGAGGTGAGATTTGAACTCAGGTCCTCCTGACTCCTGCACTGGAGCATCACCTAGCTGCCCAAGACAGACACAACAAGAAAGACATGTGGTCTATCTTAAAACCAAGACAAATAAATGTTCTCAAGACGGGTGAATAAGTGAATGAATGATAAAGCATTTATTAAGTATTTATTAGGTGCCAGGAACTGTCATAAGTGCTGGAAATACAAAATGCAAGTAAGGAGTCCTTATCCCCAAGGAGTTTACCTTCCAGTGAGGAAAAATAACCCCTCAATAAGAGCAAGAAAGTAGATTTGGGTCATTTGAAATTGGCTGTGAAGTGTTATAGAAGCCTGATTGGATGAAACTAAGCGAAAGCTCACCTACTGGAACCCAGTGTCATGAGGAGAGTCTGAGGTTCCATTGGGAGGGGCATGAGGAGGATAAGTGGGATAGTTGATGTGAGGGCTATAGGGTTCAGAAATGATCAGGAAGTTGCAAGACTTGTATACCTGAAGTATTGGTGGAATAAAGAGAGGAAGTCTTCCAGTAACTTGGATTCATCCTTCAGAAAGGATTTATGGAAAGACTGACCAGAATTGCATAGGACAAGAAGGTATAGCGGAAGTGAGAACCCTATCAAAGAAATCTGATAAAATCATAGATTCACCAAAGTGTCAGTTTGTCAATAATATTATTATGCATCAGAATAGCACTTAACCATCCTTTACTTAACTGATACAGTTAAAAATTTTCATAAATTTACTTTATTTCCTGGCATCTCGAATGACTTTGGTAAATTCTCATTGGAAACGGAGATCAGACATGATAACTAAAGAAAAGTAAGGTGGACTTTAAGTGAATTGATATACCGGATCATCTCCTACTTAAAGAAGTTGCTAACACAGAGTATTAGCTGCCTGTACAGAAAAATTAGCAAAAATATTAATGGTTTGTAATTTTGTTCTATCTGTCTGTGTCTTATTTCCCTACATATACTGCAGGCTATTTGTGACCTGGAAAGAATCCTGGAAAGACATCTTAATGTTCTTTTGCATTCTCTAAAGCTCTTAGGGCAATGCTAAGCATAGAGTAGGTATTCTATAAATCCCTGAGTGATTGATCGATCAGGTCACAGGTTCAGCTAAGAACTGAAGAAACTAGCCCTATTCTCCAAGTTGCCACTGGCCCACCCATTGTTATCGATAGGACTCGCATGTACAATGTATGGCCTACAGTTCAACTAGCCTCACTTAGGTGGAGACTGAGTTGAATTAGTGCCATCTGAACCTTCAGCAGTGATTTCTGTGACCTTGTATGTTATGAACCTTTTAAACTCTTTCAGTGATGGAAGCATTAAATTACCTCATTCTTCTTAATAGCAATTATGATTGTTTGAACTGAGAGGCACTCGCATTAATTGACCCCTAGACTTCAATGAGCTCATTTTCAAACCTGAATTTTCTTTTTCCTTTTTTTTTTTTTTTACCCCATGCAAAAGTTCCCTGAGGGTGGCCCTCATCTAAGGTGACAGTATGATGTGATGACGGCGAGGTCACAATGTCACAAGCCATTGTCCAAAAAATGATAACCCCATGTCCACCAATCTACCCTTGAATACTGAGGTTAGTTTCAATCTGTTCAAATTGAATGTGGCTAGTTGGGCTCAGATATTTGCCCCAAACCATCCTCTCAAAGCTATTAAAGCAACCTGATCAGTATGAAAACCACAGAGCAGCAAACAGAGCTCCATGTGCTACCTTCCTGCGGAATCAATTTCTATTACAGTGACAATTTGTTTGGTATCTTCTGGAGTTTGATGCTGCTACTGCTTTAAAAAAAAAGCTGTCACTTTTTTCCCTCTTTCTTCTCCCCTTCTCCCCCGCCCCCATGGGCCTCAGCTTGTGTCTGTGCGTAAGTCCTGGGGTCTTGGGTGTCAAATGTCAGGCCTTGTACTGAGCTGTCAAAGAGGAGAATAGTCTGAGATGATTGATGACTGGAAAGCCTGAAATCCAAACCTCCGCAGCAAATGCTTCTTTTACAAAAAAGCTGGGGCTACCCACAGTGGCTATATTCAAGGTCAGTTCGCATACCATTACACCCACTGCTTTAGGCTTCTAACAAGTCACAGCATTCACAGAAAGGACTTCTGCCCTTCTCAAGCCAGAGCATTCCCTCTGCCTTCCACTCCTTCCTTTACTCTCTACTGGAAACCCTTTGCCAAAATGTTTAAATACTTAATCCTCATTTAAAAAAAATCCACCCCTCCCAACATATACACACTTTCCTCCCCACCCCCACCCCCCCTTTTCTTCAGGCTACATTTGCTAAGAAGAGCCATGGACTGAAGCTTTCTGCTGCACAAGTCAGATGACAAGATTATTAATGGGAGCAGGGCAATGTCATATCTCATTTCATGCATATTCATGAAGGGAGTCACACAGCTGGGACCATGCACTGTGGAGAGAGGGGAAAATAAAGAATGTCTCCCTCTCCCACCCCCACCTCTACCCCCATTGAAGGATGTCATTGTGGAAGTGAGGAGACCTACTGGCAAAGTTTAAGAAATTGGACTCTTTATTCTTTGTTTGTTTTGTTTGTTTTTATGGAAGGGGGTGGGGCTTTATTTAGAACTTGTGGCCCCTTCTTCTACCCAAGGTCTTCTCTTTCCTCACCACTAAATCAGTCAGGAAGTGGAACATCCCAGTACAACCCATCTAGTTGCCATATTAACCAAAATGAGTTCTGTAAGAAAACCTTAGCCAGTGGTCACAGTGAAGGGTGTGAATAGTAAGAAAAGACAAGAAAAATCCAAACCCAAGTCAGAAAGATGTCATTCCGATGGTAATATATGTATGAAAGAATGGAAGGAAGAAAGGAAGGAAGGAAGGAAGGAAGGAAGGAAGGAAGGAAGGAAGGAAGGAAGGAAGGAAGGAAGGAAGGAAGGAAGGAAGGAAGGAAGGAAGGAAGGAAGAAATGGAATATTTTCTCCATCAGAGATGGAAACATTATTTGAAGGCTCATCTGGGCAACACTAAAAGTATATATCTGAAAGGAATAGTATTTGGAAACCATTACAAAATAGTTCAAATGACTTTTCAGTTACAACCAAATAATTTCTAGTCTAAGTTTTAAAATTCTATTTTTGTAAATTAGATATGACAAGATGCTACCCAACAACCTTCCAGGGAACCATGTTGTAGTATTACCACAGATGTTCTATACAATGTGACCCACCCACACCCCTCCAAAATGCAAAGCTACAACAAGTAAAATGCCAATACAACAGATTTGAGAGAAAGATCAGCTAAGAAAGTTAGTCTGAAGACAGAGTCCTGTACAACTCACAGGAAACAAGAAGTCCTTCAGAGGGAGTGCACTTGATAGAGAACAACTGTTGTGAAACTGTTACCCAGCTGCTTGACATAGTTATGTAGAGCGATAGAGAGAAGCATGCCAACAGATGTCTCCAGCCAATAAAGTTGGGTACCTTCAGTGTTTTTTCTCTTTTGTTTGCACCACAAATAAACCATTTCTTAGTTAAAATATACAATGCACTCTGGGCTTAGAAGAAGATCTTTCCAGTAGTTTTTATTCAAATATAACTAAAAACCATGTGACTTATTTTAATCTGAATGCCCTGGAAAATGCAATTTCTTTACAGATATCTCAAAAGTTTAAGAATGTGAAAGGAAGGAAAGGAAAAGAAAAGCAAGTATGTGCTAGTAGGATATGGTATTTTTCCTCATCATATCTCAATTCAGTAATAATTCTCCCCCACCCCAAAACCATTCACCCATCATCTACACAATTAGATGCCTTAAGAGCCACTTTTCTTCAGAGGAAGGAGGTACTGATTCTCACTTCCCAATTAGTCTACTCACAAAATTCTCCATACACTCTTTCTCATAAAAGGATGACTGGGGCCAAAGGACTAGAGGGAAACCAACCCCTCTCCCAACAATCCTGCCATATGAATATGAAGAGAAAGCCAGAGAAATCAGAAACTGATTGATATTATAATCTACTAATAATCTCCAGAGTGCAGAATATAGCATAACTCTAAGGGGTCTCAACCCAGGACAGGTTGGGATGATGAGTTACAACCTACCCTGAACACCATAGCCAATCATAGGACTTGTCTCGAACACAACCACACCTACCTTTCATTAATTATAGCCTAACACTTCTCCACTTCAAACTCCTCTGCCACTGTTCAAGCTCCTAAACTTCCCTTCTAAGCCAGTTGACCAATCTGGGAATCCAACTCAACTTGAGCACCTACGGTAGCAGCTGAATAGTTGCTTTGGGGAACGTTCTCCATCCCTTGTCTCACCCCTGCTTTATATATTCCCTGAGGTTAGGGGGGAAAAAGCATTAATAAATGTGGTGACACAATCAAACAACTTGGCTTAGACTAGAGAGTTTAAAAGATTAAGGGGATGTACAGAGACAAGAGAATTTCAAAAACAATCCAATTTTTTTCTTTTTCCCAAATGGAGAATAGTTTGAGCAATGTGAAAGTAAATACATGCTTAGATAATGGCTTAGTTTCAGTGCCTAGAAAAGCATAAGAATTTTAAAAAATCCTTCAGAACTCATACTTGGTCATGGGCAGCAACATACTGTAGATGCGAAAAGAAGAAGTATGTCATACAGATTTAGGTATGATTTTGGAGTCAGAGTAAGTTCAAGAAACATAATCTGGTAAGGAAGACACATTCAATGAGTGTAAAGAATAAGGGTCCAGTTAGCAATGGGTTAAAAACTAGGCAAGCCAAATAAATGTCAGAAGAAGATAAAAGGCTATCAAAGAATAAAGCAGGTGGTCAAAAGTCCAAGCAATATGAATCAAAAGAGTTGGAGGAGATTGGAAGTAAAGGGCATAATTAATAGATGGAAGGAGCTAACAATAAGGAAAGACGAGTTGGGAATAAGAAGGACAACATGGTATAGTGGTTAGAGAGCCAACATCAAAATTAGAAAGACTCTAGCTGGAATCCTCACTGTGCTACATACTTGACCCTCATTAGACTGCTTAACTTCTCAGTGCTTTAGGTAACTTTCTAAAGGTAGAAGTTACCTTATATATCTCTCAACTCTTGTATATCAAATCTTCTATTAAGTTCAGGTATTTTAAACAAAATCCTGAAAGTCTGACAATTCATTAAATATCCTTATTTTTTATCCAGGATTATGCTTAGCTTTGCTGGGTATGATATCTTAAGCTGGAACCCCAATTCTTTTGCTTCTCAATTTACAGTGTTCTAAGATCTGTGGTCTTTTAGTGTAGTCAACTGCTAGGTCTTATGTGATTCTAACTGTGGCACCACCATATTTAATTTCTTTTTTCTTGTTGCTGATAATATTTTATCCTTGAACTGGGGGTTTAAGAATTCAACTCTGATATTCCTGTGGGTTTTCCTCATAGAATCTCTTTCAGAAGGTAATCAGTGGATTTTTTCTACTTCCACTTTCCTCTCTTGCTCTAATGTTTCAGGACAAGTTTCTTTAATTATTTCTTGTATTATTGTATCAAGATTCTTTTTCTGATCACAGCTTTCAGATAGTCTGATTATTCTTATGTTTTCTTTTGTTGATCTGTTCTCTGGATAAGTTGTTTTTTCTTATGAGATGTTTCACATTCCCTTCTATTTTTTCATACTTTATATTTTATTATTTCTTGGTCCCTAATGACTTTGCTGGTTTTCCTTTGCCCCTTCCGATTTTTAAGGGGTTGTGTTCTTCCTTAAGATTCTGAATCTCCAGGGGTAGAGCCAAGATGGAGGAGTAGAAAGACAAACATAGCCTAGCTCTTTCCTCACAACCCATAAAATACCTGTAAAAAATGACTCTCAACAAATTTTAGAACAGCAGAAGCCACAGAACGACAGAGTGAAAGAAATTTCCAGCCCAAGGTAACCAGGAAGACCAACAGGAAAGGTCAATTGCACCAGGCACAGAGTAGAGCACAGTCCAGCTTTGACTGCACAGCACCAGAAGGAACAAGATAAGAACAGGTTTCAGGTAAGACTCCCCAGTAGCAGCAGAGATTCTCAGATACCTCAACCCACAAATGCCAAAGGCAGCTTCAAATGTCAGTACTTTTTTACCTCAGTGACAAGGGAGCAGGGACCTCCCCTAGTCCTGGTCCCAGGTGGCAGGGGTGCTAACAACAGCACCGGCAGCTTCGGAAGCAGCAGCAGTGTCCATTTGTGGAGCTCTCAGCCTAAAGCCCCTGGGGGAATTGATCAGCTGATCTAAACCTCAACCCTGAGCACAATCCTAGGATATGGTGTGCTGGAGGTGGTTGTGGAGAGAGAATTATACTACTTGCAGATTCTGGGCAGAAAAGCTTTGGTAGCTCCCAGACCAGTGTGCAGGCCCTTGATTGTGCCACCTTGGAGGAACTGAGAACTTATAGGTGCCTAGAGTATTCCCTACTCCTGAAAAAGGACTCAAAACTCAAATAACTAGTTGGGAAAATGCCCCAAAAGGGGGAAAAAATAAGACTATAGAAGGTTAATTTCTTGGTGAATAGGTATTTTCTTCCACCCTTTCAAATGAGGAAGAACAATACATACCTTCAGAGGAAGTCAAGGCTTCCATAACCTCCAAAGGAAATATGCAATGGCCTCAGGCCATGGAAGAGCTCAAAAAGGATTTTGAAAAACAAGAGGGGTGGAGGAAAAGTTGGGAAGAGAAATGAGAGTGATGCAAGAAAATCATGAAAACCAAATCAACAGCTTCCTAAAGGAGACCCAAAAAGTGGGGAAGAAAATAACTCCTTTAAAATAGGCTAACTCAATTGGCAAGAGAGATCCAAAAAGCCAATGAGAAGAAGAATGCTTTAAAAAGCAGAATTAGCTAAATGGAAAAGGGGGTTCAAAAACTAACTGAAGAAAAAAGTTCTTTAAAAATGAGAATGGAGCAGGTGGAAGTTAATGACTTTAAGAGAAACCAAGAAATTATAAAACAAAACCAAAAGAATGAAAATATGGAAGATAATGTGAATATCTCACTGGAAACACAACTGACGTGGAAAATAGATCCAGGAGAGGCAATTTAAAAATTATGAGACTACCTGAAAACCATGACCAAAAGAAGAGCCTAGATATCATCTTTCATGAAATTATCAAGGAAAACTGCCCTGATATTCAGAGGGCAAAATAAATATTGAAAGAATCCACCAATCTTTTCCTGAAAGAGATCCAAAAAGAGAAACTCCTAGGACTATTGTAGACAAATTCCACAGTTCCAAGGTCAAGGAGAAAAATATTGCAGGTAGCTAGAAAGAAACAATTAGAATATTGTGGAAATACAATCAGGATAACACAAGATCTAGCAGCTTCTACATTAAGGGATGGAAGGGCATGGAATATGATATTCCAGAAGTCAAAGTAACTAGAATTAAAACCAAGAATCACCTACCCAGCAAAACTGAGTATAATACTTCAGAGGAAAAAATGGTCATTCAATGAAATAGAGGGCATTTGAGCATTCTTGATGAAAAGACCAGAGTTAAAAGGAAATTTGACTTTCAAACAAAAGAATCAAGAGAAGTATGAAAAGGTAAACAGGAAAGAAAAATCATAAGGGAATTATTGAAGTTAAATTGTTTTCATTCCTATACGGAAGGATAATTTTTGTAACTCTTGAAACTTTTCTCAGAATTTCAGTATTTGGAAGGATTACACATACACACACACAAACACACATAAATATGTACATATTTATCTGTCTATACACACACACATATACACACACACAGAGCACAGAGTGAGTTGAATAGGAAGGGATCATATCTAAAAAATAAAATTAAGGGATGAGAGAGGAATATATTGAGAGGAGAAAGGCAAAAATGGAATGAGGTAAATTATCTCTCATAAAAGAGGCAAGAAAAAGCTTTTTCAATGGAGGGGAAAAAGGGAGAAGAGAGAGAGAAAAAGTGAAGCTTACTCTCATCACATTTGGCTCAAGGAAAGAATATCATACACACTCAATTTTGTATGAAAATCTAATTTACACTAGAGGAAAGTAGAGGAGAATGGGATAAACAGGGTAGAGGGGATGATGGAAGGGAGGGCAAATGGGAAGAGGGAGCAATAAGAAGTAAACACTCTTGGGGAGGGACAAGGTCAAAGGAGAGAATAGAAGAAATGGGGGGGGCTGGATAGCATGGAGGGAAATATAGTTATTCTTATATAATATGACTATTATGGAAGCCATTTGCAAAACTACACATATATAGCCTATATTGAATTGCTTGCCTCCTCAGTGAGGATGGGTGAGGAGGGAGGAAGGAAGAGAAGCTGAAACTCAAAGTTTTAGGAGCAAATGTTGAGAATTGTTTTTGCATACAACTGGGAAATAAGAAATACAGATAATGGGTATAGAAATTTATCTTGCCCCATAAGACAAGAGAGAAGATGGGGATAAGGGAAGGGAGGGATGTTACAAGGGAGGGAAGATTGGTGATAGGGGTAACCAGAATGTAAGGTGTTTTAGAGTGGAAGGAGGGGAGAGACGGGGAGAAAATTTGGAACTCAAAATTTTGTGGAAATGAATGTTGAAAACTAAAAATAAATAAATAAATAAAAAGATTCTGAATCTCCCTTTCTAATTGGTTGACTTTCTTTTCATAATCTTTTTTTATTGTTCCTATGTATTTATTTATGCTTGTTCATTCATTCATTCATTCATTCATTCATTCATTCATTCACTTATTTATTTGTTTGTTTGTTTTTGTTTTTCCACAATCTCTTTCATTTAATTTTAAAAGTCTTTTTAAAGTAGACTGAGCTGCCTGAGTAGGGACCCAGCTAGGTGGGTAATACAGCTTACCCTCTCCCTTCTGCCTCCCTCTCCCCTTCCTTTGGGGCTTTGTGGTTTACTGACTAGATGTCCTTCCTTCCCTTTCTCTCTCCCTCCCTCCCTTTCTCCCTCCTTTCCTCCCTTCCTTCCTTCCTTCCTTCCTTCCTTCCTTCCTTCCTTCCTTCCTTCCTTCCTTCCTTCCTTCCTTCCTTCCCACTGGCTCTATTTTCTGTGTCCCTGATCCCTTCCTCTCATTTGTCACCCTTTGGGGTTTTGCTTTTTAGTTCCTTTTTCTCTCCTGCTTTTAATTTGATCATGTATTATATAATCAGATATAACATATCTGGTTATATAATCACCACTACCACCCTTTTCCCCCTCAGTCAAGTAGATTCTTTCTTCTTCTCCTTCCTTCAACTATTTCTATTCATTAGGTTTTTTGTCATTTATACCCCTTTCCAAAAAAGATTTCTGTCACTCCCTTCCTCATCCATCCTCTTTTTCTGTCTGCTCTACACCTTCATTTGCCCATTCATGACCCCCATAATCATTTGGTATCTATCTTTTCTTTGTATTCCTTAGGTATCAAAGCTTCCAAGGTATTCATTGTCAGATTTGCTCTCTAGGTGATTTCTGTAATTACCTTGTCCTATACAATACTCTTTTCCATTGTACTTCATACTGAGAACCATGCCAATTATTGCATGTGACTACTGACCTAGGCCCTGCCTTGGTTATATTTTTGTTCCCATTTGCCTCAAAAGAGCCTCCCTGGGTCCATGTTCTCCTACTGTTTAAGGTTCCAGATGCCCCCAGAAGCCCTCAGGAATCCCAATTACCCTGCCCTCAGGTAGGACAAATAAACTTTTCAAACACTAAATACCCAGGGTACATCAAGCGCAAGGTCCGCATCTCCCTTCATAGACCATCTCTCTTCATTCATAAGAATATTATCAGTGGAAGCCTCTCCTACCACCAAAACAAGGCCTCTTTCCTTCCCTAATCCCATTTTCTAGTCTTCTATCCCTCCTTTCCTATTCCCCTATGTTCTCTGTTTCTGAGAGTACATCACTTTCCCATCCTTGTTAGCTTTTGATTTGACCCCAGCACATCACACATTCCTATCTCTCTGCTGTCCCCTCCCTTCATGTAATATAGTGCCACAAAAAATGACAACAATAAAAAAAAATTGATTCACCTGCAGGCAAGTGTGTTATCAGATTATATCCTTAAGGTCCCTGGCCTTCTTCTTTACTGTTATTTCCACTAGATTTTTGCCTTCACTCGTGTCTCCTTGTGTTTATGTAGAAAGAAGTCTCTTAGTAGTCTCTTCTGTGGTCACTTTGTTGCCGTTACTATCCTTGGCATTTATTCGCACCTACATTTCTCTTGCTGGGTGTTCAAAAACTAATAATCTCTTCAGTTCTAATTTTCTTTCTAAAATGTTTTGAATGCCTCTTTATTGATGGGGTACAAGCTCTGAGAACCTTCTTAAACTCTCCTTGAATATTCCCACTTAATCTGGCATTCTCTGGAATCCCAAAAGCTTTTCATTATCTCTATACCCAGATTTCTGTTATACTTCCCACCCTTGATCCTATCAATATCCCAATCTCCAGGATACTGACCACTCCCATCAAGACCAACCCTGGAATTCCCAGATTACTACACAACCCCAGATCCCTCCCACAGTCTTTCTGCATATAAGATTCTTCTTGTCTCCATGAAGGCACTCAGATTCAATCTAGCTCAGATTGTATCTGGCCAACTTGTTAATACAAGGGTCACAAATTGGGAAGCTTCTTAAAAATCAACCCAATATGAATTTTTAATAATAATAATGTTTTACTTTGACTGAAAGAAGACTTAGGTCAAATTCATTAGAGCAGAACCCAGTGTGTCAGTATTTTGGGGTCCCTAGTAGCCCAAACCTCAACATTTATGACTGAAAATCTATCTTTTTTTCATCTATGGTTGAGCTCAGAATGTCAGGGTTGGTCACTGTGAGTTGCATACTGAATTCCATTGCTTCAAGGAACATATTATTCCATTCACATCTACATTTTCTGGTGGGTGCAGAATAATACATTTTTCAAATTTTCTTTCCTTTGAGTTTGAAAGGTTTTCTCTTGATAACTTGCAGAACTTCCTGTTTTCTGAATTGAATAGTTAGATTTAACCACTGAGTGTCTTAAAGTCTGCAGTCTTACTTTTTGTAGTTTTTCCTGAAAGTAATCTGAAAATCCTTTCAATTGATATTTCATTTTCTATGATCAGAAGTTTTCTTCTATTATTTCCTGCATGGTAGTGTTGAAGTTCTTTTCCTGTCTTGTTGTGCAAGACTGATGATCCTTAGCTTTTCTCCATGAAACCTGGCATTGGCATCAGTGTATTTTACTTACAGAATGAGTATATCTTCTTTTAAAGGTATTGGGTTTTGGTTTTTCTTCTTTTAGATTTTCCTTCACTTCTGTATATTTGCATCGGAAATAATTTATTGTTCTCTTTTTTATCTCTTTCCCAAGATTCATTATTACAGATTCCAGGTTTTCTATTCTGTCCATTATTTTGCTGGGCAGGCTATAAATTCTGCTCTCATAATTTTCACTTTTCTTTTTGAACCGTATAGAGACAGTGTGTTGTGGTTCCATACTCTCCTCATATTCCACAGGATTTTTTGTCTCATCAAATGTTTGATAGTTGTCCCTTTTTCTACAATATCTAGTACTAGATGCCCAAAAGGAAGCTAGATGGCTTTCTCCTTGCTAATGCCTTCCCACAAATGAACATTCACAGATGGCTGCCTGCTTCCGTTCTCTCCCTCAGTTCTAATTGCTGTGTTCAACTTCCTCTCAATTCTACTCTAACCCTTTCTGCTCTACCAGTTTGGCAAGTTCCTCCCACCAGAGACTCATGTGACTCAGGCTTCCAAGCATGTCACATGGGCCTATTAATAGCTGAGAAAGATCTTACCATTACGCAAAAATACATTAACAATACACACCCCCCTTCTGATTTTCCCCAATTCCCTTTTTCACTTTGTCCCCTGGGATGGTGGTTTTTTCTAGAGAGCTATAGCTCAAGCATCTCATCTTCCTCCCATGCTGGGCAATTCATACTTCACCAGCCTGGGTCTCTACTCTAAATGACCTCTGGGTAATCAGAACTGGCCTCAGCTAGATACTGAACTCTTCTAGATTTAGTCGAGGGTGATATGATGCCCCCCACCCCAACACCCCAGTATTCTGGTGTCTTTCTCCACTTTTGTCCCTTGGTTCTCTGACCTCAAAACATGTCTGTTCTTTTTCCACTATATTAAATGGCCTCTTCATATTCGGTACTCTCACGGAATTATCCACCTAAAGTATTCTTTGCCTCTTTCAATCCATGTTTTTCATCTCAGAACACATATTCCAACCCTGATATTTACCAGTTATGTAATTATGGAATACTGGAAGGAGATATGGGTCCAGACATAGCTGTCCTCTTTTGTATCTTGGTGGTACTGTGCAAGTCACAATCTCTCTGAGGTTCCCTTTGGGTATCTCACCATGAGCTCCCTTCATTGTTCATGAGCTCCAGGATTACTTCCCTCTAAGATCCTTTTTTTGATACTTTTCTGGTTTTTTTCTGATTGTTGATGCCCCACTACTTTTCCCTAAATACATTTCACATTTACTTATTGATGTACATGTGATTCCCCACCTCAATAATTAGCAATTTAAGCTCCTTCGGGGCACAAATTGTTTTATTTTCTACTTTATAACCCCAGTGCCTGGCACAATGACTGGAATATAGTAGGTGTCTAATAAATTTATGTTGATTTGAACTGAATTGCATTTTTTTTTAAATTAACTCAATAAGAGCAAATTAAGATCTGAATAAAAGATCCCCTTAATATGAGGTAGTTCAGTCTTTATACTAATTTTTCTGATATAGTATGGCAAGTAATGTTAAATTAAGACACCATACGTTTCTCCAGTAAAAATAAAACAAACACACAAATAAAATCTTGTCATCATTTCTGCAGGGTCATTCATGTATATTTTATCCTACTGTTTTATTGATAATTTTCATAATTATGCTGTTATAGAATTAAAAACATTTTCTCATATTTATTCTGGTATTTCTTTTAGACAGGGAGTAAAAATAGAGTGGATATTAAATATTCTTTATGCTAAAAACTTAATCAATTACCATTTATTAAATGGCTATTATATTCTAGACATTGGATATGCAAAATCAAAACAAAAGAATTCTATTCTCAAGGACCTGAAATCTTTTGAAGGAGAATGAAAGGTAATACACGTTTGTAGAGTAACTATGATGAGCCAGGCACTCTACTATGTGCTTTACAAATTCAATTTTGAGGGACACAACATGTATGTGTGTATGTGTATATATATGTAGTATACATATATATATATATAATATATATGGGGGGGCACATATACATACAAACACGTGGACCATGCAGATACACAAAATAAATATTAGCTAAGTATGAGGGTTAGAAATGGAGAACATGAGTATCTGGTAGGTTGATGAAAAATTTAGGGACTCAAAAATTCATCATCTTAACCTTCAAATCATTTCCCTACTTCTGCTGGTGATATCTGGGAATCGTTTTTTACTCTTCTTTCTCTCACTTCACCTCCACCCCACAATCTAATATGATGACAAGAATGAGAGAGGAAGGCTTGAGCCTACAAGATAACTGTAATCACTGGAGCTCGGTGAACTGTCTGTGAGAGTTTACTGATCTTACATAATTGGTTGTTATACTAGAAAGTTAATAGAAACTTAATAAAAAGTTATTTATTTATATAATAGAAAGTTATGTATATACTTTAAGGTATTGTATAGACACAGAGTGACTTATTTTATAGTTACCCTCAAAGCCAGGATAACTAGGGTTCTAATCTCACCTATGACAAACTTTTTATTACCTTGGGAAAGTCATTTAACTTCTCAGTACTCTGAAAAATTCTCTAGGAGACGAGTACTTTGTGTGTGTGTGTGTGTGTGTGTGTGTATGTGTGTGTGTGTGTGTGTGTGTGTGTGTGTGTGTTTGATGGCAATCTACTGAAGCCAAATACTTAACATTAAATACATGGTATTTTGAAGGAAACCAGTTAAGTTGAAGTATAGTTGTAAATTTTTAAAAATTACAAATTCAGGGACCCTATGTGAAGAAACTCTATTTAAGATTATAAATTGCAGAGAAGGTACTGACCCACATTGACATATTTATGTAGAAGTTCCCTATACTAATAAAATAACATGTCCAGTCCCTACCTCTATTTTAAAGTATTATGGAAATGCATGCAGTGTTTGTATATATGTGTACAAATTATATATATGGAAAGAATATTATTTTTGGAGTCAGAATACCTGAATCCCAAAGCTAACCTCCCTACATATTCAAGTAATCGCATTCCATCCCATTTCCTCGGATAGATTGCCCCCTCTCTCATCTCTGCTCTCACTTATTTTCCATCCACTCCTCTCTACTGGCTCATGTCCTGCTGCTTACAAACTTACCCATGTCTCCACTATTCTGGAGAAAACCCTTCACTTGATTCTTCTTCTCTGTACATTATCATTCTATTTCTCTTCTGCCCTTTGTAGCTAAACTCCTCCAGAAGGCATCTACAACAGGTGCCTCCACTTTCTCTCCTCTCCCCTTACAATCTGACTTCTGACATTATCATTCCACGAAACTGCTCTCTTTAAAATTACCAGTGATCTCTTAATAGCCAGATTCAATGGTCTCTCTCCATCCTCTGTCTCCTTGACCTCTCTGTGGTCTTTGACACACTCTCTTCTTGTCTTTACGTTTTCATTACACCACTCTTTCCTGGTTTTCTTCCTAACTGATTACTCCTTCTGTGTCTCCTTTGCTAGATCCAACTCCAGATCACCCTCTCTTCTTTTCTCCCTTTATAACACTTTACTTGGTGATCTCAACATGTCCCAAGAATTTAATTGCCATTTTATCCTAATGGTCCCTTCCTTGTCCCAATCTCTCTGTTGACTTCCAATCTTGCATCTTCAACTGCCTTTCAGACATCTTGAACTTGATGTCCAGTAGACATGTTAAATTCAGTATGTCCAAAGTGGAACTGTTTATTTTTTTCCCTTTAAATCTTACCCCCCCACACATACCTTCCCTATTATTATAGAAGGCAACACCATATTTCAGTTCTTCAGGCTCATCAAATAGGAATTATCCTCAATTTCTCATTATCTCTCACCTTTCATATCTAAGCTGTTGGATAGGCCTGCAGGTTTCATTTTTGCAACATCTTTCTAATACTCTCCTTTTTCTTCTCTGATACTGACATTATTCCAGTACCAGCCCTCATCACCTCATGCCTTGACTGTTGCAATAGTCTGATGGTGGGTCTGCTCAACAAACTCTAATGTCTTCCTAATGCTTCCATAAGAAAATACAAATAGTCTGTCTGCCAATTAAAGTCCTCCATAACCTAGCCCTCTCTTATCTTTCAAGTCTTTTTATACCGTATTCTCCAGAATGTACTTTCAGTCTAGTGACTCTGACCTCCTGGTCTTTCCACAGAGAATCTCTCAGCTCCAGACATATTCTCTGGCTGTCCCCCATGACTGGAGCCCTCTGCCCTCTCTGCTCTGACTACTGACTTTCTTTTAAGTCCCACCTTCTACAGATAGCTTTCCCTAACTCTTCTTTATTACAGTGCCTTCCCTCTGTTAACTATTTCTCTATTTACCCTGTATATAATTTGCTTCATATAAATTTGTTTGCATGTTGTCTCCCCCACTATACTGTAAGCTCCTTGAGTGCAAGGACTGTCTTTGCCTTTTTTTGTATCCCCAGCAGTTAGTACAATGCCTAGCACATAAAAGGTGCTTAATAAATGTTTATCATACTATATTGTGCTCTTTTCCTTGTCCCAACTCCAACACTCTTAAGCCGCATGACCCTCAGAAGGTCATACACAAGAACCTTCCTTTGACTAAGCTTCTTGTTAGGGAAAGTGAATAATACTAGAAATTTGTTACTGGTTGTTGCAAGGAAAGTGCTTTGTAAGCCCTAATGAACTATATAAATGTGTTATTTTCCTATGATACTGATATAAAAGTGAAGGTCATTATGAATCTGAAATGTACTCAGATGCAAAGAATCTGAGTCATATGATTTTAGAGCATAAGCATGTCATCCAAACCATAGTTGAAAAAGAATCTGTCCACGATTCTACAGCCAACAAGTGGTCATTTAGCAGCCTTAGCTTCAGAAATGACTGGGTGCAAATTCCGTAAATTCAATTTTGACAGGTTCATTTCCCCTATATCCTACTCCTTGTAATACATTCAAAACAGTCATATCAAACATTAAATTTTAAAATCATTAACCTGTAATGATTTGGTTCATATAAAGTGAATGAGAGTTCAGTCCAATGTTCCCTCAGAGTCAGCAATGTGAAATTTGTGATATGCTCAATTTCTGAAGCATGGTTCTCAAGCATGAGTTTGATGATACTGCTAAATATAAAAACATATTTAATTCTTTTCATTTTAGATCTCTGCATCATTTCAATAATCATTCAAGTAGTAGATAATTTAAAGCACTAAAGAATGCCATTTTTCTACCATAGATAAACCAAAGAAAAATCAAGTGCTAAAGATTAAAACTGAGGGAAGAACATGACAGTGATATCAGACAGAGGAAATAACATGTTAATGACATTCAATATTCTCCCTGTGTCAAGTCATCAGCATTTTTATTGCCACTATTTCTCAGCATACACTATTAGAATTTATTGAGTCAATCTGTCTCCATCACCTGTGATATAATATATTTTATTCAATAAGATATGGAATAATATTTACCTTTCAAATCAAATAACTAGTTTTAAGGACAATATATGCTTATCAACCAAGTATTATGAGAATGGTAGGAGTTGCACATTTTAATGTCTGACCTAAGGGTAGTAATTTTAAAATTTTATATTACACATGAAGAAGAGTCCAGACTTTTGTTGAAGAGATTGCCTGGATTCAAAGGTTATAGAAAAAAATGACATAAGCAACCCTGTATTTTTGTGTTCCACTTTTCTGAGATAATTGGGTACAGTGTTAGAAAGAGAGTATGGATAGAATGACCTCTTAAAATAGCTTCCAGTACTACTGAAAAGAGTCTATGAGCCTATGCAAGAACAGTAGGTGAAAGTCTAGCCCATTACTTATAGCTTTTACATTATCTGGAATAGGGCAGCAAAGGAGATGAAGTAGACCTGAAATCAGGAAAACTGAAGTTCAAACCCGATTTAGATATGAACTATCTTTGTGATCCTGGGCAAGTCACTTAGCTTCTGTCTGCTTCAGTTTCCTTGGCTGTAATATCAGGATATTAGGATAATCATAGCACTTAACTCCCAAGGTTGTTGTGAGTCTAAAGTGATCCAATATTTATAAAATTCTTTGCAAACCTTAAAGGGTTATGTGAATGTTATCATCAAATAGTACTTTGGGACATTCTTTGAAAATGTCTCAAAGATCATTAGAAAATGATTAATTTAAAGTTATGAATCAATCTAAAGGTAGTAAGTGCTACAAATTTTACTAGTCCTTTGGCAACATTGATGCCTTTGGCATCCCACAGCTCTAATCTGAAGGTAAATAATGCATTTGGGATGAATGTAGGTGTGTGGAATGTATTATAACTTTCATTAACTTTGACAGTGTTATTAGCCGAGTTCTCAATTTTGGAACTCAAGTTCCTCTGTAACTTTGGAACTAAATGAAAGAGTTAATTTTTCCCCCTTTATGCTTGATGAATCATGTATTTTCTATGCCCCACCCCCCAGCCCTGGCTAGTATTTGCTTTGGATAGTTGCAGGCAAAGTGCTGTCACAACATTACCGTGATTGAGTTGGTATTTCGTGGTTTCACCCCAGAGACAAAGGGGTCCAGAACTCCTGCTGGTAAAAAGCACTAATTCATTTGCAGTTAGCTTTGCTCACCAGGAAATCCCCTCTCCCAGCCTCTGAGAGCATCTAACTGTACATGAGCTACTTCCTGGCAGGCAGTTTATTGCTTGATGGTGTGAACTATTGCCGACCTGCATGAGTAGGCTGGGCAGCAGGTAAAATACAGAGAACAACATCTGCTTTCCAACAAACGCATGTCACTTCAACATGCATCATGTTAAACCCAAGTGCACCCAATCACATCCATCTAAAAACCAAGGGTTCTTAACCTCTTTTGTGTCATGGTCCCATTCGGTAGTCTAGCGAAACCTCTGGACTTCTCAGAATAATAATTTCAATGCATAAAATTGCATAAGATTACAAAGAAAACCAATTACATTGAAATATAGCTTGATCAAAATATTTTGAAAAATGGAATAGGTTTACAGTTCTGAGATAAAGAATCACTGATGGTTAGTTCCCCACCAATACTGTAATACTAACCTATACCAACCATAAACTTTTCTTTTTTCTTCTTTTACTCTTGACTGTCTTAGGAATTAGTTCCTCATCTTTTGTAATGCACTTCCTCTTTATAGGGTTCTCTCAATCTATATTAGGCTCCTGAGTAGTGGCTTATTTATAATTACACAGGACAATGCAAAAGTAGAGAAGGAAATGACAGCTGAAGATCATGCATTAGTCGCATCTGGGACTAAAAAGTGTTTGTTATTACATAATCGAATTGCATCTTCTTAGAATCTTTTTTTTTTTTTTAAAGACCATGCCCCTTCTTTTCTTTGGCACCACAGAAGGGAGTAACCATTGGATCAGAAGGAATGTATTTAGTTTGGGGTTTGTCTTTAAGGTGTTGTATTCTTGGCTTAGAGAGAGAATGGCCAGCACATGGAAGCTCAGCCTCAAATTCCTGGCTGCTTTCCATAAATCTGAGGTTGCTTTCGTGTGTGTGCGCGCGCATGTGTGTGTGTGTGCGCGCACATATGGACACATGGGCATTTGATCACACATGCAATGGTGCATGGAGATTGGGGGTAGGTTAAGTAACTAGCAAATAGATGTGTAATGTTTGGATCAGATTTCTCCTGCAAGTGGCCACTTGTATTGTCCACTAAGAGAGCAGCATGTACCTGGCTTGAAGGAAGAATCATAGACTGAGGTCAGGGGGTAATTACTCTCCCCAACCCTCTTGAACTCAAGAGGGAATAAAGCTCTTGTTCTTATGTGTGTTAAGAGGGAGAATCAGACTCAGCATATAGGCTACAATCAACTTTCAATTACCTGCCTGACCAGAAGGCTAAACAGTGGATAATTATGTGTGTGGATAGCTATACATGTATCATTGCCTTCAGTATACTTTAAAACTGATATTTAAACATGGCTGCAACTGATGTATACATCCCTTTAATCAAAACTATAGGCCAGATGGAAAGAGTTAAAAGCTAACTTCCCCATCTTGACCCTCATTAATTCAGTCATTCTATTAATCAATCAATAAAATTTTATTAAGTTACCTTCTGTGTTCCAGACGCTATGTGAAATGTTTGGGAGAAAACTTTAAAAAAAATTCTAGAGCATCATCCCTGCATTCCTGCACTCAAGGAGTTTATAAGCTAATTGTGGGGATGGTCAGTGGGTAAAGGAAAATACAAATGAAAATATAACTAACCATAGAAGTCAATACACAACAAGGAGCAAATGAATGTAATAATGTCACACACTTTAAAAGAAATAAGGACTTGTTTTACCTGGGCTTTATGGAAGGCAGCAGGAATTAACCTGGGTCAAATGAGAGAATATTTGTAAAGCACTTAACTAAGTGTCTGACTCATAATAAGAGCTTAACAAATGTTTATTCCTCTTTCCTTATTAAAGAAAAATGTAAGATTCAGATAAGTAGAAACAGAGTCATGTATGTGCTGATGGTTTAGGTAGTTAGGTAGTATAGGGAATTTAATGCTGGACTTGGAGTTAGAAAAACATGAGTTCAAATCTTGCCTCAGAAAATTACTAGCTGTGTGACCCTGGGAAACTGCATATCTTTTCTCAGTCTCATTTTCCTCATCTATAAATGAGGATAATAAAGCACCTTTCTCATAGGCTAGTGGTGAGATAATTAACGTAAATGAGTCATATCAAATGAGACAATAAATGTAAAAACACTTGGTAAACCTTAAAGTGTTAAATTAACTTCTCATCAGAGGACAGCACAGGGTGGAAGATTTGTATAGGGAAATAGTAGAAGTGAACAGGAGTGATGGTTTGGGTCTATAATGTGGAGGGCCTTGGAATGGAGGGTCTTAGACTTTGTATTCAATTCTGACCACTCGTTTTACTTTCTACTAGGGAAAACTTTCAGCAGGTTTTGGTTTCCCTGCGTGTGACACAGTAACGTGGCACTCCAAAGGCAGTGACGGTTCATATCAATGACCAGTCTATCACATGCACCTCTGAAATGAAAACTACTAGGAAGTGATCCTAAAAAACCTCAATCAATCAACACACAAATAAATAGATATAAATACACAGACAGATAATAACGAAAGAATAGTCATGTGGCCTTATAACATTTCTATTTGAACTCTATTAAAATCTGAAAAAATGATAATCATGATGTCATATTTTTATAGTGCTTCAAATTTGCCTGGAAGACAGAGAGAATCATCAGACTCAAGAGACGGATGTTAGTGGAGCAATCCCTCAGAAACCTAACTGGAAGGAAGAAGTAGAGGGAGGGCATCAAAGGATCAGCCAGGAAGTGGAAACAGAATCTACTGTTAGCTGTGTGGATCTCAGGGACTAAAGGGGCATAAGTTTGGGTGATTAGTCAAGTAAATAGATACAGATGAAATAGGAATTAGGCAGTCTTTTTTTTTGATTGATGATTGATTTATACAAAAATTCCCTTTAAAAATCAGCCTGCTACAATCTTTCTAAGGTCTTTAAAGATATATGCCCCAAGAACCAGATAGCTCTGCCCAAATAATTCTCTACTAACTAGGTCTCACAGTGCCTTAATTACCATAATTAGGTATTTATAATTTTGAGTATCTTTAAAAATCAAACATTCTGAGAGTAACATAGAATTAGGTCAATAATCCAAGAGTGTTTGATTTCAAGGTTAGGGGGAAATTCTCAGGAATAGGGTATAAGTGTTAGGTCGCCAACACCTTATTATAAATTAATCAGATTTCTCTCCTTGAAAAGAGAGACTAGAAATACTAAGAGATCACCTGATGTCTTTGAACTTGGGTGAGAAATAGATGAGAATGGAAAATTTAACACCTAAATAGATGGATAGGGGAATGGGGGTGACATGTGACTAGAGAATGGGAAGGATGGCTGAATGTTGGAAAGAAAGAATATAATTAGTGGATGGGGGTGGGGCGGAACTAATGAAGACAAACTTTGCTCACTGCTTAGTGTTACTAGGAACCGTTTTGTTTCATTTCTATTGCCAGATGAGAGCATTACTAAGGTGTACTCACTAGTGTGAAGGTTGATTTTTTTTAGATAGTCAGTAGAATAGCTAATAAATGCATTCTTTTCTCAGATTCTTGTCAAAGGGAAGGAAGTTGTGACTATCAATGGGATTTCTCTTAACATAAGGAAAGCCTAATAGTTATATGATATTAGATGTACACATGCACATTTAATACACTTCCTTTCAACTTTTATTTTTGATTATGTAACAAATAAATCTTAATAAAACAAATAAAACAAAAAAAAGAAATGAAGTGCTTTACTCAATGCAATCAACAGAGTTTTTAAACACAATAATTAAAGACTAACATTTTTGTTGTATTTGTTGATTTTAAATCTATAAAAAGGAAAAAAAGTCTGAGGTACAAAACTTCCAAGTATTATGATTTCATTAGCAAGGTTGACTATTGCCAATCAAATCAGGTCACCTGACTCCTTACAGGTCAGAAATAAAGGAGCAATTTATAGAGTTTATTTTTAAAATAACAGACAAGAGAAACTAAAAATTATAACAATCTTAGGAAATTTGTTTTGAACCTAATTCAATTGGAAAAGGCAAGTCATCTGACTTGTGGTTAGGGTAGGTACACCCTGAAACCCACTGAATGTGACATTATGTTCTTGCCAACATTTGGAGGGTAGCATATCAGAGGTGTAATGGGAACTTTCTAGGGCGGGACAACTATTAAATCTGATATTCTGTTGGATTAGGGCTCCTATCTATCAACCCATCCATCAAACTGAGATTTTCTTAAAAATCTTTGCCCTGCAGCTGTAGCATTTGCAATTAAAAGCTTTACTTTTAAAGGGACTTGTAGATTGACTAGCCTTTACTGGAAAAGCATAGCTTTTACTGGAATAAAGGAACTTAACCTTCAGTTCTAGCAAAAGGGGAACTCATTCTCCACAATTGGAAAGAAGAAATTACATTTAAAAAGTCTTATAATATTTAACTTAAATCCTATGCTTATTTTATGCCTATAAAGATATATGTATACTCCAAATTATTTATCAATAACTGGTAATTACTACTGGAGCCTTATCAATCTATTAATTTCTTTATATTAGGAAATAAAAAGAAGTAAAAAATGATTATCACAATTTATGCAGTTCCTAGGATCAAAGAATTAAAATGGGAAGAACCTTAAAAAAAGATGGTCCAATACTTTGTTTTTAAAAATAAGGAGACTCATGCTTTGAGAACTGATGTGACTTCCTCAAGGTTATTTTCTTAGTAAGTAACAGAGCTAGAATTCAAATGGGGGGTAAAATGACTCTAGATTAGGTGTTCTTTATTGTATGTCAAAATGCTTCCTTATTTATTTGTTGAGCTATCAAAGTGGCAATCATACTCCAATGGTTCTGTAATTTCATTAATATAGATATTCCCCAGAATGATAGAGAAAGAATTAACATCAATGAGATAACATATTCTTAAGTATTAGAGGATGATGAATACCATATTAGCTCAGTGGAGAAAAAGGAGGGGAATGGAAGGAGTGCTAAATTTGCAGCTCATTGTATCTTCTCAAAAAATGTATTCCACAAATGTAAAATATTATTCACAAAAACAAAAAATAAAAAAATGGACAATAATGGGTGATTAATGAGGAATGATGAATCTTATGTACTATGATATTCTTTTTTCTCCTTACGATATCAAAGTACTTCATAGATACCAACTCATGAACAATCCAAGTACTTCCATCCAGGATATCATTCCATTTTTCTAATAGAACATTAATCAAAGAAATTAGCTATAACAAGGACATGCTACAACTGAGAGAACTAAAGAAAATGGTTTTCCAGCATGCACATCATTTGGGGTGGGGGTGGGGGAGGTAATATCGTATTTGGATCAGCACATGTAAGAAAATATCACTGGATTTTATTTTTAATTTAATGTTAACGCTGACCTAGAATCCTTCTCATAAGTGGTAGAAAGATTTTTCCAGTATCCATGATTTTTTTCAACCAAATGACAAGAAAAATTTGAGTTATATGTGTTTATATATAGACATACATAGATATATAGCTACAGATATAGAACATATATGCATATTAACACTGCATATGCACATATTGCACACATACAAGGAATCATGGATTTGTTCTCAGATGACTGACAAATTTGAGATAGGGGTTGTGCATATAGAAATATACATACATACATAGGTGAAATATGCATATATACAAATGTATATAATAAATATAATTACACATACACATGGAAAGAGAAACATACAGATACAGAGGAGACAGACAGAGAAAGGGAGAGAAGCAGGAGAGAGAGGAAAAAAACACAGAAGGAGCAGGGAGAAGGAGGGAGGGAGAGAGGGAGAGAGACAGAGAGACAGAGAGAATGATTTATCGGACTATTTTAATGATGTAGGTAACTAGTGATGAGTAAAGATCCTCTCTCAATGCAGATCCTACTTCGGCAATTTGTTGTCTTAAATTATTGCCCAAGGACCCTAAGAGTTAATAATTTGTCCAGAGGCACAAAAACTCTGTAAGAGCTGTCAGATGAGGGACTTGAACTCACATCTTCCTGATTTCAAGGCATGATCTCAATCCATTATTACAAGCTATCTCTGTTGGAATGATATAAGCATGATACATGAGCAGACAGCACAAAATAGTTATATCAAAGAGAAAAAAGTCAAATAAGACACTATTAAAAAAATCACCTGAATACAAGCAGGATGTTCATTTTGTATATAAAATTAAGTTCAATCACCTTTATAAACAATACAAATATTTCTGCAGTCTAGCAATTGTGAAGTAGAAAACTCTACACTATTTATAAGCTGCTCATCATAAACTGTTACTCAGACAGGGAGAGCAAACTGAGATTCTCCAGGCTGGATTCAATTTTGGGGCAAGTTTTTCACTGCTGCCCCCTATTATTAAATTTTTAAAAAATGACTGTAATACAACTAGTTGGTTTTTGAGAATCAGTTACTGCCTTATAAGTCAGGTAATTTTCTTACTTAACCCTATTTGTAGGTAAATATAGGGCCATTAGCAGTGCAAGAGCAGAAGGTTATCAGTTCCTACCAGTGCCAACGGGCACCAAGGCACCAGAAATTTGATCATCCTTTTTCCAAAGATGCCAATTGCTAAGTCAGTTCTAAAGCCCACTTAGTGGTTTCCCTTCAACCAAAATCTTTAGATAGTATAGATACCTTAAGGAAGGGGGGAAAAATAATGGGAAAAGAAACTCTACTCACCCCTCACACACACACACACACACACATACATCCTCAAATTTTTATAATAGATTTTACTCTGAATCTCAGGTTTCTGCTTGAATTTCATTTCCAACACTGACTGTAACTTATCAGTTCATCCCCACTCCCTACCCCTATCTACCTAGTTAGTCATTAAAGAAGAAAATTTCATTAATAAGCCACAGCTATAAAACATGAAATCAGAGCTCAGTTTTTGAGGAGTAGAAGCCAAACATCACTTAAAAGGATTAGTTTCTTTCACTGTCTAGAAATTTTTCATAGAAGACCTTGGCTGCCCTTTTGATATTAAAACTTCCTAACAAGTATTACATTGGAGTTTTAAATTAGAATTTGCTGTCATTGAGACAGTTATAAACTGTTAAATAGGCCTCTTTTATACTATGCTACTGTAAAATGCATGCTTGACCATGGTCCATGGTCTTCTCTGACAAGTAACAAAATGATATAGTGAAATTTACTAAGTCTGTGGGCTATTGTGTGTGTGTGTGTGTGTGGCTTTGTGTGTGTGTGGTGTGTATACACAAGTGGTACAGAGGAGAGATCAGGGCTGAACTTGGAATCAATAACACCCATTTTCTAATCTTGTCTCAGCCACTTAGCTGCGTGACCCTAATACAAGTCATCTAACCTCTCAACCTCAGTTTCTTTATCTGTAAAATGGGGAAAATAGCACCACCTACCTTACAGGATTGTTGCTTGGATCAAATAAGATCATCTTTGTAAAGCATTTTGAAAACCATAAAGCACTATATAAATGCTAGCTATTAGTAGTAGTAGTAGTAGTAGTAGTATCTTTTTCTCTTCTCTGAATTTTATAACCCCATTGAAAGATTATGGCCAAAACACTTAATTAATTTATCCATTTTTTAAAATGATACCAGTCAAAAAATTGTCATTTTCAAAATCATAAGCTTGAACAAACATTTTTATTCTTTACCCATTGTATTAATGCAACTATAGTATTTTCATATGTAGGGAAATTAAAACAAATATCTTTCATCATCTTCTACTTATATCATTCTGTTTCAAAAATGTCTCTGCTTATGGATCAATTATGCTTTATTCTTAATTCTTTCCTTTCTTGCATCATCTTCCACAAGAATTGAACCCTCAACGTATCCAGTCATTAGCTGTATTTGACCAATTGCCCCCCCGCACATTTTTTAAAGTTGGTATTTTGTTTATTTTATGTTGTTTTCTAAGAATAATAATACCTTCCAATAGCTTGTTCTGCCAGTCACATAATGGTTCTTGCTTTCAGTTATCTGACCAGTAGAGCCCATAATTAGTACTTAATTATAGTTTATTACGGTCACTTTGGTCAGGGAAAAAAGAGCTGCTTTGTTACAGTCAATGAAGTATTTAAAGTTATGTCCTGGGTAGGGATGGGTTTATTAAACACTTGGGTAAGCAATAATAAACTTACATTGATCTAGCAACTCGATAGCTTTCTTTTATGTGCTGTTCAAAAAAAATTCCAGATAGAATTTAAAATAGCTTGGCAACACATGCAATATCCTAATGTGAGGCTATCATCAGACTATTACGGGTTTGCATTTATAACTCTTTCTCTTCAATAAAAGACTATTTTCCCAAAGGCATGGCATATCAGTATCATACACTGAAAGGTCAGTAGGAAGGATACACCATTTCTCACATGAGCTATTTGGAACTATAACAAGGAAAGATGATGTTAAGTTTGTTAGTTTCCTGAACTGTGGGTGCACAACCTTGATGCAGACAAATGGGGGAAGAATTGGCACAAAATCCCCTCACACTGGAATAGAATTGCAAAGAAATGTCTAAAATTATTGTATATTTTGATTATAAATACAGCATAAATAATCCACCATTTCCAATGAAAACAAAGTTTAAAAAGTCAAGCATGAGATTCACATAGTGAGTTTGTTCTGACTAAAAGTGGATGCAGTATACTGATTATTATGGTATATATAAACAAGATCAAATATTGGTGCATTAAAAGACACAAATAATTGTGCATTAAATCTCATTGTGGATGTGATCTGTCAGTGACATACGCTCATGATACAGATGAGTTACGTTTCACATCGCTTGCTACATTTCAATATAAAGTGTGAAAAGTTGAACAATCTATGTAAATTAAGAGTGCAGTAATAGGAGTTATATTTCTCAATGTCATTCATTTTTGTAAGTAAAAGAAAATAAGTAGCTTCCCAAAATGAACAAAATCCCTGCAAGCTGTAAAAATAGAAATAACTCCAGAATAGTTAAAGATTATAATTTGAAATATTCAACAATTAAATATAAATGTAATTGTCTTAATTTTTATTTTCTATACTATGTAAAAGTGAAATAATAGCTCTTTGTAATGGATCAAACTGGTTTGATGAGATATTCCACTGGAATAGCTGAAACTAATATATACCAAGCCAACAGAGTTAATTTAAGTAAGAGAAATACGGAAACAAAAAAATAAGGAGCCCATGTCTGCAATAATGATCTATTATATTTATCACTGAAGTTCAAAAGTACTCATTGATACACAAGGAAACTGTTTTTGTTTTATATAAATGTTTTAGCTGTTAATAGCATGAAACTCAGTTAATTGAAACATCTTGTTAGTATACCTACAGAGTTTAGCAAGAACAGATATTTTTCCAGAGAAAATTTGATGAGAAATTTAAAAACGCTTCTTCAAAACCAAGTCTATGACATCAGAAGAATTACTTGCATCATATATGGTTGCTTATAGAATTGCTAAATGTAAAAAAAAAAAAAAACGTTCATTAGGAGAACTGTTGGTGCCATCTGCAAGAACTGATAAATTTAAAATAATAGTTGATAATTTTTTTTTCAAAGAAGTTTCAAAAGGTTCCATCTGCAAAAAAAAAAAAAAAATACAGTGGGGAAGAAAAGAATCCCATGTTTGAAGACCACTGTGATCAATTACCTAAGAAGCTAAAATCTTTTTGTTTTGTATTGCATGTGGATGTAGCAAAGATACAGCTAAAGAAGCTTATTTGTTTATATACTTAGAATATGCCGTTGAAGCCGATTTTAGGGAAGATTTTTTACTTTGAAAACCTACTTATGTCAGTGACACATCAAGAAAAAATTTCAAAATAACTGATGGACTTTTTAATTAAAAGATATGTGGGAGAATTAAATTGTAGTCTGCTATCAGCTGATATAATAACAAAACTCAAGGTCTACAAGCACCTATTATAAATGCAGTTCCTTTTACAATTTGATCTCTTTGCATCCTTGACTATTATTTATATCCAGAAATGTGAATGAGGAGCTATATAGTTTTGCAAGTTGTTATAAGAGTAATCAACTTTATGAAAAACAGTCCATGAAAAGGAAGGCTTATTTGTATGATGATATGGGGTGCAGAGCTGGGGACACTTCACTATTGCAAAATATTTTAGCTTTCTCTTGCCAAAGTACTTTGAAGGACGTTTTAGCTAAAAGAAGAAATTCAAATTTTTCCTTAGTTTTGATAATGAAAATGAACAAGAACAGTTAAACTATTTGCCTTGTGATAATAAACTAAAACAAGGATTTGAATCTGAAAAATCTTACTATTCTGTCTACAATTGATTAAGGCATTTTGTGGCTTATAATTTAATCAATGTCAGATGCTGTGAGATCAAATTTAAAAAGACCAAAAAACCCCAGTTCCTATTGTCAGGGAGTTTCCTTTCTATCATGAGACAGCATGTAACTATATAATATATATATGGAATAAATATATACAAAACAAATGAAAGATAAAATACAAAGGAAGATACAATCATGAAATATTTCATGGAAAAGCTGATGCCTGATCTGTATATTTTTAAAATTTTATATTTTTCTATTGACCTTATTTATTTTCACTCTTCCCTACCTATATATTATTCCTTACACTAAATTATTATATATGCCCATTTTATAGTTGAGGAAAATGTACTTAATAAATGCTTGTTATTAATCAATGAAAGCACTGTTCAGTTTTCCAAACGTTGTGCATCCTAATCTAGGAGAGAGATGATTAGGTGACTCAGTGGATAAAGTTCCAGGCCTGGAGTCAGAAAGACTTGGGTTCAAATACAACCTTTGACGCTTAATATCTCTGTGACCCTGAGCAAGTCACTTAACCCAATTTTCTATAATTTCCTCATCTGCAAAATGAGCTGGAGAAGGAAGTTGCAAATCACTTCAGCATCTCTGCCAAGAAAATCCCAAATAGTGTCACAAAGTCAGACAGGACTGAAATACCTGAACAATAGCAAAAACTTGGAGAGAGTGTGAAATAAGAGAAAAATTACTGGCTCTGGAGTCTGAGAAACTGGGTTCAACTTGTTTTTCCAGTTTAAATGGTTAAACTGATTTCTTTCAAATTACTGTTAAGTACACTAACAGACATTTATTTTGCCATTCTGCTGCTTGCTAAAATAAGGATTATATTATAATTATGGAAATATATTATACTTTTTTGAGAGGAGGAGAGAGACTTCTGGCACTGTAGCACTCTGAAATACTGAGAAGAAAATTTGAATATAAAACAGGTGACAAGACAGTTCTAATAGACTGAAGGAATTTTTTTTTAGAAGCCTTTCAAACTCCATTTCTTAATCATCTACTATAATGAAAATCTAGATAAAAATCAAGTATAGCAGAGCTCCCTAAAATCTAGGGAGGAAAGAATAGGATGTGAAGCCTGTGATCATAGAACTTCAATATTAATCACAAAACTATCTTTCTTTTCCCAAGCTTATTGTATTTCACTTTCTTTCCCATCCTTTCTCCTACCCTTTTCCATGCTTCATTACTCTTTATTCTTTTTCTTTAGGAAAAATAATGTAATTTATTCTGCATTTTCAAGATATGCGTAGAATCTCTTCTTTCAAGGTGAACTGACCTAAGTTAAGCCCTCTCGTTAAGGAAGGCTAGGGACCAAGATCTAGTAAACTACAGATAGATAGACAGACAGACAGATGGATGGACAGACAGACAGATGGACGGATGGACAGATAGATAGATAGATAGATAGATAGATAGATAGATAGATAGATAGATAGATAGATAGATAGATAGATAGGCAGATAGATTACTTACTACTATCATGCCAGCATATTTTGGTATATATACATATATGTATAATATTCTCATATATGTACACATTTATATGCATACATATGTATGTATACACCTACACACACACACACACACACACACACACACATATATATATATATATATATATATATATATATATATATATATATATCCATGTTTGTGAATTTTGGATGATTCTATTTAAAAAAAGACACCATTCTGTAACATCATATCCTTTCTTATTTAGTTGGAGAGAGTGTAGGCCCTGGAATCTGCAGTGACAATGTCTGACCAATTTGTTTCATTCGAAATTTTATTCTTTATCTGGATGAAGAATCAATCACATATCCACTGAAATAAATAGCTAAACAGTAAGTTTGTTCACAATACTGGACTGAATGTTAATTATGCCTGACCTTTTCGATACACTTGGTTTAAGTAATTTATGTCTAGTATTGTATAAAGAATTGCTTTTAAGTAGAACTCTGCATTCAATTTAGTTCTGCTTTGACTCTTCGCAGTGTGGAAGTCATTTTGTTATCTACTATATGTGTAACACAGCAAAGTAGTATCACTCTATCTCAGAAAGAACCGAGGGAAATGGAATTTGCACAGGGATGCCTGGGCTGCATGCATAGGCGAATTTCTATTGTCCATTATCATTTATATCTAATATGAACCATTCTACACAGCTCCCCTCTAATCCCCATGCTTGTTAAGGCGCTTAAGAGTAAAATTCGTTGATTTCTGGGCCTTTTGGAGTTCAAGGTCAAAGTGATTATTTCCTTTAAGAAAAAACTGAACATGGACTCATCACATTTCCAAAGTTCATTTCTTTTCTGATTCCCTCATTAGAAGCCAGTCCAAAAGCTTATCTGAAAACTTTTATACATGATATCAACCCTTTGCCCTCAGACCAATTATAGAAAAGTGGTTTTTACATGTCTCTCTCCTTGAATATTGAATATTCATATATACTCTCATGTTCCACCATGAAATCATACAAAGATAATATAAGCTTGTATTTTACATGGTGATGATGTGATCCCTGTTTCAAATAACAAAAGGATAATGAATATATTTAAAGTTTTATACACCTTAAATATATCAAGATATATACATTTAAATATTAAAAATCCATTCACATATATGCTTGAGTGTGTCTGTGGTATGCAATGATATCAAAGTCAAGTAGGAATGGATTTTTGAAGGTCACATATTGACTTAGAAAACTACAAATTAACATTATCCATGTTGTATTATATTTTTGTATATTAAACATTTCTCAATTACATCTTTATCTAGTTCAGATCAGTTTGATCTTGTGTAGTGGATATAGTAATGGTTTTGGAATCAACAATTCTGGATTTACTTTCTACTTCACCTACCTACTAGCTGTGTGAGAATGAACACATTTCTTATTGTCTAAGAATTTATTTCCTTAACTATAAAAGAAAAAAATGTAAAAAATTGCACTATTTCATAGGATTACTGTGAGGAATTGCAAACTTTAAAACATGATATAAATGTGCTATAAATAAATTATTATGAATATGCACATGGAAAGGCAACATGTCATGGTGGATAGAAGGCCAGTTTTGTAGTTAGGAAGACCTAGTTTCTAGTCTTACCTTTCTTTTATGACCATGAATCAGTTCTCTAGGAAATTTTCTGCGACTAAAATTGTGATGAATTTCCGATCTGCACAAAATAAGGAAACTCACCTTAAGAGCTGACCACAACAATAAAATAATAGGCAAAAGTGACTCAAACAAGTATTTACATACATTTGTTGTGAATACATGTGTACCTTTGTTCACAAAAAGAGAGCAATACAATTTGGAAGCTGAAAAATATCTTAAAATGTATCTAGCTGCAACCCTTGTTTAAAAATGAGAAAACTGAAGTCTAGAGGTACTTTCACTTACTCTCTTTTTCTCTGTTTTTCTAAATATCTCTATGTCTTTCGGTTTCTATCTTTGTTTTTCTCTATTTCCACACACAGAGACATACACATGGTATCCAATAGTCTTAATGAAGTTTTAGGTGCTAATAGTTTAAATAGCTAGAGACAGACAGACAGATGTATAAACACTATGAACTTACAACCCACTTATTTATGTCCTTCTAGACCCTGTAACATTAGAGACTCAAAATCTTTAAACAGATAATTATTTTCCTTCAGATACCTTGTGGTATTTGAATTCTTTCCCCCCACAGTGTGTGAATTTGGAGGGATATTTTGGAAATCTAATGTCCTTAGACCATGTCATTTAGAGACCCAATAATGTTGCAGTAACATGGCAATTTTCTTTTCAAATGGCCTCACACCCAACTAAAGTTGCTACTAATCACTGATCAAGGTAGTGGTACTTAGTACTCCCATTAACATCTAGATTTTTTTTTAATAAGAGGAGACATATCATAAGAGAAAACTTGGTTCTCATATCCATCCTGAGAATCAAAGTAAATTCTGAAAGTCTAAATGGAAGGTCAAACCATGATAAGAAGATGATAATGGCAAAAACAAATTCTAAGAGTTTCTTTTTTCAAAAAAAAGGACTAGACTTTCCAAAAAAATAGATATCACATAGAAACCTATTAAGAATTAAAGTCCTATGATATGTGAGCTTATCCACAGATTCACTTTTAAGAAAATCTGAAGTGTAACCTTCTATGTAGTGCTGTTAATGGGCTAATGTACGGGCATCTGCTGCTTTCATAAGTCATTTTTCAGGAACTTACACTAGACAGGACACTTGAATCCTTTCCTTTAAAAGTTATAATGAAACTCTAATAAGCTTCTCCCATTAATTAGCACGATAAGGGAGTTTGCAGAAGTCCTTTGATCTTTTGCTCTGGGTCTGCCCTATCTAAGGGTATAAAGCACTGGTAATATGTGTTTTCTTCCTCACTTTAATACAAAATATCTCATAGAAAGGGTTAAGGAAAGGGTGAAAGGGTTATACTTGACTATAATTCTATACCAGTGCTGAAATATGTATCCGGGGCATATAATAGACTGAAATTCTCAGTTACCAAGTGTTGTACATTTCCCAGTGAAACTGCAAAGCCACACATTTTCAGGTAACTTTGATGGGAGTTGTCAAGGTCATAAGGCTCACATTTGACCCCTTTTTATCTCTATTTCACTGTAAAATCTGATATTCCTTGTAAAAAACAAATTTGAACATGGAATGTATTTAGGCAGTTTCCAACTTGGTGGCTTCAACATAATTTTTGATACAGTGATCTTTCAATAAATGTTACAAGGATTTATATGATTTAATTGTTACTCAATAAACATTCATTGAGTGCTTAGCAGGCCACTTTGGGGAAGATACAAAATTATTGGAAGATAGAAGGATACTTATAAGGATAATTCTTGGAGACACTTCATGAAAATAATCATTTTAAAGTTTTATTACTTTGCTACTTACACCACTATCACACTTCTAGATGAGGTTTGTGTTCATGTATCCTTTCCCACTATTGCAAAGATTATTTTGTTTTATACTTCTCTAATGCATTTTCTAATATGTAGAGGTTGAAAATTCTAAAAATGCCTTACCCTATTGCCTCATAATAGTATGTCATATTTCTTGTAGCTATGCCACTATATCACAAACTAAGGTAGTTTCAAGCAATCTGTGAAAGTTTTGAGGAGGGTTCCAGTACTAACCTATATCTATTTAGTTAGAACCAGGATAGGCAGGGAAAGGGCCATTGCCAGCTGTTGGCCATTATGTGGTCAGTTTTTTAATGGTGATAACAGATGAAACTAAGAAAGATTTACAATAACCCTCAGTCCTATGTGACCCACTTCTCCATGACAAGCAGACGTGGGGGCAGAGGGTATGAAGACCCATGCAATGTTAGCCTATCTATAAAAGAAATTTCAGTGTTGGCACTCCAAATATGGAAGTCTTTTCTAATGACTAATGAGCTGATAAATAACTGTAGAAATAAAATCATGTATGTATAGATAGAGAGGTAGCTATTTTTGTTCTAAATAAAGCTAGAAATGAAAATTAGAACAAATTTGAAAAATGATTCACAAGTCCTACATGGAAAGGTAAATAAAGGAATTTACAAAGTTTGCTTCATCATGAACCCAAAGGATGCAAAAAAAAGCATAAACTCATGAAATGTATGGTTATCTCTTTTTATAATGATCATTATGAGTGAAGCAAAACCCACAGTAACTGCAATTTAACCAACAACATATGTTGCAGAGAATGAAGAGATGACAGAAGTCTTAGAAAACTCAGTAGATTCAATCTTACAGTGGATATAGGACAACATAATGGAAAAATAAGCTGAGAAATATGGTTCAGGATTAAGAAAAAAGCTGCCAAACTTAAAGACCACTGTGGAGTCTCATACCTCTATATCATGAATACTTTTTTTGACAAGATAGTTGGAAGTCACTGGACATGGTGAGCAATAAGGAACATCACAGAAAATGGAACTGACCATACTTTAATATACTAAAAATTAATAGTTGCCATGTAGGAGTCATTTTTGAATCAGTTATCTGTGTACAGTCAGACCATAGAGCAAAGATCAAATCAATTAGCAAATTAGAAGGATAAATATGAAAAAAATTCTGCCTGCAATTGTAACAGCTTCAATATAACATATTAAAATTATTTTCAAACCCATAAGCATTTTATGTGAAGCATTTTGTTAGTAACTGGGTATGTGAATATGCAAACTGATTCTGCCTTCAAAAACAGACTAATTTGAGGAGGTAAAGAATCCTAGTAACTGGAAGGGCAATAAATAATATATGGAGAAATTGGCACCTGAGCTGAGTCTTAAAAGAAGTCCAGAATTATGAGATGTGTGAATGAGGTAGAAGTGCATTCCAGGCCTCGGGTGAATCTTGTAAGGATTCAAAGAGACAGAAGACAGAATGTGGAGATTTGGGAAGAGCCAGTATTACATTGTCACTGAAATATAGAATAAATGAAGATTAATAGAAATTGACTGGAAATATAGGTAGAAGGCAATTTCTGAAGGGTCTTGAATATCTAAGGAATTTCTATTTAATCTTATAGGTAATCTTATAAATAAAAAAAAGGCTTTTGAGCTTTGTCAGAGGGTGAGATGTGGGGAAAGGGATATGGTCATATTTGTTCCTTAGGAACATTATTTTGGTATCTATGAGGTGAATGAATTGGAGAAAAACTGGTAGGATGTTATAAATATAGTCTAGACAAGTGGTGGTAAGGGCTTTAACTTGGGTGATGACCATTTGAATTGAAAGAAACAGATAAGAGATGTATTATAGGGATTGAATCAAGAAGACTGGACAGTTGATTGAATATTTGATGACAAGGGTAAGAGAAGAGCCAAAGGCTATGAAACTAGAAGGAGTAGAAGGTTGGTGGTACATTCTATTGAAATAGCAGACTATGGAGACTAATTTATTTGATAGCAATAATAATGCTCAGTGTAGGACTAGGTTTATTCAAGAGTTAAAATAGCTTTGGTTCCTGGTAAGAAGTTCAGAATATATTTAAGAATACATTTTTTCAAGTCCCAGAATTTATGTTAGCCATCATGTCAAATTTGCTATTTCCTATTAAAGATTAATTTTGGGGAAAGTGCCAGAGTTTATGCCTTCCTTGCCCTATCAGCCTTCTCACTTCCTCTTTCCTTGGTATATGGAAACTCACTTGCCTCAAAGCTGCTTTTTCTTTAGTAGCCTCAACAAGATATTGTCCTCCATTGTCGTCTTCAAAGTAACTCATTCCAACCAACAACCTCTGCTCCAAAATATCTTAACCTTTCAATTTTATATTTTGCCTGCATTCTAAATTTGACTGCCTCTCTCTTGTGGTCTATGATTCTGTAATATTGGGGGAAAAATGTAAAAGTTAAGTGAGACAACATACCTTGATACTTATGCCATAGGAAATTATGGAAAATGTTTATCTTATGATAATGGATGGCATACTAGACTTCTAGTTAGAAAGACCTTGACTCAAATTCTCTATCAGAAAATTACTATCTGTATGAATCTGGGCAAAGAAAATAAAGTCTCAACTTTCATTTACTCATCTGTAAAAATAGAGGGTAGTAATAACTATAGCAACTACCTCATATGGTTAGTGTGATCAAATTAAGTAACCCATATAAAGTGCTTTTGCAAACCTAAAGAGCTATACAAAAGTGTGCTGTGATGTTTTTGGTCCAAACTTAAAATTTCAACCATGTAAGGAACTCCCAGTATAGAAACTCCATCTACTAATGCAGATTGGCAACTCATTTGTAACTAATATTCATAGGGCTTCTGAGGGGTACTGAGAGGTTAATTAATGACTTGCCCAGAGGTCACATAGAAAGTTATGCATTAGAGACTGGAACTGTTGTTAATCCATTAATTATTTTCATACCTTGATATATTCAGTATGTTGGAGTTTTGGCTATAATGCCAGCACCCTCTCAATTTCAGTTTCTGTGACAGGACAAAATGAGGCACTCATAAATCATTGAATATTTAATAAAGGAAGTTTACTTTACTCCTACAAAGCAATAAATACAACAAGAATACAGAGGTACTTATCTTTCTGGATGTAGTTACCTGTTCTTCATCTGGAAAAGCCTCTGATCCACAGTCTATTGGGTATGGCAACTCACATGATCTTAGGTACCCAGCAAGTCCTTGTGGTTGAGGCTTTTTATGTCCCTAGATGACCAGAAAACTGCATTATCAGACTTTTAAAAGACTACTGTCTTTTAACTAAAGTTAGAGTTGCATGGGAAGAAGCCACAGTCTATGGTCCCAATTCATATTAAGTGAAACATATTTTCACTGGCTACCTCCTTCTCTTTGTTCACGAAGAAAATGAAGTTAGCCAGGTAGGATCAAGTAAGGCACTGTGGAACTGCCAACTATTGGGACTGGGCAGAAGGAATGAAGAACAGTAGGCAAAAGTAGTAGTAGTAAAGGCTTAGCGGAGTGGATCAAAGAATTCAGGCAAATGAGAATTCTTTATACAGTTTCTCCAGATAGTCTCATCGACAACGTGATAGTCTATGAGATGGATAATGGTATATTAAAAAGAGTTTGGCATTCATTGCATGACTGAACCAAAGGGTAGTTATTAAAGAAACTAGAGGGAAGTCTCTGAAAGAGTACAAGACTCCATCATTGAATCTATGCTGCTAAATATATTAAATCAATCTCTTCAAATAAAGACAGATTGAATATTTATCAAACCTACGAAAAACATGTAAATCCTTTCAGGAGGCATTGACTGCATTAAACGTCATGTCTAGAATCTGATAAGTGCAAAAAGAAGTAATTGAATAATGATCTTGGCAAATGTAGACTGAGTGTGTTAGGCTAAATGAACTCTGAGGTACCTTCCAGCTTTAATTTCTGATCCTCTTATCCTATGAGACTGAAATTCAATGGCAATAAACATGAAATTCTATACTTGTAGTAAAAATCAACCTCACAAGTTCAGACTACAGGAAATATAGCTAGACAATAAGAGAGAATTTAGGAAGGCATTTTCTTATTCTTCAGAATCAGCATTCAGGATGAAGACATATTGATTAGTCTTTCATTTTTTCTTCTGTTTTGTTTTGCTTTGGTTCTTTTGGCTTGGGTTTTTACTTTACATGAATTGCAAAAGCATTAGTCTTTACTACTATTTATTATGAATTTGAGAAAACATGGAACAATATTTGTGGTGGCAAATTCCTCTTCCCCCCAAGAAAGAAGTTTTAAGCTGCTGTCAGACTCAAACCAGTCCAGAACACTCATGGAGAAAAGTTTGCTATACTAGAATTACCCCTCCAAAGTTCTAACTGTAACCTTGAGAATAGGTAATTCAACCAAGTCATCCATTAATTAAACCACTACCTTAGCATGTCTCATCAACTGTCAGTTGCAAACTCCTCTAACCTAGCTCCCAATATTGAACTTCATAAATCTCTATTATTTTAAATTACCATTTTTGGCACAGAACCCTTTCGTGTGCTATCATTTTCTGTATAGTTTGGAAAGAGCACTCACTGTACTTTATATCAAAAACTTTGGCTTGAGTACCACTTACAAACTGAGTGACTTTGAGCAAGTTGCTAGCTTCTCTGAGGATTACAATACTTTTACTCTGAGCCTAACAAACTGATCATGAGGAAAACACTTTGTAAGCCTCAAATTGATATACTCTAGTGCCTCTCATAGTGACAAACAGATAACCTTGAGTTCTTGAAGGTTATGCCTAAAGAAAACAAACTCTAGGAGGTACTTGTCAGCTAGAAAGGATATGAATATATTTGGACAAAGGAATCGGTCCTGCCAAATAGAGAGGCACATCAACAGTAGATTGGCCACTACGTGATAAATTTATGGGAATTCATATGAATGTGAACTACTAACACTAATCAAGAAATCTGAGATCTTTAAGATACTTTCATACACTTGTGGCGTTGTGACTTTGGCATCTATTTCACATCCTTTTCCATCCCAGGGCTCGCTACTCCTCAATTTCACTCCCTTGTGCTGGCATATCAGAAATCAAACTAACAATGACATGTGGAGCACACTGCTTTATATCATATGGAGATGGGGGTGGGGTAGCTCTGTGATTTTTTTGAGGAGGATATAGGGATTGCTGGTAAGGAACCTTCTTCTACCAACAGAGATTAGCATCTGTTTTGCAACTTATATTTTTAGAAATGTGTTTAGTATATTGTGAGTTTAGGTGACTTGCCCAGATTCACACAAGTATTATGTGTCAGAGGTCAAAGAGTGATTATTTCATTTCCTCATTGTCTATTTCTAATTCCTTTAATTTCAGATAATGTTTGCTGATGATTTTAGATAAATATTACTTATCATTATAAGGTAAATTGTATTTATTCCAATGCTCTCTAGTACTTTTAGGAGGAATGGGTGCTTTATTTTGTCAATGGCTTTTTCTGCATCTACTAAGATAATTTTATTATTTCTATTGGTTTTTGTTATTAATATGGTCAATTATGCTGACAGTTTTCCTATTATTGAATCAGCCCTGCATTCCTGGTATAAATCCCACCTGGTTATAGTATATGATCAATATTGCTGTAATCTCTTTGCTAGCATTTTATTTAATTTTTTGCATCAATATTCATTAGCGATATTACTCTATAATTTTCTTTCTCTGTTTTGGCTCTTTCTGGTTTGGGTATCAGCACCATATTCATGTCATAAAAGGAATTTTTTAGGACTCCTTCACCACCTATTTGTCCAAATAGCTTGCATAGTATGAGGATTGATTGTTCTTTAAATGTTTGTGAATCCATCTGGTCTTAGGTTTTTTTTTTTCTTAAGAAGTTCATTGATAGTTTGTTCAATTTCTTTTTCTAAGATTCAGCTATTTATTTTATTTCTTCTTCTGTTAGTCTTTTTAATTCATATTTTCATATATATTCAGCCATTTCATTTAGACTGTTAGATTTATTGGAATATAATTGGGAAAATAGTTCCTAATAAATTGCTCGAATTTTATGTTCATTGGTGAAGACTCCATTTTTGACACTAGAAATTTAATTTTCTTTTTCCTTTTTGTAAATCAAATTCACCAATGGTTTATCTATTTTTTTCATAAACCAACTCCTGGTATTGTTTATTAAATGGCTTTCTTACTTAAAAATTTTATTAACCACTCCTTTGATTTTCAGGAGTCTCAATTTGTTCTTTTTCTAGATGTTTTTATTTGCATGTCCAATTCATTGGCCTGTTTTTTTCCCTCCATTTTGTTGATATAAGCATTTAGAGATATAAAATTGCTCCAAATTGCTGCTTTGGCTTCATTCCATGAAGTTTGGTATGTTATCTCATTATTGTCATTCTCTTTAAGAGAATAATTTGTTATTTCTGTGATTTGTTCTTTGATCTGTTCATTGTTCAGGATTAGAAAATAGTTTCCAATTAATTTTAAATCTAAATTTCTACTTCCCTTTATTGAATATAATTTTTATTGCATTGTGGTCTGAAAAAGAATGCATGTCTTTTGACCGTGAGGTTTTAATGCCCCAACATATGGTTGATTCTTGTGTAGCCACCATATATCACTGAGGAAAAGGTATATTCTTTTCTCTTCCCATTCATTTTTTTCCAGAGGTCTATCATATCTAAATTTTCCAAAATTTTGTATATCTCCTTAACTTCTTGTTTATGTCTTATTTATGATTTACCAAGTTTTGAGGAGGGAAATTTGAGGTCCCTCGTTAGTTAGCTTTATTGTCTATTTCTTCCTTTATTTAATTTTTCCTTTTTCTTAAAGAATTTGGATACTATGCTATTTGGTGCATATTATTTAGTGTTGGTATTACTCCAAAAGGTCCATTATACCTTCTAGCAAAATGTAATTTACCTGATTATCAAGAAATTGGTGGAAATTTAAAAGACAGAAACACAATAATAATAGAAAATATAACATTCTCTCAGAATTGCAGAAATGAAATGAAAAAATAAATAAGACAGAAAATGTAGAACTGAACACAGCATTATAAAATTACATTTGACTGAACTCAATTGTCTTTGAATGGGAATATTAAAGAATTTATATGTTCATCTGCAAAGCAGGGTACAGTAGGATCATGAAAAGAAAGAATAAACAAATACAAAAAGGAAATTATAATAATTATATCCTTTATAGACATAAGTCAACATAAAAGAAATCAACAAATGAAATATAAACAAAAGATATAGAACTAAATGAATACTAAGCCATCACATTCTGAATAATGAGGGGGTAAAAGAACAAATTGCAAAAGCAATAATAAATGTGTTAAATACAATAAAAATGAGACCATATCAAATGAGAATATCAAAACTTAGGGGACAGAGCTAATGCTATCCTCAGAAGGAAATTTGTACATGTGAAAACTTATGTTAAAAAATGCAAAAATATATAAGCATGTAATATTTAATACAAAAAATTAATATAAAATACAAATTAAGAAATTTTAAAATTAGATATGAAATATAGAAACAAAAGTTTTTAAAAATTCATTAGCCATCTTAATCAAGAAAAATCTCAGACTAAACTAAGAAATGTGAATTCATAACAGAAAACAAAAATTAGCAGAAATTTTTACACAATTAAATAACTATATAACTAAGAATTTAAAGTAAATTAGTGAGTCAACAAGAATGAAATACCCAAGTCAAAAAAGAAACAGATATTTTAGGCTACCCAATTAAAAACTACTTTGACCATAAATGAAGAGCCAAAGAACTCCATCACTAATCCTCAGTCTAAATGGATTTTCAAATGAATTATATCAAATACCTATAGAAAGATTTCTATCAAATTCCTTTTATGAGAGAAACATGGTCTTTCCATCGATGTATTTTACCTATTCAAAGAGAGGTTGTTGTCCCTCACCCCTAACCCCAATAGAATGTGAGCACGTTGAAGTTAGGAATGCTTTTTCTTGTTCCTTTTTTTTCAATCTCTACCAATTAGTACAGTGTCCACTACATGGTAAGTGCTTAGTTAATGCTTTTTTGATTACCTGATACTCAAGTAAATGAACAGCAAAGCAAAGAACACTAGCTATAAACTCATCTCACTGATAGAATGACTCACTGACGTAAAAATGCTGACTACAGAAATATAACCAGAAAATAATTCTCTATTATCAAGGTAAACTATACTAGTGATACAAGGATGTTCTAACATCAACTAGTAAAACAATAATTATTTATTTTGAGTACCTATGCTATGCATAAAATTGGGTATGCAAGGACAAAAGATAAAAAGATAAAAGAACAATTGTTGTCAAGAAGCTAACATTTGATTGGAGAGATAATATATACAAAATATGCAGAACAGAGACAAAGTAATTAGGGCAAGACAGCATTAGTAGTATCAGGAAAAGCTATATTTAGAAGTTATGCTATAGCTTGAAAGTGAGGGATTCGAGATATAGGGAGAATACATTCTAGGAATGGAAGATGATACAGAGGTATGCAGATGAGAAATGTAGTAAAATGTGAGAGGGAAAAAAAGTGTACAGTGTATCCAGATCATAGATTTCAAGGAGAGGATAATGTGTAATGAGGTTGGAAAGACAAGTTGAGACCAGATTGTAAAAGGTTTTAACAGTCAAATTTATGAGCTAATGTTTTATTCTAGAAGAAGAAATAGGAAATCAATAGAAAACAATTAGTGCAATTAACCATAAAAATGACCAAAAAAATTAAGCCATATGATTATTTTAAAGGAAGCACAAAAAGGACATTGACATAATATAGCACTCATTCATGTTCAAAAACATAAAAAGCATGTTTTTAAAACCCAGAGATACAATTATTTTTTGTGAAGAAATACTAGAAGTGACCCCAATACAAACAGGGGTAAAGCTGCATGCTCTCTCCACTACTATTTGACACAGTACTGCAAACGCTAGCTGTAGCAATAAAACAAGGGATCTATATTAAAATTTATAAACATTTTCAAAAAACAAAAAAATTATCCCTATTTGCAGATGATATAATGGTGTACATAGAAAATCCCAGGGAGTCACCAAAGAAATTAAATGAGATAGTTACTAGATATAGTTAAGTAGCTAAATATAGAATAAATTCATAAAAATATTGATATTTATAGATAATACTACCAAAAAGGAGGGGGAAATGACAATAAGAGAAACTGCAATAAAAATAAATTAAAATGCTTGAATCATCAGCACTATTTGTTATTGATTAAAAAGTAATTTATTATCAATTGGGGAAATGGCTGAATAAATTGTGGCATATGAATGTAATGGAATACTATTGTGCCATAAGAAATGATGAACAAGAAGACTTCAGAAAGGCCTGGAAAGACTTATATGATCTGATGCTGAGCAAAAGGGGCAGAACCAGGAGAACTTTGTGCACAGCAATGACCACAATGCGTAAGAGTTTTTTCTGGTAGACTTGGATCTTCATAGCAATGCAAGGATATATAAAAAAACAATTCCCAATGGTCATCTAAGGCAAAATGCCTTCCACATTCAGAGAAAGAACTATGGAATTCAACTGCAGAATGTAGTAGATCATTTGTGTGTGTGTGTGTGTGTGCGCATGTATTATGTTTTGGTTTGTTCTATCCCCCATTTATTTTAGTTTTTCTATACAATATGACTATAGTGAAAATGTATTCAATAGGAATGTATGTGTAGATCCTATGTAGAATTGTATGCCATCTTGGGGAGGGAAGGGGGTGGGGGGGGGCAGATGGGGGAAAAATTTAAGCTTTATGGTAGTGATCGCAGAATATTTAAAATAAAAAATAAAAATTTAAAACAAAAATAATAATAAAAAGTAATTTATTGATTAATGAAATTGATCTAGTAGAATCTAGAAACAATTGAACATAGTGGAGCAAAATTCAATAAACTTGGGGATACCAGTTACTGAGGTAGGAATTTCCTATGTATATTTTATCTATATCAAGAACAAAATAAATGCCTCCTATGGGTTATCCTAAGGACTTACCAATATTTATAAAAAATATTTCTAAGATCCCCTAGAAATAGTTAATTTATATATTGAGTGTGTCAATTATATAAAATATCATAACACAGCGACAACGACCACTCATCGATAATAAAATATGTTAATGCAATAGGTGGTGTAGGTTGATATTTTAACTCATCTCAATAAATAACGAGAAGGAACACAATAAATATAGTACTGGACTTGGAATTAGGAAGGTCTGGGTTCAAAACCTGCTTCTAACACTTAATAGTTATATGACAATGGGCAAGTCACTTAATCTGAGTCTTGGTTCATTTGGAAAATGGGGAATTGTACTGCTATTACATATATGTCAGGATTATAGTGAGGTTAAAATAGAATATTATATGTAAAGTATTTTAAATTTAAATGACTACTGCTATTGTTATTACTATCAACACATCCAAGTTTCCCCCCCCCCCCATGTTTGTCTTCTTTTAACCATGGCATTTAGGTTTTCTCTTACTCTTAGCTTCCAGAAAGTGCTTTTTATATTCTAAAGGCTTCTTTTAAGGACAACAGACATTCCTTCAACAAATAGTCTGGTTGGAAGAGAAAACAATTTGTAGCTCAGGGATTGGAGGTTTTATTTCTCAAAAGAATAATCAGTGAGAACTTTTGAATGAAAGGCTTAGATCAGCGATGGGGAACCTGCAGTCTCAAGGCCACATGTGGCCCTCTAAGTCCTCAAGTGTGGCCCTTTGACTACCGCCAAACTTCACAGAACAAATCCCCTTAATAAAAGAATTTGCTCTGTAAAACTTGGACTCAGTCAAAAGGCCATGCCCAAGGACCTAGAAAGCCACATGTGGCCTCAAGGCTGTAGGTTCCCTACTCCTGCCTTAGACTATATCTGTCAACATTTAAACTTTAAAGTACTTGTAATGAAGAGAGGTGGTAACTTTCTCTCTTGTACTTAAACATTTTGCAGATATTAAATACAATAGCTACATCTCCCAACTGAATTTCAGCTGAGAATTTATTGAGTTACACTCACCCATTTCCATTAATGTGTAACACAGTGCCGGTGCTGACAGAAAAAAATAAAGAAAAAACCTCAGTCTCCCAGTTCCATGCCAGCTCAGTTCCTTGGGGAGAAGCAATGCTGCAGCCACTGGCATCCAAACAAACTGGCAGGGCTTCACTGTTTCTATTAGAAAGATAGGTAAGCAAAAAGGGATAAGAGATATATCATGTTTCTGGCCAAAACCCATCCTAACCTGGAATGTGGTTCAGGAACCATATTGGGGATTCAAATAAATAAGCTGAGATTTTCCCATTTGAAAGACAGTGAATAAAGAAAGGCTGCATATTCCTCTTAGCCACTATGACTATTAGTGTAGTTTAAAAAAAAAAAAGATCATTAGGCATCATTATGGAACTAAGCCATTCTCCGACTCCACTTCTCTCAGAGGGTGAATGCAGACAGCTTTGTCAGGGTTATGCAAGGCAAATTTGTAAAAATTGGGTATTGAATAAACTAGAACACCTTGGTTCATAGTACCGTGAGATTTGGAACAGCACCCTTCTGTATGTTCTACCATGTACGTTCTTTTCTCTCATTCTCCTTCCTATTGTACCCATCAGCCTAAAATAAATTTGGAGAAATATCAAAAGTAACAATAAAATAGCTTTCAAGAGTCACATTTTAAAAAACATAAGGGTTAGTGGGAAGTTTGGGCATATCCCAGTTTAGAAAGCAATCATACCAGCTTATTGACAACATGCCTTTGTCTTTGTTTATACTATCATTCTGCCATGCTGACAGGAACAGGAACACAGAAGAACTATAAAAATGCAGCCCTGACTTTCTTTCCCCATGCCCTTAAAACTATAGTTATAATACTAAATATGACTGTGTCTGCACTATTGTGATCAGACGTTAAGCTTCTTTAAGTCAGAGACTGTCTTGTGCTAACTACGCATCCTTAGAATTCCATACATGGTAGACAAATGAAGAGAGAGCCTTCAGCACCTGGAAAATCTGATTTCAAGTAAATCCTACCTCTGATATATACTCATTGTGTGAATCTGGACAAGTCATTTAAACTTTCAATATCCTAAAAAAATTTATAATAATCAATATCCTAAAAAAATTTATAATAATACAAGTTGCAAAACAGATGCTAATCTCCATTGGTAAAAGAAGTGTACTTGTCAACAATCCCTACATCACCCTCCCAAAAATCACAGGGCTGCCCCCACTCCCATCTCCATATGATATAAAACAGAGTACTCGATACATAATTATTAGTTTTATTTCTGATATGCCAGCACAAGAGAGTGAATCTGAGGAACAGTGAGTCCTGGGATGCTCACCGGAGGAATGAGTGACTAGATTTGTAATGAAGTAGAATGAATGAAAGGTGAGGGACCAGACTAAGAATTAGAGTGGGTTGGGTAGGGGGACAATGGACAAACCCATCAAGAGTAACAGAGGGAGTCCGTGATTAAATTTAAAAATGAGAATACTATGCAAAAAAGGGAAGAAGTGATAAAGGAAAGAGGAGAATGGTGTAAGAGACCTCCAGTGAAGGGTTAGTACATTTGGAGGAATTGTCAGAAGGAAGAATCCAGGACTGGCTTGTTATAACAGAGGATGTCTGTTTGCCTTAGGCTGTACATATAATGATTTGGTTGATTTAGTTATTTTCTTATCATTTCAAAATTTGAATTCTTTTCTTGCTTTTTTTGGTATGAATTTTATTAACTCAACTAGCTGACATTTTTCTCATTTTTCAATCAGTTTGTGGACTTGGTATAAACATAGCCTCCGATGAGCCACCATAAGTCAACACACATTTTGCTGTTAAAGGATAGTGTGGTTAAAAATGGCTTCTTCATCAAGCTATTAGACAACATTAAAAATAGTCACTTCAGAAACAGAGCCAGATTCCCAGGTGAAGCTTTTGTGTGTCAGGCTTCACAAGTAATCTGCTCCTTTCAGAAGGACAGAGATTAGGAAAGGGCTTGGTCAAGGGGCAGCAGAGGGCACTCCAGGCCAGATCAGGTTAAGTTGTGGTCACTTTATCTCTTGTTGTTGACGCAAAGCTCTGAGGCCATGGCCCAGGGTTTTCCTGCAGAATGTGTTTACAAGCAGGTCAAGGACTTGTAGACAGATAACCATTAGCAAAACAACTTTTCTATTGACAAAGGAGCAAAGAAAGGTGTGTTTGCAGATGAATTATCTCCTGCTTCTTAAAAAAAAAAAAGGCCAAACCAAAACACTAAATCCCAGCACTCTGTCCATAGGGGCATTTTTTTGGCCACGAAGAACTTCTGCCTTCTCAGAATCCCAGTTAGGGTGGACAGTTATGCTACACTACGTTGATTACACACAAACCCTCACTGGAATTTACCCGTGGACAGCCAGCCCTGGAAAACTGCCCATTTCACTTTGGCTGAACTAAAGAAGGCTTCCGATGCCAAACTTAGAAAAAAGCTTGGCTAAAATGTTGAAATAGTCCTTAAGTACTTTTAACACTGTCACCAAGTGTAGGGACAACCAAGTAGATTCTTGGCAAAATTTGCTTAATCTTCCCTGAGAATCTAGGCAGCAATCTGTGTGATAACACTGTGGTCTCTGAGTCCTGACCTTTGTTGTAAAGACATTTTGGGCCCGACCATAAATTTACAAAGGCTTAGGACAGAGGCTCAGAATCCCCAAAGTGTATATACACAAAGGCAGAAGAGCTGTGAAGTGAGTGAGCAAAGAAAATTAAATACAGCTATCAGAAGCAACATTAATAAGATGCTTAACTAACGAGTGGCTTTAAAGCTTAGAAAACAGCAGCCTACTTTTCAACTCACTGTGACTGAACACTTGCATGCAAGCAGTGGGGAAAAGACTGGCATAGTATGTTCAGTCTTATGCAAAAGAAGGGTACTCACATTTTCAATGAAAGAGAAAAAACCTGAAACCTGGGAATCTGCACATGGGGAAAATATGAGCTGTCTCGTTAGAAGTATAGTTCTCAATTAGTTTTCTTTTTATCCCCCCTTTTCTTTCTTGCTCTCAGCCCCCTTACACACACCCACACATACACACACAGCTCTTTGCACTTGTGAAGGGTCAGAGAGGTTCTTGTGGACTTCTCTCCATAGAAGTCCTGACAATGTGACATGTGCAGTCCCGACAATAACATGCCACTCAAAGCCTCTCCCTTCAGATTGTCCCCCCTTTTTAAGGAGACAGCCGATGTGAATGAAACACTTTTTTTTCCCTCTTCCAGGGAAAGTCTGACTTGCCTTTTATTAACTGAGATACAAAGTGCTACTCACATGCTTAGGACAGTAGAATTCTTTATTCTCTTAACTAGCGATTTGTTTGACCCTCCGTAATAGTAGGAAAACTCGATAGCGTTTCATCCTTTTTTAATTTTATATTCCTATTACGACGTGAGACATTCCAAAAAAAAACAGTCATAAACCGTAAACTCTCCCTATTAGAAGGACATTTTAAGAGGTTTCATTTTAACATGGTTCTGTCACTCAAAGTGGGAAACTTTCTGCTAGTTTCCTTCCAAGCTGTTAAAGATTAGCTTGATGTAGATAAGACTATTCCCCAAACTCATTATCTGTCTTCCAAATGCACCTTAAGGACTACTTAATAAAGTCAAGGTTATGTGAAGAGTATTTTACTGAAAACCAGTGAATGACTATTAATAAATCGGCATTACAGATTGGTTATTTTGTCCGTGTCTTTCATCTTAGGGATGGATATTCCCTGCCTTTTTTTAAAACCACAAGTATGTGTAGCCATGTGTCATAGGGCACTGATGAATCTGGTATCAACTGAGGGAAGGAGCTACAAAATATCATTTCATCTAATTTACAATGCAAGCTATGCAGTCAAATGAATACCCCCCCACACACACACACACCCGAAAGTGTATTGCATCTCTGAACTATCCCCTTTACCCCCCCACACCACCAAATGAAAACTTCACCCTTCCATCTCCACTCATGCAAGTATATTTTAAAAGAATTGTTGCTTAGAAGAAAATTCTGATTTATTCTTCTACTAAGAAGTTGTTCTAGACCTAAATATGGCAACATTTATTGCCCCAGCTATTCGAGCCCTAGTATAAGGTTCAGTGGGTGGGTGGGGATAAGAAGAAACTTTAACATGCAGCAAGGTAATTAATAGTTGAGAATCTAATAACAGGGTGGACCTTCCTGCTGCCCCATCCCTTCTTCCAAAAAACAAACAAACAAACCCAAAACACTGTTAAAGGAATCTGTTCTTAAATTGTATCCTCTTCCCTACCAAAGCCATATGCAATTCCTTTCATGCAGGCTATGCGATCAAAGATCACTCTTTTTTAATACATTGTACAATATCTAAAACCTTCTTACTTAAAAAATTTTAATGGGAAATTTTGCAAAAACTGATCTTCCTCTGTGATTATCATACCTTTCTGGTTGAAGTTAGATAAAAAAAAAATACAAGGCATGTGACTTGCTTGCCTTGTGGTATCGATAATGCTGGTCATCACCAAAATCAGAATGCACAGACATATAATCACCATAATAACAGTATGTGGAGGATGAGACAAAAGAACATGTAACTAGAGGATGTACCACCTTGACTCCTATGAATTATACCAAAAGGCATAATCATGTTACTAAGACTGCAGCTCACTACCACCTCCAATGCAGGATCATAAATGGGTTAACACTGTAAAAATAAAGAATGAGTTGTAAAAACAGTCATAAAATAATAGAAATATTATATATAATATACAAATATATAAAAATATGTCATAAAATAATAGGATTGAGCATTAATGAGATCACAAACCCTAGAAAGAGGCAAGAGAGTCTGCTATTTGACATACTTAAAAAAAATTGTGGGAACTATCAATAGTACTGATTTACTAAGAAGGGTAGAAAATAAAAGGTTACTTTGGCAGTGGATCAGAAATCTATGCAAAGCTGGAGATGCATCAAAGCAGAGTCAGTTATTAGGGGCAATATTTTAGTTAGCTAACGTAGGATATGAATTTAGAACTGTGAGGGACTTAATATGTTATCTGGTCCAGCCACTTATTTTATAGATGAGGAAACTGAGGCATATAGAAATGAAATCACTTGCCTGAGGCTCTGCAGGGAGTAAGTGGCAGAGCCAGGATCTGAGTTCAGGTCTTTGAGATGCCAAATCTAGACTTCTTTAAACTGAACCATTGATTGTCAACTATTTTGTTAAATGGTACTTTCAAATACTTACCACAAGGTATTTTAATCTTAGTATCAGGTAATTAGAATGTCCTAGGCTAGTACCCATCTTGTTAAAAATGGTGTGATTGACGTTAAGATGATGATCATCAAAAGCAACTTTGTCTTTGTCTGTAGTTAACCTTCTCCATTTACAACGGCATCCAGAAATCATCTGGCCGTTTTTCCGTGTCCCTTGTTCTGAACACAAAATGGTTGAGAGAGTTACTATTTGGGGGGAAAAAAAGTACTTTTTCCCCTAATTTAATAAAATTATAAATTTTTACCACTATTTGAAAAGCAAAACATTTGGCATGTCTAACAATTAATTAGTAACACATCACCCAATAAAACCAAAATAAGTTGAGAATAGTACATGTGCATAATTAATAGAGACTAAAACCATAGTGCTATATAAGAACCTTTCTTTTAATGAACTGAAAGGCTTCTTAAACATATCTCTCTAATAATCACAAGGTTCTCAATTTTATTTTTAAAAGTTTTCCCTCAAAGACAATGAATGTTGAGTATTTTGCAAGCCTTAAAGTGCTAGGTAAATAATAGTTATAATTAATATTAATAAACAGAATTTTCTGTCAATTTTTTACTTTGTTTCAGAAAATTCAACAATTCAAATAAAATTAAAGCTAATGGTCTTCCCCTTCAATTTTTCTTCCTCACTTTAATTTTTTCTAAGTATTTTCCTTGTTTCTTAATTGATCTTCATTTGTAATTTTATAAAAAAAAATGTTTCCCACAATACTTTAATAATGCTTTTCCAATCATTTTTTTTTAAATTTGAACTTACTCATTAAGATAAATAGTTATAAAATGTCTACTATGTGTTAGGGGGAACAAAGACCTTTGGCAAGCAATAAAAAAAATATTAATGACCTCAGAAAGTTATTTCATTAAACTTGCATAGACAGAAGTCATATTATAAAATGCTGAGATGGAATGATTGGGTGGTAAGGGAGAAAAGGAACCTATTCTTTTCTGGATGTTTAGCAATGAAGGAGAGGGGAGAATAAAATAATTCAAAAGTGTGTCAGAATGAAGAGAAGTCTCTTAATTGATCAGTTTGGTTTTTCCTTAAGGGGGGATCAGGAACATATGAATTATGCAGGGAAGGAGCAAGTACAGAAGAAAATAAAGAGAATACCAAAAGCTATAATAATAATATGTATATATACATATAATAGATTAAGATTTATGAAATACTTTGCATACATTATTTTATTTGATGTATTATTAGCCAAGATGATTGACGGGGAAATCTCATGGAAAGGATCAAAGGGGATGGGACTGAAGATATAAATAGGGTAGAGGAGTTAGTCTTACCAATAAGGAAGACTTCATATTCCTCCCAAAGTGTAAATGAGGAGGGGAAGGGTGAGGACACTGAGAGGGTTAGAAAAATGGTGGAAAAAAGTTGACATAGTTCGTATTGGATGGACACATCTCAAGAAAGTGGGTAATCTCATTTGAATAGGAAGAAGACAGAGGCTATAGAAAGGTTAACCAATGCTTAGAAAGTCTGTGCAACCATTGTAGGAGTATGACAAAGAGTCAGTAAGAGAAAAGTAAAGGACTGCCATAAGCAGTAAGAATCCAGTTGAGATAAGGGGACAAAATTTGTAATATATACAGTTAACACTAACAGATTGGGATCTAGTCTTTAGCGCCTTTCCACATTCAAAATATTCCTATCACTCATCTATCCATCTAGCTATGTCTCGGTGTATACATACATATATATTTATATGGTTGTATACGTGCACACATACACATATATACATATGTAAATATGTACCTATATTTATATGTGTGTGTCTATAGATACATATGTAGGCATATATGAGCATATGTATGAATGCATATACATACATATATAATTTGGTAGAGACCTAGAATTTCATCAGTGTGGAGAAGAGTCCCCAGTGATGGAAATATTCAACTTATCTGAAATTTATCATGTTAGATTGGCATTTAAAGTATTGAAGGATCAATGACCTTTCCATGGTAGATTGTCCCATACATATTATATATATATATATATATATATATAAGTATATACATATACATATATATATGTATCACCGTGCTGCCTCTCTAGTATCACTTGACATTTATATAGCAATAGCATGCTCAGTTTTACAAAACATTTTGTATACATGATCTCATTTGAGACAACTCTTTGAGGCAGAATCCAAACTGAGACCCAGAAAGAAGTGACTTGTTCAAAGTCAATCAGTCAAAAACTATGTGCCAAGCACTGAGTACCGGAGACAACACTTCAACCAGGTGCTTCTGACTCCAAGGCAAGCTGTCTATCCACCACAATATGCTGTTTCTCTATTAGAGCCATTTCGTTAACTTTCTATGTTAGAAATAAGGGCATGAATCAAGTATAACCTTTTACTACTAGGGGAAGAGCCCTACATGTAAGGGATTTTCTCCATTGTTTTACTATTTACAATATCATAGAACTTATAATGAATGACAATTGAACCAAATGTTAGCAACTATTGATTTTATAAAAGATAATCTGTATCTTTGACTAAGGGGAAATTTTTAGAATCATTGGAAACTATTAGACTAAGGTCACACAGTACCTCAAAGGTGGAGCTGGGACTTGATTCTAGACCCCTGACTGGGGACTGAGGCACAGAAGTTCAGGACCTGACCTCTTTGACTATGCACACCCATCTCTGCTACCATTCCTGAACCCTAATCATGAACCATAAGAATCTCAAAGTCCAAAGATTTATGAAACACAGTTCCCTGCCCAATCAATGGGTGACCTCTATGTAGAAGTAAAATTTCTGTAGGTGGGCCCAAAATTTCACCCTAGAAGGGCACAATTTGATGTTTATTGGTATTGACAAGAGATCTCTGGTGGTACTGGATTAGAAGGAGAGCAGTAGAGCTTGTGAGGCAGGCCTACATTAGCTCCTTGGGTCTGTATTGCATGCTGCAGAAAGAACATTTCCTTTGCCTACTCCTGGCTCCCCTTTGACTGAGATGTCACCCAGTAGGTCAGGCCAGAAACCATGCCCAGAACAGTCTTTAGCCATTCAGGATATCACCAAGCACAATAACAAACACCCATTGCCTATGCTTCAGGTTGATGAATTCATTCAGACCAATAAGCAGGTGGACCTAGACCTAGTGGGGCCCCTGGGAGACTCTCAAAATGGCTTTCAGTTCATCATTGTGTCAAGTGGATGCCTACTCATGATGGGCCAGGGCTTTATCAATAAAGGAAATAAAAAAACTCTTATGGAAGTGGCTAGGCCCTCAAAGCCCTGATCCTTCTTCAATTTGGTCACCCACTGCTGGTCCCATTCATGGTCACCAGTCTTAGGGATTCATTTTGAGCCACATGAATCAGAGCTTTCTTTGACTGCTCCAGGGCTTGGATGTGTCCCTTGGCAAACCAGACATTGTCATGTCATCCTTCAAGCCAAAGATTAATATTATCCTGTTTTCAATATCTATCAGCTTTGGAAAGGTCATTTCCCTCCCATTTTGATATGGTTGCAGCAGAGAGACAGTGCAAGAGACAGTGGAAGAAACACCTGTCTGTGTGTTCTTCCTTCATTTTTCAAGAAGATCATGACATCAGAGAAATGACAGCATGACTTGCACTTGACTTTGTTTTGAATGAGGGAGGGCTGCACAAGGTCATCAAACTCACTTTCTTCTCCTGAGCCATCTGAATCCAGTGGCCAGATATTCATCAGGATGATTGGAGATGGCCTAGGATGCAATGGGAGACCTTGACCTTTTAGGTTAAGGCCTTTCCAGGTACTCACTTAGAATATAGTGTCCATTGACTGAAAAGGCCTCTTTAAGAAGTAGTCAGGGAATGGCCCTTTTAATAAACAAAAGAAAAAATAACTAAATTAACTGAGCCCATTGAGACAGTTGTAACTATAGAACATATTCAAGCCAGAATGCACAGAATGGCCCATGTCAGAAAGCAGGCAATAGCCCAGGTCAGAACCCATGCAGTTGTCTTTTTCGCTTACCAAGGATGAACTCTTCTACCTGTGATTATCGTCCCATCTCTTTCCATGTGCTCTGTGATGTTACTTCATTGAATTTCACTCTCTCCAGTTCCTAATCTCTCCATGTCTATGGACTTTTCGCCTCTGCCTACAGAAGATGCTTGAACATCCCCTCCTCCCCCCATCCTAAAACCAGTTAATAACAAAAACAATGGTCTTGGCTGTGTCACCCTCTCATCCATCCTTCTACCTCTCTTTTCTCCTTTGATTCTCAATTTCCAGAAAGATTCATCTGGAATCTTGACCTGTACTTCAAATAAAGCACTCACTCCTTAATCCGCTCAAATCCTTTCTTACCTACCCCTCCTCTCCCCACCAAAACCCAAAACAAAACAAAAAACTCAACCACACTGGAATCTGTTTTTCGAAGCCACTATTTACAAGGTCACTAATGACATAAGATTACCACCCTGATGGCCTTTTATCAGTTCTCTTCCTCTTTGACCACCCCTTCCTTCCTGATACTTTCTTTTAGTTTCCATGACAGGGCTCTCTTCTGATTCTTCATCTTTTCTTTTGACCGCTTATCTCTGATCCCTTCTTATCTTTGGTTTGTCTTCTAGATCACATACACCAGAAAACATGATCTCATCCTTTTCAGAAATTCCTACCGTATTTAGATCTTTTTTCTACTTCACAAATTCTACCTGAAATCACATTTATTTGTGCATATGTCTCAAAGTTCTCACATTATATTGTAAATTCGTTGAGGACATGGTTTTTACCTCTGTAACACCAGCACCCAACACAGGCCCTGGTATGCAGTAAATATTTCATAAGTACTTGAATTGTTGAATTTAATTGAATTTCTTTTGTTCTTCAAGTGTGGGGTATCTTCAAGCTTTCTGCAAGACCTTGATCTCTTTACTGTCTACACACTCTCTCTCCCTTGGCAATCTCATCTGCTTTTATTGCCAATTATTTCATTTATGCAGACAACTTTTATCTTCAGTCCAAAGCACTAACCTTAACTCCATTACCACATTTCTAACTTTGGGGCAACTACACAAAAATGTTCTTTCAACACTTCAAATTTAACATAGCCCAAGCTGAACACAATATCTTACTCTCTAAAACATGTCCCCACTTCCTCATGTTTTTATTTCTGCTGATGGCATTGCCCTAGTTCCCTAAGATCAAAGCAATGAAGTCCTCTTCCATCTCCCCCATTCTATCCCCACATGTCTCACTACCTACTGAATCCTGACAATTACACCTTGGTCCGATCTCTTGCACCCTTATCCATCTTCCTGTCCTTCTCGTTGTCACTCCCTCAGGTCTAGGTTCTCACTGTCACCACATGAGCTCAAGCCTTCATCACCTCTTACATACGATAATCTCCTCATTGACCTTTCTTCCAACACCTCTGATCTTTATACAGTTACCAAAGTAAGATGTAGTGTTTTTGCCGCTTTCCTACTCAAAGACTTCCATGGCTCTCTATTGCCAAAGGGATAAGATAGAAACTCTTGCCACCCAAATTTAATGCCACTGCCTATACAAACTTCTTTTGCTCTAGCCCTCTTCAGATTAGACAAGTAGTCACCAAATAATTGCCTTACCATCTTCTATCTTTGCCCATTTGTGTACACTGTCCCCAGTGCTTAGAATTGTTTCTCCCTGAAACAATTATGTTTCTATTATTAATAACCAAATATTAAACTAGGACTGAGGTTTTTTCCCTTAGTTTCCTTATTCTGAGATCAGCCTGTGTAGGCCAGCCAGTCTCTGAAGGACAGGGCTAATGATGAGATTGGCCTAACCACTCCAAAATGGTCTACTCAATTTTAGGCAGGACCCCATGGAACTAGGAGATTTTATTTCTGATTAAAGCATAAAGAGAATCTAATCTAGGTGAATTCCAGCCCTAAAAAGCATTAGGCTAACACCCTAGAAACCCCGACGTTGTTCAACCTAAGTATTCTGGGTGGAGATGGATTCTTTTATCCAGATAGCTGAAGGCAGCTGACTCTCATGATCAAGCTGTCAGCCCACCTCCTAGTCCCCCTCCTCATTGATTGTTCACCAATCAGAATTGATCTCCTTCCTGTCAGGGGCACCCACTTTTCCAAAAGCATTTAAGCATTTGATGCTCTCCATGGTCTGTCTTTGGTTAGGCAAGAGAGCACTGACCCTCAATTTATTGGTTGTTTGCTAGCCTAATTATTAATTACTCAGATATTCTGTCTCTTTGGCATTTTATTCATTTCATCCCCAAATTTCTACTCATCGAAATTCTATTCCTTCTTTGGTTCTATGCTCAAGTACCAATTCCTCCATAAAACCACCCTTACCTAATTCTACATAGCCTCTACCAACTACAAAGAATTCTCTCTCCTGGAATTTAGCCTGCCACTCTGGTCTCTCCTATGCAATTAATCATATTCTTACTTGTATTATCATTTTTCATGTAGAGATCTCCTTAAAGACAAGGACGTTGTTTTAAATTTGTAATCTCCTCTCAGTGCCCAATGCACTGCCTTCCACATAGTAAACACTTAATATATGCTTGCTGAATTTAATAAAATGATAGCACAGAAAAAGTTTGATGAATTAATTCTCAAAGGTTTCAGTTTTTTTAAATGGGTTAAAACCAACAAAAAAAAATACTTCCCTTCAATATGGCACAAAATTATTTGACCTTTTAACATTGTCGAATCTGAATATCACATGAAGATTAACTGTTGTGGGGGAAAAAAAAAGAAAAACAGTAATCCATCAAGGCGATTGATGGAAATGTGTATTAGATACCAGGTCTTTATAAGAAATGCACTTTTGAAATGGGGCTTAGGGGAAGACAAAATCACATAATATAAAGTCCCTTACTTTGAAATATGTAGGCAATGCAGCAAGAAATAGCTTTACTTCACACTTGTCAAGAGACAGAACTTTTATTACCAAGGAATTTCACTTTTGCCGCTTATTCTTAACAGTGACCAGCCATGGGACTGAGAGGATTTGCTGATCTAATATAGATAATGATTTCTTAGGTTTGTCCAGATTTATATAGACAGCATCTGGGGATCAGGAATTACATTTAAAATGTAATAAAATGTTCTTGTGCACTTTAACTTACAAATACTGTACTTAAAAAAGTAAACATCAAATAATCTCAGGTATCTTTCAAGAAAATGTTGACTTAGCTCAAGGAGCTCACACAGATATCTCTGAATAGTTTCTAAGTAAACTTAATAAACTCATTTTCTTATTCTGTCACTGTACTGTAAACTATCATAGCTGGGAAAAGAAGGGATCCTGAACCATATGTTGTCATTTTCTTCAAGGTATGTATTTTCAGGTTTAAAAATGGAATATTTTTTGAAAAGTATAAAGAAGCCCATTCCAAACAAAATGTAAGCATATATATGAGTATCTGTTACAAGAGACAGTAAATGACAATACTGGTAATGGCTAATAAAAATACCAACTACAGTGACTAGATAATCCTACATTAACTTAAAATATGTTTTCTAAAATATGAAACTCTTAAAGGATCTGCTCTCCCAGAGTCCTAAAACCTTATACAAAAAACACTGGACTTGGAAGTCAGTAGACATAGGCTCAACCATTTATTAGCCTTTTGACCTCAGGAAATCACTTAAACTCTTTAAGCCTCAATTTCCTCATCTGTAGAATGGGAATTAAAATGCTATTTAAATGTCATCTGTTATAAAGAACAAAGGGAAAAGTGTTCATAAAAGTACTTTGCAAACTATAAAGTGATATGTAAATGTAAGCTACAGTTATTCATACAATCCAATATTTTATCTTACATTTCCCCACTCTTTTGCAGAGGTGGGAAGTTTATGCATGTGGAGCATTGCCTACATTTTCAGACTTTTTCCTTGGTTGTGTTGGGTTTTTTTTTTCTTCTTCCTCTTTGAATTTTTTTTCCTTGAAAAAATATTCTTTGTTACACAGGATGACTCTCATCAGGGAGGGAGGAAGCATATGAGATCAATAATGGGAGAAATTTTGTCAATGTAAAAACAAAAGATAAGAATACAATTTATTTTAAAAACAACATTTTGCATTAAAAATATATATATTAATAAATATAATATTGATGATATGACTAGTAAAATGTTAAATTAGTCACTTTTTGCAAATTCTTCAACCCTCCAACCCTAAAAGAAGGACATTAGGTACCAGACATAGAGTAATTCTAGCTAAATCCACAGGAGAGGATGACAAATTGCACCTCAATACTTAACGTCATTTTCGCCTGGAAAAGCAAAAATCTTATGAATTAATTCTTTCATATTTAAAAGTGTCATTCTCTACCCCTTCCTCAGTGGGCTCTAATTGTTTGCTCCAGCAAATTTACAGGTAAGGACTCTTACCACTGCAATTGTTTCTGGCCAGAAACCACCAAAACTTCTGCCCTGCAAGAAGAAAATGATATTGCTATTGACTTTAACTAACTATAGAAAGAGAGAGAAAGCAGAGGGGCTAAAATTTTTCTGGTATGGGTAACTAAATTGGTCCTAATGGAAATGGAAGCAGAAATTCAATTTGGGGCAGAACTGTCTCTATCCCCAGAGTTAAATGGATTTCTTTTCTCTTCTCTTTTCTTTTCTCTCTTTTTCTCTCTTTTCTTTCTTTTTTTTATTTCCCTCCCTCCTTCCTTCCTTCTTTCCTTTCTTCCAGACTGGGTCTCCCTATCTATCCTGTCTACCTCAGGTTGGAAGTTCAATAGTCATTCACAGACCTGATCCTGATACTGAGGATTTTAACTTGTTATGTTTCTAACCTGGGTTGGCTTGCCTCTTATTAGGAAATCTAATGGCGCTCTGATCCAAGGTATGCAAAATATTTGTGCTGCTCTTAGTTCAGATATCTCCTTGGCTTACTGCAATTCAGAACTGTTAAGCTCAATCTGCCAGCCTTAGAGTCCCAGGTAGCAGGAAATAAAAGGATAAAGCACCACCACAAGCAACTCAAGATGGTCTGTTCATGACAAGGACTCCCCTTGACTCTTTGATCTTTTCTTTACCCTCAACCTCCACCCTACAAGAAGTGCCAGACATTCATTACCTGCCTAATCACATGGAGAAATTAAAACCAGTAGAGAACAAATTAGGAGGGCCAAAAACATGCTGTCATAATGAGAGGGAATAAAAGTGGGGGGGGGGGGGGATGGCATTAAGAAGGAAGGGTCTTATCCGAAGGGGCGAAGGGCTCCTACTGAAGAACATTTCATTGTGAGCAAAAGTTGTATATCTGAGGTGGGACACAGGGGCTTCTTGGTAGTTTTAGTCTGAAAGAAACTAAATTTACAGGCTTGGAGGTTACCATCTTCAAGACAGAGTTGTGTTTTTATGACTGGAATTCTGATACAGGAGAAGAGATAAGTGAGCTCTTAATGGCAATCAACACCTAGAGAAGATTGGTGCAGTAGTGACTAACCTTGCTTGCTTTCATCATCCACGTATAGTTTTTGGAATGAGGCAAAGGAAACAACTACGAAGTGAAATAATTCAATATTGATAAATGAATAACATGGAGATCGTATGGAGAGACTTCAAACCTTACACTTCAGAAGTTATGACAATATGAAGAATGTTAAAAAAAAAATAAAGTGTATATACACATGTATCCTATAAATCAGATGATGATATGAAGAACAGACTATAAAGGAAAAGAAATTATAAGATTCACAAAGAAAGACTTCTTAGAAAAAGAGAGAGAAAAGAAAACTGCTAGATAAAGAAAGAGGAAAATGACTTTGAAATAAAATTCCTTTTGTAACTGTTGGACAGTAAACTACTTTTCAAATTCTTCAGCTTCATACTTGACAAAATATTCAAAGAGGAAATAGTTAAATGTAAGAATTACTGTTTTTCAAAGTTTTTACTCAGGAATGAATAATTAGAACCCTGGCTCCAATACTCAAAATTGTTTTCTTCAATGCACCTGGACTCACATCCAGACATCAGTCACATGGTAACTAACACTATTCCAAGGTATCTGTGAAGAAGTCCCTGGCATGGAAATTTAAAGTGAGTACATCTCTGCCTTTCCTTCCCACTATGATACTTCTTAAGAAAGTCAGAAAATGGTAGCCCGGTTCCTTTAACTTGCTACATGGTGTCATTTAGAAGCATAATCTGTGAAGTTTGCTATTATTTTGTACATTCAAGCTTATAGCGTGAGCCCTTTAAACAAAGTAATTCCCCTCTCCTAACTACTTAACTAAATAATGTGATATAAGCTTTGTTTAAACATCCCTCTGGTCAATGTCATATAGATGCATAATGATATATTTTCTACACTTTATTTATTCAAAATATAACATTTAAAATAGACAGACTAAGAATACTTTATTAAATTTTTTGTAACTTTCAATGAGTAAAGTTGCCAAGAACTATAGCAAGCACTTAGATGAGAAGACAAGTGAAACACTCTCTACCCTCAATAAGTTTAAATTCCTAATGTTATTTCTTCAACTTTGAACGATCTGACTTTGTCCATTACTACTCTACTAAAACTGATGTCTTTAAAGTCTTCTAATGGCCACCTGGTCACTAACTTCAATGTGTTTCCTCAGTCTTCATCTTCCTAAACTTCCATTCAGTTTTTTACACTAGTGGACACCCCTTCCTGATGGATATTTTCTTTTCCTTCAGCTGCAGAGTCAGCAAATTTTTCTGGCTTGCCTCCTTCATCCTCTTAGCTGTTCTCCTAACTTCCATAGTTTCACTTCCTCTTCATTAAGGTAGGTGTCCTTGGTCCACTTCCCTTTATTTTCTACACCCTCAGTCTCTCTTTCTATCTTTTAGCTTCAACTACCGCACCATTTAACAAGTGTGTGATCTTGGATAGCTTACTTAAGCCCTCTGGCTTTCATTTGTCTCTTCTGTAAAATAAGAAAGTTGAACTTGATTATATCAACTGGCGTTTAAATGTCAACTGAATTTAATGAAATTATTCAAATAGTATTTATTGTGGCCTGTGTTCCTGGTACTATATGAAGTGCCATAGAAAGAAAGACAAAACAAACAAGCAACACCAGATACCAGTTCCTGCTTTCAAGGAGCTCACAGTTAGATGGGGGAGACAACCTGCAAATAGCACCGCAGCGGTAGCAGTATCAGAGGAGAGAAGAGGGCGTATACAGGAGACGCTACAAAGGCAGGAACAACAGAGGGCGTATACAGGAGACGCTACAAAGGCAGGAACAACAGAGGGCGTATACAGGAGACGCTACAAAGGCAGGAACAACAGAGGGCGTATACAGGAGACGCTACAAAGGTAGGAACAAAGAGGGCGTATACCAGGAGACGCTACAAAGGTAGGAACAACAGAGGGCGTATACAGGAGACGCTACAAAGGTAGGAACAACAGAACCTAACAACTGATTGGATGTGAGATATGATACAGTAAGGAAGCAAGGATGACACCCAAGCTGTGAGCCTGGCTGACAGAGAGGATGGTGCTATGCTCAACCATGGTAGGGAATGTCAGAAGAGGGGAGGGTGTGGGAGAAAGATAACAAGTTTAGTTGTGGACACGTTGGGTTTAAGATGTCTGTGAGATATTTAGTTTGATATGTCGAAGAGTTTTAGTTGAATGATGATGTTTGAAGGCAGACTACAAAGATACGAGAGAGAGAGAGAGAGAGAGAGAGAGAGAGAGAGAGAGAGAGAGAGAGAGAGAGAGAGAGAGAGAGAGAGAGAGAGAGAGAGAAGAAATTGAGGCACTTATTGTATGTTGACAATCTTCTCAAGGAATCCAAATAACTAGTAAATAGAAGAGCAAGTACGTTGAACTCAAAGACTTTTTTTTCCCCGCTCTAAGAGGATACACACACACACACACACACACACACACACATATATGAAATTGACTTTATGACCAGATTACCCTTAGTTTGGAGGGAGACAAGATAAGATTTTCTAAGACAATAAACTCATGCTGAAGATCTTGTTCTGTTCTCTAAGGTGAATCCGGTCTTATGCACCTTTGATTTTAAGTAGAACTACAGCAGTATTATTTTATGTGATATGATACCTGCGGTGATACAGGGGCAAACAAACAAGCTTTGTTATATTCTAGGAGGGGTTAATTCAAAGGAGGAATGTGGTATCTCAAATGAGATCTTAAATAGAATCTGTACAAATCTAATAATGACAGCGTAATCTATACCTCTACATAAAGTGCTTTTTACAGATGTGAACTTGTCCAGGGAGGACATGGGGAAGGAAGTGAGGGAGCCAGAAGGGGACCCAGCACATGGTTGAAAGATAGATGGAGACCAGGGATAGAGAAATCTGAGCAGGATGAAGAACGCACTGGGCCAGAGCCAGTCTCCTGGGGGCCTGACCACAACAGAAAGGGGGCAAAGGGAGCAGACGTGTTGGGGCGGCACACAGGAGAGGACAGGTGACAAATGGAGATGGGCACAGACAGTCCCCGAATGTGGAGAGAAGACAGACAGATGGAGTGTCTCTCTCTCTCTCTCTCTCTCTCTCTCTCTCTCTCTCTCTCTGTCTCTCTCTCTCAGACACACACACACACACACACACACACACACACACACTCACACACACGGGTGAGCAGAGCAGATCAAAAGATTTCTCTCTTGGCTCTCAGGCCAAGACCTCTCTAGGTGCATTTGTTCTTCTGCTTTCCCTTGAAGGCTTTTTATTTTTACTTTTCTTTCTTTTTCGTTGGGGTAGGGGATAGTCTGTGGAGCACTGAAAGGAGGGTCAGGAGTGTAGAGAGAGTCCACAGTATTATACGGTAAAGTTGAAATAGGTGTTTTTAAGGGAATGTTGATTTTTTTTCAGAATTTATTTATGTAAAGTGAGAACTGCTTGCAATTTCTTCCCTCTTAAAATATTATGTATAACTATTTGAAGGATTTCATTAGAGTAGTTTGTTTGGCTTTATAAAGTGGACAGAGTAAATGTCACTGAAATAATAATAACTTACATTTATATAGTGCTTTAAGCCTCACTAAGCTTTGCATGTATTATCGCATTCGATTTTCACAACCACCTTGTGCTCATCATTTCTTATAGCACAATAGTATTACATCATAGTCATATACCATAACTTGTTCAGCCATTGCCCAGTTTCTTTGCCACCACAATTTTGTTGTACATATAGGTCCTTTTCCTTTTTCTTTGGTCTCTTTGGGATACAGACCTAGTAACAGTTGTATTGCACATTTTAATAGGTACTCATTGAATTGAAATAGACACTTTTACTGGCACTATATTAGCATGTTATACTAGGTTAAGTCTGAATGTCTTGACATAGCATTCAAGACCCTCCTGGATGTACTTTTAACCCACCCATTCAGCCTTATCTCCCACTATTACCTTTCATGCATCTTCTGTTTTCTAGTCAAAAGTACTTCTTGTTATTTTCCAAATGTTCTACATTTGCCTTCCGCTGTGTCTTTATTGACATGGCTCCCTAAATGCAATTAAACAAGCACTTATTATATGCCTATTAAGTCACTAGAAACACAAAGATAAAAATTAAACAGTCCTTGCCATCAAGGACTTACATTTTATAGTCAGGAAATAACTCATATATAGGGAAGTAAATATAAAATATATATGAAGAAAATAAAAATAAATTCTGTTTAGGGAAGAACACTTAACCTGTGAGACCTGTGAAAATCAGAAAAGACCCAAGTAGGAGGTAGAACTTGAAAGCTAGGCATTCTAGGAGGTAAAAGTGAGGGGAAAGAACATTCCAAGCATGGAAAACAACACATGAAAAGGTATATACATACATATATATACACACATATACATATATGTGCACATGCATATGTATGTATAAAGATATATATGCATACATATATATATATGTAGGTGAGAGACGAAATGTAACATATAAGAAGTAGGTCAGTTATTAAATTATAGATGATATGACCAGAAGGGATACCTAACATGCTAGATGACATCATCAGGATCTAAAAGACTGTATCTACCATATCTATATGGGCTAAATCTAAAGTGACAAAATTTAAGAAAAAATATGTTCTATCTAGCATGCCTCTGCCCACTTCCATCTCTGCCAGTGAAAGTTATAATCAACCTTCCAAACCCTTTTTAAAAGTTATCATATCCATGAAGGATTTATTCTTCTCCAATATCCCCAGACTGAAATCACTTGACCCATCTTTAAGCTCTAGTAACTTTTTTGAAGATTGGTGCAGAGAGATAGTGTGGCACAGAGGAAGGATGATTACCTTTGAGCCAGAAGGCCTGACTTCAATTCCCAAGAATAAAGGTTTGTGATTTTACACAGACTTGCGTCACTTACATCCAATTCACTTGCAAGTCATGACATCACCTTCCTGATGTCATGGTCCCCCTCAAGAATGAAGGACAAGCACAGTAGAGTTTACTAGCTGTCTGACAATAAGCAAGCCCATTGCCTTGCCTTCAAAACAGGACTAACAAAATTTAAACGAGTTACCTCGTATGAACGTTGTGGGGGAAAAACACTTTACAAAGTGCTATAAAAATATGACCTCATTGTACCTAGATTGTGAAACATCACTTTAAATCTTGGATGCATGTCTTGTCTCTCCTATCATATTATAAACTCTTTAAGATCAAGAACTATGTCTTATTTATCTTCATATTTACCAGAATATTTAATAGAATGTCTTACCTAAAAGTTACATATTAAATGAAATTATCTTTTAAGTAAATAAATGTTGATGAAATAACACCTAGATTAAATTTCATATATATATATACATATCTATCTATATATATATCCATATATATATATATCCATATATATATATATATATATATATATATATATATATATATATATATATATATATATATATATATATATAGTAACTACTGAAACATCGTACCACAGCAATTGCAAACACAGATTGGGTCATAAAACCTTTTCAACTTAATTCTTTAACTTATGGAAGCAAATGGATTAAGACTGAAAATTAGGAGGCTTCATTGGTAAAGTATGGAGCATACACAAGTATCATCCAACATACATTCTAAAGATTGAATACCTAAAATTAGCATGAATTCCAAGGAAACAGACTTAAAACACAAGTAAATGATACACAGGACAAAATAAATAAATAAATAAAAACACTAAGAAATTCAGCAGAGAAAGAATACAGGGTAAAAGGAAAATGTATTATGCTATTCAACAAAGATGACAAAACCTAGAACTTCATAATGAAGGAGGTGGTCAGGAATTGCTTTAAACTACCTGAAACAAGCCACCCCCATTCTCAATCTTGTTGCTTCAACCAGAATGTGTGCCTACCTGGTTGGCAGCATTTGGTACTAGTAATGATATAATGTTATTAGATAATGTTCAGTATAGGGAGTAATGTAAGAAATTTTTTAAAAGTTTCTTTATCTGCAAAGTTGGAGGTGATAGACTAGGTACTAAATAACCATGAGAATGCTCCTACTAAAAGCTAAACATATATGACTTAGAGTGCAATATGCTGATACATTAAGGACCTGACAGTTTGGATACATAGCAACTGCTAAATAGTAAGTCTTAATACATGTTTTTGGTTTTTTTTTCCCCTCTTGATCATTCAACTCATTCATTCATTCACTCATTCATTCATTCACTCATTCATTCATTCATTCATTCATTCATTCATTCATTCATTCATTCATCATTTTTCTGTCCTATTGTCTCCAAAGCAGCTCTAAAAAGTATTACCAATGCAATAGTGTGAGAACTCAGTTCTGGTACAGAATACAACCTGTCTATAAGTTATAGTCCGAAAGAGATGCCTCAAGATCAGACACAGAAGTGCCCATGATCACATAAATATCAGAGGCAAAATTCACACTCGATCCTCTCCGAATCCAGTTCAATCAGCTCTCCACGCTATCACATTATTTTTTAAAATGTAATTAGCCTTGAAAAACAAGAAACAAGTTATACAAGAAAATTATTTCCTGGTGTATAGAGACATATTGTCTCACTTAAAACACACACACACACACACACACACACACACACACACACACATACATTGCGGGGAAGTGAGAAAGCAGGAGCTATGAATTGATTCAGCCATTCTGGAAGCCAATTTGGGATTGTGCACAAAATGTTACTAAATAGTGCATGCCCTTTGATGCAGCTACACCATTTCTAAGCCTATACTCTCAAAATATCAAAGAAATTTTCTATGTAGAAAATGTTTTCAGAATCTCTTTTTGTGGTGGCAAAGGATTAGAAACTAAGAGGCACCCATCAATTGAGGAAGGGCTGAATAAATTGTGGTATAGGAATGTGATGCAATGCTATAATGCTATAAGAAATAAGCAAAAATATATAGTTTCAAAGAAAATAGAAAGATGTATATGAACTGAAAGATATTATTATGAAAGATGCAAGAGTTCTAATGTCCTAAATGATCAACCATTATTCCAGAGGCTATATAAAGAACACTACTTATTTCAAAATAGAAAGATTATGTGTTAATATGTAGAATAAAAAATTTATTTTTTAAAATTGAACAATGTAGAGATTTATTTTTTGAATGTGTATTTATGAAGTATAGTGGATTTAGATTTCTTTCTTTTGTTTCTGTTTTTTACAGAATGGGAAGAAGTGGGAGGGAGAAAAATGAATGCTTCATAATAGCTGGTCAGTTTTGCTGTACTGCTTTTTTTCTGTTAATAAAAAAATATTATAACTGTTACAAAGAAAGACTTTTGTTACAAATTGTTACAAAGAGGGGAAGGATAAATTTAAAAATATGATTTTAAGCAAAAGGTATCAATAAAATATTTTTTTAAAATCTCAAGAGGTATCAAGTGATACTGATGCCTTTCAAAGGTATCAATTAAATGTTTAGAAAAGAATGAGGAAGTAAGATAGGCAACAAGGAGATGTGTGTATTTAACACCACTCAAAGAAATAAAGACAAAGATAAAGACCAAGCCAAATTTAAATCAAAATTGTGTAGTCTAGATACAAAATGGAATGGAATGATTCAAGGCATCAGAATTGGATTCTAGCTTTACATCTTTCACTAAGTAGATGTGTGATTTTTGTTAAACCACAACCTTCCTGGTCCAAAGTTTCTTCATCTGTAGAACAAGGGGATTGTTCTATATTGTTAAGGTCTAAAATTCTGTGATTCGAAGTTTGTCGGTAAACATCCTTTGTCATTACTCTCTAAGCTCTTCCCATACTCAAGAAACCAACTCAAGTGACCAAGGAGCTCTTTTCTTCTCAGCCCCTGTCAAAGCTTGTCTTTTTGGAATAGATTTGAAGTTTGTCAGCAACAAAGTTGCATAAAGGAAAAAGAAATCTATCACTACTAGGGATATCTGAGTTCTAACAGGTTATTCTAACACTAATTTTGGAACTGCAAGAACCAACCAGCTGACCTAGTATTCCTGAAAACATACCACCACGTGATTGCTTAATCCATCTATGCATAAATCCAGCCTTAATGAAAACTTTTCAATTCACATTAATTCTGTAAAACATTTCAATTTCAGAAAAAGTAGCAATGTTAAAGAGGTGAAAAGAATAACTTATTTTTTTCAAGAGGGGAAATTGATAAGGTTTTAATTCCAGTTTGTCTATTCAGTTTTCAAAATAAAGTTCCCGCAATTGTATTCTCACATCTATTTAGGATCTGTGATTCAAATAAAAATAGTTATGGAAATTTGTCAAAAGATAGTCCAAGACCTAGCACGTATATTGGCAATGATTTCTTTCCAACTCTCTTTGGCTCAAAAAAGAGAAAGCTAATGCAGATTTGGCTTTAGGGCACTTTCTCAAGGTCACAACATAGCACAACTGTTAGTAACTAACCAAATAAATAAATGGAACTTTCTAAGTCTTGGCTTTTAATTCTGCACTGCCCATTACTGGAATATGTCACTTTGCCTAACATATTCTCATAGAGTTCTCTGTGCAAACATTAACATATGTAAGGGTTTTCTGGGGAGTGAGTTAGCTTCTAGGTTAACCATACCTGGTCAGTCTTTATATTAGAATTGAATTTGTAAGACTACAGTTTATGAGCTTTTTCTTATGCAGGGTTTCCCCTAACCAAGGTGGCAGAGGAATGTTTTACTCAGGCCTGTGGTTGAGTTTTGCCACAGAATTAAACAAAGACCTCAAAAAAAGGGCCAGCCAGGAAGTTCAAACAGACTGGGAAAAGCCTCACAAAACACGCCTCCCTCTTTTCTTTCCAAGTTAATTAATAACTCTGTAAATGTTGTAACTAATCTAACTTGGACTTACAAGAGTACTTGGCTTCTATCCCTTAATTGGTATCTTTACTGTTGTGGAGATGACTGTAAATTATCAAAGAGACCTTTAATAAGGAACGGGGACAAAGTGAAGGTTTGTTATGTCTGTGCTACCTTCCAACATTTAAGATTAAATATTTGGGAGAGGGGGAGTTATGTCAACAAGACATAAGTGGATAAAGCAAATTTTAATGGTGTCAGGCCTGGCCTAAGAACTGTTCATCGTACATCTTTAAGAAAAAAGCTGAGAAGAAATGTAGCTTGAATGCTCCATTCCTTTCAAATGTTGCTGGCTCCAGCTGTTATTTAAGAAAAAAAGAAATAATTCCAATAAGAATAGTGTAAGAATAAATTAAAGTATTTATAATAACCCATATTTATACAGCCTTTTACAGCTTGCAAAAGGCTGTATACATATGTTATGTCATATGTTTGTCATAGTAACACTGTGAAGCAGATGCTGTTATCCCCATTTTACAGACAATAAAACTGAGGATGAGGTTAAGTTAATTGCCTAGGGTCACAGTTAGTAAGTATCTAAGTCAGAATCTGATCTCAAGTCTTTCTGACTCCAGTCTTATCCATGATGTCATCTAATTTCCTATTTTTATTTAAAAGGTAAATTTAAAACATCTCTTTGTCTAGGTCTCATGTTTATAGCTTCATCACACCAGAGCTGCTATCAGTTATCAGCTATCATAAAACATATACATGTAGTGAATATCAAGTGTTCATGATCAATAGATTTTGAGGCCATTATAAGTTTCTCCTGTGTGTTCATTAAGTATTTCACATTAGCTTTTGACTCATACATTTAGACAAGAGGCATCAAACGCTCAGCATGTAGCCCACAACATTCTTGAGCGCTGCTGAACCAGTTCAAAATGTACTTCCTATCTGATGTTAATGTATTGATACATTAATAATAAAAAAAAAAATGTATAAATGTGTAGTTTTCTAAGTCAACATATGGGCTGCAAGTATCCTTAGGTATGGTTTAGTGGTCCTTGTTTCTAATTCAGTTTGTCACCACTGATCTAGACTTTTTGGGCCACAGGTTCTATACTGTAATTGGTTCAAAACACATCTGAAAACTTAGAAGGAAGCACAGAAAAGCAGGGTAGTTTTGAATACAATGTACAATATTTATTATAGTTTTTTTTTTAAGTAAACAATGTGAAATAGAAATTCATGGTTTTTTACTGAATCCTCTTTTTATGTTGTGCTTTGTACATGAAAATGTTCTCTTTTTTGTCTTTTTGTATTTAAGTTCAAAATGAATATATATGTATATATGTATGTATGTATGTATGTATGTATTTAAAGACAGTCATCTCTGACCTTGTAAAGTAATTCCTGTAGTACCTGTTTGGCTGAGACACTCCCAGGTCTTACTGTATGTTTCAATAAAAAGTTGTAAGAGTACTTATTTCCTATGTACATGACTCTATAAAAAATTCCTATTGGAATCTAGTAACCAAAGTTAAAACTTTTACAGGAATTACATTCGTAGAATTTTAGAGATGGAAGGGATATTAGAGGAGTCAGTCTCAAGTCCCTTAAATCGTAAGCTGCCCACAAAAGACTCATGCTCCTGAACCAGATTAAAAAGGAACTGGAAAATGTTTCACAAAATACTTAAAAATATAATACAACATAGATAATGCTAATTTGTGGGTTTCTGAGTCAACATGCAGTCTGCAGGTATCTGTTTCTTTTATTTTTATACCACTGATATACTATGACCTCCTTTACCTTAAACATGATGAAATTGTAACCGATGAAAATGTAAAATTACTTGTCCAAGGTCACACATCTATTCTCTCTAGTTCTTTATCTTTTTTTAATTATTCAATTTGAAATTAGCTATTTACTCACAAGGGATAATAGATGTTAGTGGCCTGAACTGTCTATAAGCTATATGGTATCCCAACTGTAAAGTAAGGTCACTTCATGTTTCCCATAGTTTAATGAGATATTATTCTGTAAGCTTATAACACATAGTGCTCCTATCTAATTGTAAAGCTGTCTGCTTTTTTATATGTTTTCAATACTCCTCAAAAGGATATGAACAGGCAGTTAAAAAATATTACAAACCACCACTAAAAAAATAAAAGTTCCAGATCACTAATAATAAGAAAAATGCAAGTGAAAATAATTCTGAGATTTTGCCTTATGTTCATCAGAATAGCTAGGCTGAAGGTAAAAAACAAATCAATGCATTTAGTAGAAAGGATTGTTATTATTGAATGATGAACTATTGGCATAGAATAAGGCACATATTATCAGATGTGCTCAATATGGGGGCCTGTTCTACTTCATTATACCATTTCTTAAGACCATCAGCTAAAGCAACCTGTAGTAGAAACACTGATCTTAATTAATTGCGGACTATAGAACCTAGAGCTGAAAGTCTCCTGGAGATTATCTTGTCCAACCGACTCATTTTACTGATGAGGAAACTAATACACAAAGGGGTTAAATGACTTAATCCCTAAATTAATCCATAGTAGGAAAGTTGGAACTAGAACTAATGTCCATTAAATGTCACAACATTTCAATAATTTTTCTCCATAGGACATTAGTATTATATAATTCTAAGTCTAAATAATGAGGTAGATTGAGGTGTGTGTGAGGAGACCCTAAAATTCATTACTGGTTGAATTATTCATGTCCTGGCTTTTTTTTAAAGTTACACTTGGGTATATATTATATTTTGTGTTCACTTGTTTCTCTCCTCTCCTCCTTTCTTCTTTTCTTGTCCTTTGCTCCTTCTTCCTCTTGCTCCCCTTTCCCTCTCTGCTAGGCTTCATTTGATAGCCATGAACTGTGGATAAAGAATAAATATGGCTTTTCTGTGCTCTAGGACTATCAGCTGACTTATTTATGTCTGACCTGGTCCAGCACCGCTAACTTTGGAAAGTTTAATTGAGGCTGGAATTATATGGCATAGCTTCAGGCCACCTGAATTTAAAGGGTGTGAGACACACAACACACACACACACACACACACACATACATATCCCAGATACAGTGGAAATGTATTAGCTTGTTGGGTAGTTTATGTCTTTGTGTGTTCTGGACATTGTCAAAATAGCAGTATTAGGAGATAGAACTGTAATTTTTAGTGACCTGCTTCTTAATATGATGACAGTGTTGATTTCTTTAGGGGTAGGTATGGTTTCTCATAGACCAAAGATTATAGATTATCCTTGAGCTTCCAATAAAGGCAGCCTTTCTTAAATATGGAATTGATTAGCATGTGTGTTGAGGAGGAAGGGGAAGAATATATCCAGGTGCAGCAATTCAAGTTATAAATATTGTTTGAAACATTACTTAAGATAGTTAAAGCACTTGATAATTACTGGCCATTCCCACTTTAGCTTAAAGAAAATTTAAAAGCATGAAAGCAAGCAAAATCTTTCCCAAAGGAGCTATTTGCCAATGACATTGAAAATCTTTCTAAGCCATCTCAACCAATTAATGGCTATATTAATGTAATAAGAAAATAGCTTAGACTTTATCTACAAAGTTAAATAAAATTCCAAGCATTGTTGTCCTAAGGAATAAAACTCTTTTTTTGTGTCTTAATTAAGTATGCAAAAGGAATGCTGCCACTAACTATATACACACATATATATACATATATATATATATATGTGTGTGTGCACATATATGTATGTATATTTATGACAGATTGCTGCAGGGAGATTATTTTGGACAGTATCTTAGTCTTATGATTATCATCTCTAGATAAAAGTGAAAAATAAAATAGATGACTCTAAGAACATATATTAGAATAAATGATCGCCACCACCCCATCCCAGGATATATGCTTGTGAGTGTGCATGTATTTCTGTGTGCAAGCATCTACTTGTCTCTTCCTCTCTTCCAAATGCATATAATTGAATTTATATAAGTTAAATATGCATATGATGCGACTCCATTGTCAGCAAAGATGTTAATACTTAAAACATCTGTGATTTCAGTGTGAACATTCTTCTCACTGATAAAGATTTAAAACTGTCTGTGGCTTGGTTTACAAATCCTAGACATTTTCCTGAGACATAGATAAAGTCATTAACCCTGGATTATACAGTCTGGTGTAGAATTAGAACCCAAATCTAGGACTTTATTCATGTCTACTATATAACACTTTCTCTTAATAAAAAAGTATATAATCAAGTCAACTTCTTACACCAAACCAATGAATTTTCTTTTTGGAAAAGAGATAATTTGTACATGCTTTGCCAGGAGGTATAGAATTTATAAGTTTTGTTTTACTGAGAGCCATTGACAAATAGGGCAATATAGTGCATTCCTAATTATATTTGAGACTGCAAATATGGAATAATGAGCCACATAGTTTCTAAAAAATAAATTTCCCAGTGTGCAGAAAAATGAATACTGTGTAACGCGCAATGATTCTAGATTTATACAAGATGTCTTATAAGTCTTAGTGTAGTTTTAAGCTTTAATAGATTAACCAGCTCAATGATAATCTTATATAGTTTGGTAATAACTTTAATGGCTCAAAATTCTACAAAGTCTTTTGAGACACCATATATATATTAGGAGTTGGAAGTGAATTTAATTAGGTCATGCAATTCAACCTTCTCATTTTATAGGTTGATAAACTGAAACTCAAAGAGATGAAACCATTTATCTAAACTCATGAACATGGTAAGTGACTGAGTCAGGATTAGAACCTAAGTCTTCCAAATCCAAAAACATTTTTACAAATTTATGGATACTATGTGGTGTCCATAAGCTTATTTTGTTTTTCTTTAATATACAGAAGAGTGATTTCTTATAAATGGTGAAGTCTTCCAAATGCTCTTTTATTTTTATCCTTTGCAGCTGATGTTATGCCCCGTGCATCATGCCCCAAAATATTACAGAACTATTCTAATAAGGTCTTCAGTCTTGTTCAGATTGTCTTGACACAATCTAGCTAAATTTAAGAAATGTTTTTTTTTTGAAATGCATTGAACTGAGTTGAAGTGACAAGGTCATATAAGTTTTATTCAAATCTTGGTTATAGTATATTTTAATCATGGAATTCAAAGTATTTCTGAAAATAACACTAGAAATTCATTCTAATCATTTCTTTAAGCCCCTGGATATATTAATTAAACCTGCACTAAAGGCCTACTCCAGTGACCTTAGCCTGGGTTCTTGAAGGTCAGGGGAGTATAAACTGTGATAGGTCCTACTGATCTTCCAATTTTCAAAGGTGGCCTAAGAAGCAGAATGTCATCCAAAGACTGCCTAGATTCAGAGAAGTAGTGAAAGGCTGCCTAGATTCAGAGAAGGAGTGAGCCAGAAGAGATTGACTTCCCTCTCCCCTTCTTCCCCCCCTTTATTTTAGCATAGACCAGTACTTTTATCAGCATAGGAACTCCCAGTGTGGAAATACCCTCTAACAATGCATACTTGCAACTCACTTATAAAACCTGATCACCACAAGCTTAGCCATCAGGTGATTAGGCTTTTGGTGACAGTAACTCCTGAAACAATCCACTAAGGCAAAGCAGGATTTCAATTTGTCTTGGGAAGGAGTAATCACAATGAGGAAATCACAGATCTTTGGAAGTATCAAAGAAATATGTTACTTAAAAGGAAGTTTAGATTCAGTCTAGAAAAAATATTTACTGGTATCTGGGAGTGTTATCTTGATTAATTCTCACAGATTCTGGGCTTTTTTCCCAGAACTGGCAATTAGCATTAAGTTTTGTGAATAAAGGAAGGAAACACAGGGCAGTTAAAGTTTTACATATCTGTACCACCAACTAAATTTCTTACTGCTTACCCTTCAATAGATCTATAATCTTATTAAAATGAATTTTTTTGTTCAGTCATTCAGTCATGTCCAAATCTTTGGTGATCCCGTGGGCCACGACATGCTGGGTACCTCTGTCATCCACTATGTCTCAAAATCTGTCCAAGTTCATGTTCATTTTTTCCCTGACCCTAGTTATTCAAATCATCCTTTGCCATCATCTTTTCCTTCTGCTTTTGATCTTTACCAATATCAGGGTCTTTTCTAATGAGTCCTGTCTGTGGCCAAAGTATTTAAGTTTCAGCTCAGTGTTTGACCTTCCAGTTAATAGTCTAAATTAATACTTTTTCTTTCTTTTATTTATCTGTTTATTTTCATAATTTAATGTTTTATTTTTTCCCAATTATATGTAAAAAAATTTTTAACCTTTTTCTAAAATTTTGAACTCCAAATTTTCTCTCACCCTCCCTCCCTTCCTTTCCCTCAACTGAGAAGGTAAGCTATTTGATGTAGGTTGTACATTTGTGGTCATGCAAAGCATATTTCCACATTAGTCATTCTGTGAAACACAAACACAAACAAAAAAGAGTTAAGAGAAATTATGCTTTTATTTGCATTCAGATTGCACCAGTTCTTTCTCTGCAGATGGGTAGTATTTTTTATCATGTCCTTCAGAATTGTCTTGCATCATCGTATTGATGACAAAAAGTTATCATTCACAGTTGATCATCATACGATATAATTCTTACTGTGTGCAATGTTCTTTTGGTTCTGTTCACTTCACTTTTCATCAGTTCATATAAATTGCCCCAGGTTTTTCTAAAAGCATCTTGATCATCATTTCTTATACCACAATAGTATTACATCACAATCATATACAAGATCTTGTTCAACCAGAGTACTGGTCATTCCCATCAAGACCTCTGGACACCCCAAGCTACTGATGACTCCCATTAAGACAATCCCTGGAACCCCCAGCCTACTAGACCACCCCCAGATTCAGCACTCTGGGGTGAATAAAGATTGAATCTAGGGAGGATCGTGATGGGAGTGGCCAGTAGCCTGGAGAATGGGATTTTGATAGGATGAAGGGTGGGACGTATAACCAAGATTTGGTCATAGGGATAATGAAAAATTTATGGGCCTTAAGAGAATGCCAGATCAAGGGAGAAGATTCAAGGAGATTTCAAGGAGGTTCCCAGAGTATGCACCCCATCACTTTGAACCTGGGGAGGATAAGGAACACCCCAGACCCAACTGTGCTGTGAAAAGCAGAGTGGCAGTGGAAAGGAGGATCCAGTGCATGCCCAGTGAATGCAGAAACAGTGGGGCAGAAAGTCCCTGGCTGTGGGCATTTATGGGAGGTAGGAGGTTTGGCTTTAGTTCCGGGCAGGAGGGGAGAACTGAAGATCTGGGTCAAGAGGCACCATTTCCCACACCCCAGGCCAGAGGTGATTACAAAAATTAAGCTATCACCACAAAAAAATGCACAGGCAAAGGAGAAAGAATACAATAGAAAGTTATTATGGCAATAGAGATGACTGTGGTTCATCTTCAAAGGAGGATATTGAAGTAAAGAAATCCTCAAAGAGTAATGTCAATTGTTCACTTGCCCAAAAAAAATTATAGAAGACCTCTAAAAACATAGTTTTATCTTTTAAAACATTAAGTTTTAAAACATTAGGTATGGACAAGTACAAACTAAACCTTATAAACAAGTCCCAAAAGACATTTGTAACCAAATATTTCTCACAAAGAGCCAGACGCAATTGAACAGTATTGATCAGACTGGTGGTTCTTATGGTGATACGAATAAAAGAGGTGACTTTCTTTGAAGTTAATGCTCACTTAATCACTAAAAAAGAAACCCAACTTATTTCAAAGTTGAAATTTTAGGCATTTCTTTAACTGTGAGAAGACAAAGTATGTGTTTGGTCTGAAAGCAAAAGAACCAGAGAATTATCTTGACAAAACTCTATTAGTTTCTGCCTTGATTCATTTTGTGCTCCAACGTCAAACTTACCTGTTATTTCAATTATCTTTTGATTTCCTAATTTAACATTCCAATCCTCTATGATAGTATTGATATGTGCATGTGTGTGTATGTTATTTCTAAAAAATGTTGTAGGTCTTCATAAAACTGATCCACTTTGGTTTCTTCATCATCAATGGTTGGAGCATAGATTTCTATTAATGTGTTGGTGAATGTTTATCTTGGGTTCAAATAGATATGATTCTATCATTTTTTTTAGATTATACCACAGTATTGCTTTTTTTGCACTTTTATTGACTATGTGGGTCATTCCATTTCTTCTAAGGGATTCTTGCCCATAGTAATATATGTAGCAATCACCTGAATGAAATTTGCCCATTCCCATCTATTTAAGTTCACTCACACCAAAGATACTAATGTTCAATCTTTCCATCTCCTGTTTAAGCACATTTACTTTGCCTTGGCTTTTAGACCATACATTCTAGTTTTATATGCAATACTGATCTTCACAGCACCCAATTTTCCTATCATCACCAGATGCATCTATAGCTCAGTTTCCTTTCAGCTTTGGCACAGCTACTCCATTTGTACTTCATTCTTCTGCAGTAGTGGCTTGGGCACCTTCTAGCATGAGGTGCTCATCCTTTGATGTCATCTCTTTTATCGTTTTAGTATTGTCGATGGGTTTTTCTTGGCAAAGATGCTGTTGTGGTTTGCCATTTCCTTCTCCATTGGAACTTTCTATTATGCCCTGTCTATCTTGGGTAAGCCTACACAGTATAACTCATCATTTCATTGAGCTAGGCAAGCTCCTTCACTATGACAAGGCAGTGAGCTGGAGATGAGGGGTGGAGATTTAATATGAACACTGTCTTTCAATGATACACAAGGAAAAGTGAAGAGAAAGATTTTTTTTTGGTGCCTACGATGTGTGAAGCTATATGCTTGATTAATATTATTTCTTTTCACCCTCAATAAAACCCTGGGAGGTAGGTGCTGTTATTACCCCTATTTTACCATTGAGGAAACTGAGGCAAACAGAGTTTGATTGACTTTCCTAGGGTCACACAGCTTATAAGTGTCTGAGGCTGTGAACTCAGATCTTGACTCTAAGATCAATACTCTATACTCCGTGCCATCTAGCTGCACCTGATACCTGTAGATTGCAACTTATTAACACCTTCTCATTCCACACAGCTTTTGTTCGATTTACACTCATGAAAATGAGTCTTCTTAACTCCCAGATTGGCACTATATTCTCTGCACCACCACTGATATTAAAATAAAGGGTTGGGTTGGTTTTTTTTTTTGGTTTTTTGTTTCTTTTTTGAAGTAGTTTGAGTTCATTGAAATAACTACATAATTTCCTAAATTTTATCCAGTCTTTTCTCTTACTATTCATTTCTAGACGCAGTTGATTGTTCACCTGAAGCATCTGGGAAAACAGATGTATCAACAGATGAATTCAATGGGCTGCCCATCAAACTGCGTAACAGACTATACAGGAAGCATTCTTCATCCATTTAATCTTTCTGTGTGGATTGTTAAGACAAACTGTGTTAAGTGACTGAAGATCTTATTAAGAAGGCCCTGAAGTAATCTAAAGCTTGATACATTTCGCACAATGCCACTTGCAAACAGGAACATGTAGCGAATGTCAAGATTTATAAGGAATCACTCTTAAAATACATTAAGACAAAACAAAATAGCAGCTTCAAATAGATCATCTAGTACTGTGGAAAGAGTGCTGGATTTGGAATTTGAGTTGGGTTCTAATCTTTGTTCTGCCTACCACTATACATGTGCATAACTTGGACAAGTCACTTGACTTTCTATTAATTTCTTTATCTAACAAAAGGGAGGTTTGGACTAGAGGCAGTCTAAGATCTTATCTTCTTACAATGTGACCCTTGGATAACAAAACACATTTATCTTTTTTTTAAATTAAATTTATTTATTTTTAGTTTTCAACATTCATTTCCACAAGATTTTGAGTTTCAAATTTTCGCTCCATCTCTCCCCTCCCCCCACCCAAGACACTGTGCATTCTGATTACCCCTTCCCACTATCTGTCCTTCATTCTATCATACCCCTCACTTCTCTTATCCCCATCTTCTCACTTTTCTTGTAGGGCAAGATAGATTTCTATACCCCATTACCTGTATTTCTAATTTCCCAGTTATATGTAAAAACAATGCTCAACATTTGTTCCTAAAACTTTGAGTTCCAACTTTTCTTCCTGCCTCCCCACCCATCCCCACTGAGAAGGCACGCAATTCAATATAAGCCGTAAATGTGTAGTTATACAAAAGACTTCCATAATAGTCATGTTGTGAAAGACTAACTATATTTTCCTCCATCCTATCCTGCTCCCATTTATTCTATTCTCTCTTTTGATCTTTTCCCTCCCCAAAAGTAAAACACAGTTATCTATGTTCATATCAATAGTGTGAGTCCACCTCTCTGAGGATACTAAGGAAAAAAATGAATCAGTCTTTGTTCTCAGAGAGATTACTTTCTACAGAGACTATGGCAGATACATGGAAAAGTAAATATAAGACAACTTAAGAACAAAATCAACATAATTGGCCAGGATAGGGAATGAGGAAAGGTTTGGTCTGATCAGTCTAAGAGTATGTTTTTTCAGTCTGTTCTTAATCCCAGATATCCTCTTTTGGCCACTAGATCTGATATCTTGTAACTCAAAAGTAGAGTTGAGACTAGGAGCAAGCCATGGAGGTGCGGTTGACTATATTTGACTTTGGAAGAGTATCAGGGACATCACTGTTGATGTCTTGACTTGTGCATGAATTGGATTTAAGTGAAGCAGGGTAGCTCAAAGTCAGCTTCATTCTCTGAAGTCCAGCGGCAAGACAAAAGTCAAGACAACCAGTGATGGCCCAGGATTCAGCGTATGACATTGGCATATTCAGTGTCTGGCCAAGCTCTAAGCACTCCATAGCATCTGTTTCAGTTGTCTTCATGGCTATTGGAACAAATTGTTTTTTAACTGTCTATTCCACTGGGCAAAGTCTTCCCATGCTTGGGGTAGATACATCCCTCTAACTCACTTACAGATTTGGGGTCTATTAGTTACCCTCAAACTGATTTAGCCACAGAGGTAGTTAAGATAGTAGCAGCACAGATGATGATGATCTGAGGAGGAGGAGAAGAACACTAAGGGATAATTTTCAGAATTACATTTTTAAAACAAACTTTTGGTACAAGAAAACTTGATTCTCTATGTTGTATAGGTACTAATTTATGACAAAGCAAGTTTCATGCTCTATTTTAGTATCTCAGAGTCTGCCAGTGGATGACTCAAGGCACATTATTCTTAAATCTAACCTAATTTGTACAAAGTCCTTAACTGTGCTCTATTTTTTAAAGTAAGAAAATAATACAAGAAAAATTTAGATTTTTAAAAGAGATACTAGAATGTGGTATTTAAGCTTGCCTCAGTTTCCTCATCTGTAAAGTGAGCAAGAACATGATATGTCAAACCACTCCAGTATCTTTGTGCAGAAAAGCCTAAATGGGATCACAAATAGTTAAACATGACTGAAACGACAGGATGACAACAATACGAGGCAGCTTTTGGCATACTAGATACAATATTGTACTTCTAAGTAGGAAGAACTGAATTTGAATTCTGAGTTACTTATTAACCTCATGACTCTGGAAAAGTGATATAACTTCTCAGCCTCAGTTTCCTTATTTAGACAATGAAAATAATAAAAGTATATACCTCACAGTATTTCTGGAGGATCAAATGAAATAACATGTTTTAAAATTCTTTGCAAACATTAAAGTTCTTTATAAAAATAAATCTGCTAACATAATGATCCTTACATATAGACATGTATGTCTATATATACTTTTATATAGACTATACTATATAATGCACATGTCCATAATAGAATGTCACATTAACAATTTTAAAGACAGGTCTTCTGGCATTTCCAGTTTAAAATACATAACATGATCATGCATAAAAATTATTTTGAAAGGTAGTAGATAGCATCCCTTCCCTTTCCTCCAAATTAAACAGGTTGCATTATGGTATAATGCCAGTAACGGTAGGAATACACAACTAACGTTTATATGGTGATTTACTATTTGCCAAGAGCTTTATCATATAATCTCATTTTAAACTTAAAGTAACCCTATGTGGTAAATGTTCTTATTATCCCCATTTTACAGGTGAAAGAACTAAAAGGTTCTTTCTTAAAGAGGTTAAGTGACTTGCCCGGGATCACACCACTAGTAAATGTCTGAGGCAGGATCAGCACCCTATTCGCTCTTCCATTTAGCTGCTTCTACTAATACCAATATACATTATATACCAAAACTAAACAGGAATTTATGTCACATACATACATATATCCCTTAGGATGTATGTATGTATGTGTGTGTGTGTGTGTATATATATATAAACAAATACATGCACTAAAGGATATCAAATATGAATTTATTTTTCGCAGTTCTGCTCCACCCTTTGCAATGGTAATTATCTTCCCCATCTATTAATGGGTCTACCCATTAAGGGAAGTTTGATTAGGGAGATTGTTGTTGTGGGAAGGCCCACACCTTTTGTTAATTTCTAATGAGGCACTGGGTCTCAAGGGTTGTGATGCCCACCAGCTCTGCAAAATGTATAAGTACTCTGAGGGAAGTATTTGGGGCTTAGCTTTTGGAAGAAGGTTTGTGTGCCAGATGAGACTCTGGGAAACCACTAAGGAAACCCCATCTTTGAAAACCCAGATGCTGGTACTTCTCTCTCTGGTAACTGTGTATGTATATAGGTATGGTCAGAGAGTTGGATCTGTTGAGCTGTGATACATATTATATGTATATATACATATACATATTGCTGATGATTAGACAGTTGGAAGCCCTATCTGCTGCTCTCTATTTTACTGTTTGTATTTCATCTGAAGTTCAGGCTGCTGACTTTTCCCCCTGAACTAAGTGAATGATACATGTGCTTGATTAAAGGTGATTGTTGACCCCTCAGAAGTTGCTTACCTTTTAGACAAGGAGATCCAAGCACCTGTACAGCAGGCCTTCCTATGTTGGCTGGGGTCCTTGCTGTTATACCCTTCCTTTTCCATCCATTCAGCAACCTCCTCCCACCACTTAGGCTTCCATGGGATTTAAGCCAGTCACATAAGCCTATGAATGAAGGGGAAAGATCTTCCCATTTAAATTATCGTTACAAATGATTTCCCCCTTACCTCTGTATCTAACAGTCCTCTTCATTTTAGGAATCTCAAGGGCCATATTCTTCATGAAAACTTTCTTGATCTTATTACCTTGGCTCTCTTTTCCAATTTTCCTTTAAGTAACCTATTTTGGATGCAAAGAATCTATTTGCTTTCTATTTGCACTATATGCATTTTATAAATACGTGCTTCCCCCAGTAAGCTCCTTGAGAGCTGGGATGCTTCATTCTTTTCTTTATAATTGTATCCTCAGAGCCTAGAACATAATAAGTGCTTAACAAACACTTGTTGATTAATTCACCTATAACATAATCTCACTGCATGAATCTCGTAGTGTAGTTATATGGTCTACTTCATTGGACAATACTGTAGATGTATTTGATTCAATAAGCAATACTTTATTAATTGTGGTGATATGGTGATATAGTATATAATTATAAATATGTTGAAGATCTCAAGAGTACTAGATTAAGTTGAATATATACTAAACACACACACACACACAGTGGAATAAAATGAGAAAAATTGAATATCTACAGCCTGATCTTTCTTACCACGGGCTGTCCCATGATGGTTATAAACTCTTTGATTCTGGGACTCTCAGAAGCAAAATCTGACAGATGTACCACATTATGCATGTAGCCCTTTTACGACATGGGCTATTGTCCACCGGAGACCAAACAGACACCAATAAGATCACGTCACCTCAGACCACAGATCTCACTCATGATGCAGACCCCATAGGGATTCTCTTCCCATGAAACCATGATTCTTTCTTTCAATCTGTTATCTTCATCTCTCCCTCACTGAGCGGAGGAAAAAAGTCACAAAGACTAGCTAGAGTCATGGAGATGAAGTATCTGATCATTCATATACTTAAACTCAAGATTTATCAGATTCAGTTACCAATTTTCCTGAAGCTCCTTCACCACTTAAGTCAGATTTTACAGAAGAGCGTACATGTAGGTCCCAAAAGCAGTCTCAATGTCTGTCTGTCATTTAAAGTACCTTTGGATCCTTTGAGAAAAGATGCTATATACATTTAAAATAATAATAAAAACAATAAAATAAAAAGACTGTGGGTTTTCCTTTAAGAGTATCATAAGCATGGCTATAACCACTGGTTTTGCTACCTCAGTCTGGATCCCCAGTGATTTCCAGAGTCAGGCAATACTATATGCTGCTGCTTTTACTGCCAGGCCCCTATGCAAGTTTATGGGGACACTCCTTGGAGAGTCTCAATAACATCTACTTATTCAAACACCAAACTTTATTAAAAGTCTTGTAAAGTATCACTCTGAAGCTGTCAGAATCTTTTAATGTTATTTGAAGGGACTTTGTTGTTTGTAAATGAATGGAAAAAGAATTGAGACAGATTTTTGTACTGCTAGAGGACCATAGAAACAAAAAATGTTATGCCAGGACAGACATATTTTTGTTCCTTATTTATTACATTTTTAACAGAAACTCAGTGCAGGCCTTATCTGATGTCATTTGGTTTAAATTCCATGGTACTTTTTGTATTTGACCAAATTCCCTTATCTCCTACTTGCTTGTGTTCTGCTGTGCCAGCATCCAAGCAGCTGATATACTTATCTGCAGTTTTATAATAAAGTTTGAGCTTTCTAGCAGAAAGAGACAGAAATAACTATTCCTTAGATATGAAGCATACCAGCTGCCCATGTCCATCATGTGCTTCTGAAGCAACTGTCGATGCTCTTAGTTGACTTTAGACATCCCAATGCTCATTTCCATTGCACCCAATGGGTCATGTTTCTGCAGTGACTGCTGTTACAGGGTTATAGAGGGACAGAGATTTAAGAGGGAGAAAAGGATGACATAGAGCAGGCCTGAACCGCTTGTAGTACACCAAAGGATTTGGGGCAACCCTTGAAAAATGGCCACAGTTCACCCAAAATCCTTTGGTGGGTCAGAGGTTGTGCAACCATGACCTAGAAGAAAGAGAAATTGGGTCACCAAAAGGTAGAAAAAAAACAAGTAGCAGTATCCACATAGGCTGGATACATAGCTTATTTCCTCTTTTTTCTTTTTTTGACCCAAATGTACCAAAATTCCCCTTATTCCACAAATTAATTTTATTTTTTTCAAAGAACATTCATTTATTTATTTTTAAATCAAGAAATATTTCTTATGAGCCCTTTATAAGCCTGGTGTCTCCTTTCTTTACAAATTAGCCCAAAAGAGAATTTATTTTATTAACTTTGATACAGGGTTATACTTCATCCAGTTTTAACCCATATAAACTCTTAGCACAGTGCCTAGCACATAACAAGAGCTTAATAAATGTTTATTGATTGGTTCAGATATTAAAACCACTTAAAATCATAGCTGTCCTTTCAAAGTCTGGTTAAAATGTTACCCCTTCCCCAAAACCTTCCTTGATTCTTACCCTGAATTAAAAGTGATTTTTCACTATCAACTTTGATAGCCTCTTGTTTGTACTTCTCATATGCAATTATCACATTTGATTTTCTATTAAGAGTCATTTGTTTATAGGTTTTTATTTTCCCTGATATATAATAAACTCCTTGAAGTCAGGGATAGTATTTTTTTTTTATCCTTACGTAACTTAATACTTGATAAGAGTTCTACCCTGCCTCGAGTAAACATCAAAGAAATAAACAGAAAACAATAAAAATAGTTCACATTTTTATTGTGATTTAAGGTTTTTAAAGCACTGAAAAAAATGGTATCTAGCAGGAGTGGCAACTATCAAAAAAAAAAACTGGTGGAAAAATAAAATTGTCCAAAATGGTTGTAAAGTATGGGTTACCAGAAAAAAATGCCAACTGTTCAGAATAGTTGTGACTAGCAGACACTATTCTCACAGAAGTTCTACATGAAGTAAATTGAGAGTTAAGTATATGTGTGTTCCTCCTTCGTTACCAAAGAAGATCATGCCATCAGAGAAATGATGACATGGCTTGTGTGTGTTCGTCCTTTGTTGCCAAAGAAGACCATGTCATTTGAGTAAGGGAGGGCTGTGCAGGTCACCAGCCTCACTTCTCCTCCAGAGCCATCTGAATCCAGTGACCAGATATTCATCAGGATGACTGAAGATGACCCAGGATGAGGCAATTGGGGTTAAGTGATTTGTCCAAGGCCACACAGCTAGTGAATGTCAAGTGTCTGAGGTGAGATTTGAACTCAGGTCCTCCTGACTCCTGCAGTGGTGCTCTATCCACTGCACCACCTAGCTTCCCCTAAGACTTGAGTATACCCTTGAGTACAAAGCATTGGAGTCATAGTTGTCTTTTTGGCCAACTAGGTAGTGCATAGGATTGAATGTTGGGCCTGGAGTCAAGAAGACCTGAGTTAAAATCCAACCTCAGACACTTATTAGCTGTGTGATCCTGGGCAAGTCATTTAATTTGGGCAAGTCATTTAATTCTCTTTATCTCAGGTTCCTAATCTGTAAAATGAGCTGGAGAAGGATATGGCAAAGCACTCTAGTATCTTTGCCAAGAAAACCCCAAAACGGTTTTGAAGACACAACTGAAACAAGTGAGAAAACAACAAATTTTATTTAACAAAATACCTTGAATGTTAGTCTATGAGGAAAGGAATTATACTGCTAATTGTCATTGTTCACAACTTAGAGGAAGAATCTGTCATCTCATGTGTCTAGTGAGGAAAACAACACCTTCCTGGCCTAAAGGCAAGGGTTAGTGCAGATGAGCCCTTAAATTTCCCTGTAGGGTCTATGATTGTATAGTTCTAACCACAAAAGGGTTATTTGTATCAGAAAAGATTCACTCCATCCTTTCAGACCATCTGCATTGCAAACATACACAGAGAAGACCCAAAAGCACAGTCTGGGGTAAGTTGTAGGGAATTGAAACACCCTACTCTGGAGGCCACATCTCATTCCATTAGCCTGCCTAGTCATAGCCAAAGCTGATACTGTTACATGGAGGGGAAAACTGTTGAATTTTTTGCTCTGACACAAGAAAATTTGGTGGTTCTGTGAAACTCTGATCCCTGAAACTGACAAACTGACACCTTTCACTGATAGTAAATTTACCAAAACTTCCTTTTTAAATGTTCATAAGGAAGATGGAGAACCTCTCTTTCTCCCCTTCCCTTTGCCGACAGATGTTTTGCTTCTGTGACAGAGTACAATAAACCTGTGAAATAATGAAGAGGGAACTAGTACTGAAAAGCGGGCTACTTTTGAAGTGAACAGACTGATTGGATTATTTCCTGGATGTTATGCAGTGACAGAATGTGACAACTATACCTTTTCATTTCCTATACAGCCTCCAGGAGATGGAAGATTTAGTATCCTTTCGTATACTTTTAAGTCTAAGAAACTTCTCCTTATGGCTTCTTATGAGTCCTGGAGGCTGGGAAAGAAATCAAGTTGCTTTATATTTGCAGCAAAGACCCATATTAAGTTCCTTCAATTTGGGATAGAGATGCTGGTGGCACTTTGCAAATGTCAACACTGACCTGCCGAAGTTGTACATCTAAAGCTCTAAGCACGCCTTTCATGTCAGCAAATGAGGTATTTCCAATCCCAGTTCCACATTTTTGCAGCTTTGCCAAGTTCCAAGCTGAGACTGTCAACATTACTATAACTTGTGATCTTGCACAGCCATCAGTTTAAAACAATTTCCATGCACATTTATTCAGACCTAGATGCAAGCAGGAGGTCCCAAAGGTGACAGGTCCTTGCACTACTCTAATCCAGTTACCACGGAGTTAAAATGCTTTCATTACAGTTTCAAAACCCCAAGAGAAAATACGTATGACAAGATCAGGTCTGCTTATTATGTTTTAAAACAGATCTGACTACAGGAAATAGTAGCAAGACTGAACAAGTCATATTCTTACATATTGCCTTTCTCTACTCATGATTCTTTTTCTAAAAGTTTTTTTTTTTAAATTTTGACTATCCTCAAGGTGATTCATCCTATATTGATAAAGTTTTAAAATGACTCTAAGAAACAAAAAAAGTTTCCTATTTCAAGCACTTTGAGAGTCTCTGTTCCCACATTAATGTACTTCGACTTTCTCCCAATCCCTTAAGAGGGGCATATCTTGGTTGCCTAAACCAGTTCATGAAAAGTAAACCAAAAAATAAAATAAAATAAAATAACATCATAAATCATTACTTGGAAATCCAGAGACAGATTTTTGTGGAAGAATTTGACAAGGATCAGTCGTGTGTGTGTGTATGTCTGTGTGTGCAAGTTCACACACACACACACACACATATATATATAGAATGTCCCAAAAGTCTTAGTGCAATTTTTTAAGATTTAACAACCACAAACACACATATATATTAACCTTTACAAGCATATATGAAGAAACTTTTTCAATTACACATTATTTAATGAGCATCATTGCAGACAAACTAAATTTTTAGACAACCTAAGTTTTTCCCTTTTGAAGTAAGTTTTTAATTTAAAAAATTAATTATATGGAAATTTCAATAAAATACATTATGTACAACCCTTCTTCCTTTTTAAAGAAATATATGGCAAATATGTCTATAGAGAATAGATAGCTATAAAGTGTTATATCTATATATGCATATAGATAAATATATTATGTTACATAACATACAGATGATAGTAATATATAGATAGAGATATAGAAATACAGCTAAGAATTGATACATGACAGAAATATGTATGTATATGGCTATACATATATGTGCACATATATATGTATGTATGCATATATTCAAATGTATCCATGTTTTTTAACACTTGACATACTATTTTAACGCCTGACTTACTAGAGGTCAAACGTCCTACAACCTCAATCCCTTAGAATACAACTAAAAACATGTAAGCATATTTTTTTAAAAGTAGAAAATTTCTAAAATGATTTTGTAAAAGATGGCACACTTAAAATTCTTATGTTTTACTCTTCAAGAGAGGGATTAAAGTATTCTTGAGATTCTACTGATTCCTAATTTATGTGCTGTTCTCTTGAATCTGGTAACCTAATTTCTCAGGTTTACATAGATTAAAAAAAATGATTAAAAGATGCTTGGCTAGAAAAGACCTGTAAGTAGATAGCAGAAGCAATAGCTACCAGAAAGACACCAAATAACAAAATGGAAAAAATATTTAATATTATAACCTACAACATTAATGGATATAAAGATAACCGAGTACCATCAAGACCAGTTTTAGTTTTGCTTAGTATATACTGAATAAGAAAAAAATACATAATTGTATAACGAATTTTATGGAATTTTTTTGCATAATAGTTATATATACTTTTTAAAATTGGCTCCAAAAAGAAGAAAAAAAAGTTGTCTAAGTGTAACAGGGCTTTGGATGATGCCTAGATCACCCAATGTGAAGGTAATCACATGAGAAATACTAGCGATCTACTTCTGAAAGAAGACGCCTTGAATTGAAATACCATGTGGGTGACAGTGTAGCCAGAGCAGTATGATTCTTTTAAAGCTATCAGCTGAAACACTCTTCTTCTGTCCTTCTGGTGGTATCCAGGGGAAAAGGAATCATTAATTCACAATAAGGATACTAAGAGATAGATAAGACAGACAGACAGACAAGCAGACAGATAGATAGATAGATAGATAGATAGATAGATAGATAGATAGATAGATAGATAGATAGATAGATAGATAGATGGATAGATGGATGGAGGGGAAGGGCCATCTTCTCCTTTCTTTTCAGCCCTGTGGCTCCAGAGAAACAAGTTCTGTGTTTGTTTGTTTAGGGTTTTGTTTTTCTTTCTTTCTTTCTTTCTTTTTTTTAAGTTTTACTTGTCCTTTTCAATTCTAAGCACAGGGTGGAATCCTTGGACCCTGGAGCTTCAACTATGAAGAACTCAAAATTCTAGACCAAAGTTTACAACCAACTGAGCAGGGAAGTCTTAAAAAGCCAAGGTCCCATGACACAAGATCATGGGCTCCAAGGAGGGCTTGGAACTTGAAACTTTTAGCAAGTAATGTTATTTAGGAAGTTAAACTGTGAACCTAATCCTTCTCACCATCTTGGAAAGTAAGCTGATATGAGGGATATTATGTTCCTCAGAAGTTTGGGGGGAAATGTTTGTATGTTACTGTTGTTATACCTTTCAAGTAAATATTTTCTTGTAACAGCTCACCATGATATTAAGTAGTTCAGTTGAACTGGGGTGCCTATATACATAATTAGGGGAACCACAATCCATGGAAGCTTGAGCTAATGGCAGAAAGGAAACATCTCCCCTATCCTACCGTCACTCCCCCACTATCTAAGGGTACTGGAGAATCCTGGGGGGAAGGTTAGAAATGTAATATACCTGGACTTAGAGCAATGGAGAGGCCAGAGTAAGGATTATTATGTTAAAAAAGTTGCCCATCTCTAGTGATGTTCATTAAATGAGGTATTTTATACTATCACTGACATAAACCATAATGCTACAAAGGAGTTCTAGAATCTTAGAGTTGGAAGGTACCTCCTTAGAGATCATTTATCCATAAATCAATTAGTCATTCAGTAAATGCCTATTGTGTATCAGAGACTTGATAGGATCAAATATAAAATCATGTGTCTGGGGTTCAAACGCCTTTATAACCTAGCCTCCCTCTTACCTTTTCAGTTTTCTTATACCAACAGTCACCTCCGTGTACTCTTTGAACCAGTGACATTGGTTTCCTGGCAGTTACAGAAATTAGATAGTTTGCCTCTCAGCTTAGGAATTTTTTCTCTGGCTTTTACCCAGGGCTGGAACATTATCTCTCCTCAACTCTGCCTACTGACCTCCTTGGCTCCCTTTAAGTCCCAAGTCAAATTCCTTATTTTATAGGAAGCATTTCCCAACCCTTCTTAATTCTAGTACCTTCACTGTTAATTATTTCCTATTTATCCTGTACATAGTTGTGTGTGTGTGTGTGTGTGTGTGTGTGTGTATGTATTTATATATGTCTGCATGTTGTCTCCCTCAGTGATGAAGAGCTTCTTTTGGTACTTCTCATATCCTCATGCTTAGCACAGTGCATGGCACATGGTAGGTTCCTGATCAATATTTATTGATGGACTGATTGATAGGCACTAGAGATATGAAGAAAAAAATGAAATAGTTCCTACGCAAAAGGAGATTATACACTTTCTTTTTTTTGAAGTCTATAATTAATCAGGCTTACTATAGAAATCTTTGAGTATTTTTGAGTACTCCTAAATTTCTTCCGGGAGTATCTTAATTCATTTAGTGATCATTACATTATAGATCCAGCTAGCTGGATGTTGCTTGACCAGAATATGTTTGTAAACTTGTGTTTATGTATATGTTGCAGTGTGTGTATGTGGATAGATCTAGAAAGAGAGAAAAAATGCATTTATTTTTCAAAGTTGTTGCTTCTACTAAAGGCTTACATCAGTTAGAGAAACTAATGTTATAAGAACAGGATAATAAGGCCTCAGGCCCTAAATGAGATCTACTCTGAACTTTTCATTTTACAGATGAGAAAATCATGCTCAGAGGAGTTGAATGATTTAAACATAAGTCCTCTAGATTATTTTTCACTTCACCATGTTGATGATGCATTAGAAATTGGTCCAAATGTATTTCTCCTTCCTTAAAAAAAATACAAACACTTTAACACAGATAACTATGGTAGAAGCAATCTCTCAATCCCTCCCTCTTCCCTCCCTCTTCCCTCCATTCATGCCTTTAGGCAAATATTTCCTTAAATGGTATTGAGACATTCCTCAAGACTTGGTTGCCTTCAGGGAGCTCAAATTATTGATGTCTCTTCCTTATTGCCTGGGTTCAAAGCAGTGACAAGGAGATGGAAGGATCCTCATATGCTTAGGTTCTATATCTCATTGAGAGTTTCACTTATCTCAGTCAACTCAAGGGGTTCTCAATGCCTATCTTTGTTGAATATCCTTGCCCAAACTAAACCTCTTTTTCTTAAATATTGAATGATATATGAGCTATGAGTGTCTCAATTTGTTCTAGTATCAAACCTAAACTTCTAAGGGACTGGCTTGAGTCATCACAAGCTCAGAAAAATATCAATCTACATGTCTCTGCAGCATCCTGGAAAATTTTTAGCTAAAAAGTTCCTAGAATTTTCCTGGGAAGTATTTTTCAAGGTGCAGTTACAGGAGTTCATAGAACTTAGACAAGGAAAGGTCCTTAGAGATCATTTGGTCCAACCTTTTCATTTTACAGGTAAGAAAAGTATGGCACTGATCAGAGACAGTGGTCTTGTCCATTTGTCTTCCATTCTCCCTTTCTCAGGAAAAATGGAAGATGTAGCTGTCAGAGTCTTATTGAAAAAGAAACATGATAAAAGGACCAAAATTCAACAAATCCAATCTTAATTATTTAACAGTCACATTTTACAGAATTCTTAATCATGCGTTTAAGAGTGTATGTATGTGTGTGTGTGTGTGTGTGTGTGTGTGTCTGTGTGTGTGTGACATGGACCCCTTTGGTATTTTGGCAAAGTCTACTCCATCTCAGAACAATGTTTTTAAACGCATAAAACAAAATCCACAAGATTCTAGTGAAAAAACAACTCTACTCAAATACAATGATCAAATACACCTTTTTTAAAAGCTCATGGACAGCAGTGTTTTAGGGTAAAAAACAAGTACTTACATGGAAAAAAGTCACCCAAGTCTCAGATTTCCCTGACATTGACCAACAGCTTAAACCACTTTCTTTTTTGCTTCTGATAATTAAAAAAATAGTAAGAAGCGGAGCAGGTCCTTGAACCTGAGTTTTCTGACTATAGCTCTTTCCACTATTGTATTGCTATCTTTTTTCTAAATTGAATAGGACTTGTAAGTTCCACCAACACTTAAGCTAGAAGATGAATAGGTGAATAATTTTTAATAAAATATTTTCACAAAATATGTTTAATATGAATGTATTTATAGAGCTTATATCAGATTGCATGCCATCTTGGAGAGAGGTGATGGGAGGGAGGGGGAGAAAATTTAAAACTCAAAAGCTTGTTTGAACGGAATGTTATAAATTTCCCAGAAAAATCTGCAAGGTGGGTAACCATTTCTAGGAGATTATTCTAGAATATCTCTCACACAGGCATAGAGAAAACGTAACGAGCATCCTGACTTTGGAAAGCAGAACCCCAATCAAAACCTTGAAGGTTTGTTGTTTTGCCATTTTTAATGGATGTTTAATACCATGTTAAATCAGCGTACACCCCAGCTGCTTCCTTCAAGTTGGTTGAATGAGGATATTTTTCTTGCTTATAAAGTCTTTGTTAATGTGAATATTGCAAAAATCATCCTAAATAAACAGGCTGTGTCATCTGTATTGAAAGGAAAGAATTTATGGATTAGTGCATAATAGCACGGGTTAGAGAGAAAAATGAGTCACAAAAGTAGCTAGTTCAAAAGACTAAATAGCTTAATCATTATCTGGATCTCTGACTTTGAAAGCCTGAGTTCTCACACCGGATGCCTAGAATTTTAAAATGGTTGTGTAGAGCCCCACTTCAGGAACAGGGATTATGTGTTCAGACCAGGTCTATATTTTCCAAAGTCCAAAAGTGGACAAAATATAGACTACTACAATGTCTTCCATATGCCATTGCTGTTAGTTTCTATCCCCAGTGCCTAGCACAGTGTTTGGGACATTGGAGATTCTTAATAAATACTTGATTATTGAATGAATTCATTCCTAGGTGTTAAAATTGGTTAGATAATAACGTAGAAGGTAGAAAAAAAATCCTTTTGGCTACTAAGTGTAGACATAACTATTGCATCTTCCTGAAAAGGGCACATAATAAAAGAGGTAACATTTAACTAATCTTTTTTAAATTTCTTTAAAGAATCGTCTGAGTTACGTAAGAGTCACATTTTGGGGGACTTGAAAAATTGTACTTAGATGGAATAGAAAAATCTGTCCATTTTATGAGAAAAAAAGATTTCAGAGGTAACCTAATGTCTTTTTAGTGTGACATGGAGGGCTAATTCTGACCCCAAAAGAATGCAAATATCATTCAGTTGCTAGGTCAATATTGCTAAGAAACATAGTAAATGAGGTTGGCCAGAATAGATTCACAAAATTAATTTGAAAAATATCAGTTCTATTCATAGATCAGATATTCTTAGATTTTTTCCTTCATCACTGAATGTGAATACATTAATTATCAATGGGACACATATTCATAGGATCATGGATTTACAGCTACAAGGGACTTTAAAGGCCATTGAATCCAAGTCCTAGGGTTATGGATGAGGTACCCAAAGCTCTAAGTTAAGTGACTTCTCCAGAGCCACACAGCAAGTTGGTGCTTGAGATGGAAGTTGAATTTTGGTTTTCTTGGCTCAAAGTCTGCTCAGATCATGCCTTCCTTCCTTCTTTTGTCTTCTCCACAGTACCTTGATACCCATACCAGAAACCATGTTGTAAAGGAAATTCCACTCTGCACCCTGTCCTGACTGGAAATTGACTCTTTCAGAAAAATCTCAACTTCACCCCCTCCTTTCCAGTAATCTCCTTCATACTTTCTTCTGACTAACCTTTCAACACTTCCCACTAGTTCCAGACCCACAGACCATAATCAGCTCAATTCTATGTACCGTTCTTGGATGGGATGTATCAATGTACTCCTTTAGGACACCATTAACTATCCTGGTGACTTTCAGTATTAATGCATCTTGCCCTGGTCACCACTCAGGGTGCAGGATGGGGGACAGGGGGAAGTAGGTACAACATACATTTAATTTTAATTCATATGAACATTTTCTACACCTTAAGTTGAAATAATTCGACAAATTCCTATTTTGTAGCATTTAGCAATACTGAATAATTTTAACAGAAAATTTGACAGTTGGATCTCACCAAAACCCGGATCCAATAAGTTTTGTCTATGTATCGTTTCCTCCATTCCAATGCAGGTTTCTTGAAAAAAGTAGGCTCTTTTTTTTTTTTTTATCAGAGTACCTGGCACGTACTTGGCTATTCATTCATTCATTCATTCATTCATTCATTCATTCATTCATTTATTCTAATGGCAATTCCATCCTATGTCCCCTTCAGTGACTAAGGTGCTTGTATATGCTGAGTCTGTATTCACTGTAACTAATTCTAGGCAGTTTACAAAGTTGAACCCCTGAAAATTTGTTGTAAAGCCTATAATGAGAAGCAGAATTAAAGTCAAAGTATAAATTATTGATGAAAATGAAAAGCCAATAAAATTTATTTCAGTAGGTTTGCAGAACGCTTATTTTTTAATCAGTTTTTTTTTCATTTAATTCTGGTCCTACAGGTTGATTAATGATGAATTTTCATTGTTTTTACTGAAAGTCAGGTGTCATCTTCTACAGGTCAGCATTTTTTTAAGAGAACATGTCACTGGAAGGAGAAATGGAATCATCAGATGTAAATACTAACACCTTCTTAACTCTACCTAAGTTCCTCTCTTCTGTTCCTCCTTATTTTGACATCAAAACTGCCTTGTTTTGTCAACTTTACAGGAGACAGATAAGGAAGGCAGGTATTTTAGTAAGCAGTAAGTCTCAAGTTGCCTTGATATCTGCCAATAGCTAAGCCACCTTCTTTTATTTTTTTAAAGATTCCGAACTATCTTCACATGCATTTTTCCTGCTGTCTAGTCTTCCCAATGTAGCCAAATGTAATGCTTTGTAGGAAATAAAATTTGGATGGTTTGTGGACTTGTTTTTATTTTTTTTTTATGCTAATTCCCTGTTATGCTTACAGCCAATTCTATCATATTGTGTGAATTCTCTCAATCCTGAAATTCCAGACTGACTTTTATAGGACTCCTAATATCACTGAAAAAATTGGAAACAAAGATAAAATAGTCTCTCAAGTGCAATTTGTCTTTATGGAAATATAGGAAGCTCTCATCATTGAATGACGCAATCAATGAACAAAAGTTTATTAGGTGTCTATTATGTTCCAGGCACTCTGCTAGGGAAATAGAAATGTGAATACATATTCCCCTTTCAAATAAACACATTTGATGCTTTGTAAAAGCCAAGAGACAAAGTGTTTTCTTTTTTTCTTTTTTGAGTCCACTATTAATAGCACAAACTAATTTAAGCTATCACCTACACTGGGGACCCAGGCCAAACTTTCTATGAGAGTCAAAAGATAGCTAAAATATTTTTCCTCCAGGATTTCACATTCTGGACAGCAAATGATTTTAGAGAAAATAACCTCTAGAAATATCTTGAAAGAAACCTTTAAGAACAAAAAACAAGGACAAGTATATCTCAATACATGTAACATGATATGCTACAGTGATATGTGACATGTGGGAAGAGCAAAACTTTTGATATAATTTCATTTTGTAACGACAATGGTCATGCATGCTTGCTTCTGCTAGCGTTAACCTGACCCAGAGCATGATACTTTGGCCAGAGTAAACCAGTTTCAGTGGGCTTCCCCACTTTTAGAAATTTTCTTTCAGCGAAGTGATGGGTTTCATGCCATTCACACGTCTTATTACTCTCTTATGTTGTATTTTTAATTCCATGATTTTCTGGAATAGAAATTACTTAAAGGAAATATGCAAAAATTCTGGTTTAAAAAGGGCAAACTAATAACTTTTGTAAATTGCAATTACTGCAGCAACTATTAGTGGGGGGAAATCAAGGATCGTTTCAAGCCCACAACCAAAAAGGAAAGTCTACATTAAGTGCAAGATAAAGGACAATCTAAAACAAAAACAAACAAAACAAAATTAATAAAACAAGAATATCTTTTTAAATAGCCTTTAGAATACAAGCAAATATATTTCAGAGGTACCTAGAAGCTGGATATGTTGTCCTCGACTCTGTTACAGATTAGCTTAGCTTACTCAAATGGAAAAACAGCAAAATGTCAATAAAACCAGACACCTACAATAACTGTTAACTATTGCTCTCAAGAAAAAGGCTTGTGATGGTAAGACAATGGAAAGATGATTTCTGGCTAAGATGATGAGATGACTGGGAGCAGAATTGCACCACTATAATACAACCACCAAAGTAAGGATGAGAAAACATGCATGGGAAAGGAAATTAAAGGAGAAAAAGAGAGTACTTGTGTTTTTCCAGATCTGTTATACCCAGAGAGATAACTAGAAACCTTTATAAAATATGGAGAGAGTATGACAAGAAAAGCCTGGCTTAGGAATATAACATATAACACTTTCTAATTTGCAAACCAGGGAAAAGCCAGCAACATCTGGAATCCACAGTCATGTTACTCTGCCTAGACTGTGGTTGGGAGCCTGAGAAGCTCAGGTGGTGAAGGCAGTAATGAAATCGAGCCTCAGACTATGTCCTAGAGCAGAGGTGGGGAACCTTCCCTAGAGTTTGAAGCTTGCTGGTCTAAATGATCAATATGAACCTTGAAAAAAAAATAGGGCTATATTTAGAGGAAGCAGGGGTGGGACCTCATTTAATACAAAGCAAGAAGGACAACAAAAGACCTACTATTCCTTCCAGATGTAGACAGAGCCCACTTGTAACAAAAAGTTTCAATTCAAAAAGACTTGAAAAAAATGAGCGAACAGAAGAAAATATCAATTGTGAAGACTATTATAGATCTAGGGACATCAATTCAGGCAAAAAGTATTTCACAAAAATTGTATTACAACCCTCACACTAAAATTGAGCTTGGCCATAAAAAATAGAACACCTAGGAGAAATGAAGCAAGAAGTCTAGAAAAAAAAAACCCTGGAATTTATAATAGCAGAATGACATGAAAAGAAAATAAGTAATTTAAAATAGGAATTACAAAACCTTACTCATGTAACAAATATTATTGAAAATTAGAATGGCCCAACCACAAATAAGGATTCCATGAAACAAGAAGAAATATCCGAGCATTTTTTTAATTGAAAAACTAAACAAACTAAAAATAACAACAGAAAGAAAATATAATATATTCCCTATTCTAAAAGAATTGACCTGGAAAAAGGGGTCATGTTGTTTAAGTCATGTTCTTCATGACCTCATGGACTACTCTTTCCATAAGGTTTTCTTGGCAAAGATACTGGAGTGGTTTGCTATTTCCTTCTCCAGTGGATTAAGGCAATTAGAAGTTAAGTGACTTGTCCAGTATCACACAGCTAGTGAGTGTCTGTGGCAAGATTTTTAAGTCACGTCTTTCTGATTCCCAGTACCCTATCCACTGAGCTACCTTACTGTCTCCTAAAAAAGGGTCAGAGAGATAATATGTGAATCAGTAGACTAACTGAAAACCATAACTATACTTTTTAAAGCTTGAATAACATACATCAAGAAATCATGAGTGAATAATGTATAGACTCTAGAAATAAAGGAAAAATTGAAAATAAAAAGAATATATTAGTATGTCTACTTGGAAAAAACAAGCAGAATGAAAACTTCAAAAAATATAAGAGTGTAAATCCAGAGCTTCATGATCAAAGGGAAAATACTTCAAGTAAGCAGGAAAAAAAATGTTCAAGTACCAAGTTAGCACATTCAGAAATATGTAAAATTTGACTCTTACCACCATAAAGTAGAGGAGATGTTGGAATATGGCATTCTGAAAAGTAAAAAAAGAAAAAAAGATTATCAACAGAAAGCAACATATATGGCAAAATGGAGCATAGTCATAAATGGAATGACAGACTATTAATTAATTATATAGAGGAATTTGAAGCATTCTTAATAAAAATAACAGAGCCACATAGAAATCTTGAAATGCAAACACTAGAATCAAGAGAAAGATATCTGAATTATTTTACCCAATTATGTAGTTTATGACAAAACAATTTAAAACTTAAATGTTGATAAAATATAAAATAAGCAGATTTGCAAAACAGAAACTGAGCCTCTAAATTAACTAATCCTAGAAAGAAAGAAAAAAGAACTGGAACAAGCAACAAATGCACCTATAGTGGGGGAAAAAAAAAAACTCGGGACTACATGTTTTTATAAGTGAATTGTACCAATCATCCAAAAAATAATTAATTATAATATTACATGAACTGTTTGCAAGCTTAAGAAAAGAAGAGATTCTACCAAATCCCTTCTACGATATAAATATTGTTCTGATACCTAAATCAAGAATGGACAAAAGAAAGAAAATAATAGACTGATATCATTCATGATTACTGACACAAAACTATTAAATTAAATATTAAGAGGGAGGCTGTGGCAAAAGATTATACACCATGGCCAGGTTGGATTTACAGCAAATATGCAGGATTAGTTCATTATTAGGAAAAGTATTAATATAATATACCATATTAATAAGAAAAAAATAAAAATCACATCAATTGATTCAGAAAAAAAGCTTTTGACAAAGTACAACATCTATTTCTGTCAAAATACAAAAAAGAAAAAACAACACAGGACTAAAAAAGCCTTTCTTTACTATGATAAATAGCATCTATCTAAAACTGAAGGGAAGGGAAAGAAACAGAAGGGGGAAAAGAAAAGAAAAGAAATTTATCCAAGAGACAGAGAAACATATGTTTCAATGTCCTAAGAACTCCATTGATTCATATCACACTGAAAACCTGTAGGCTATTATCTAAGATAAATTTGGAAAAAACGAATGAGAGGTATGCTTAATATCCAGTATAATAAAAAGATGATGAAGAATTAATGAGTATGTTAAAGAATATGTGTCAAAATAATCTGAACACAATGCTAAATTGTGTAAAACAAATGAGTACAACAAAAGAAGGAAATATTACATATATTAACATTTTTAATGATATAAAAGTTGCAAACCTTATATGAGCCAATAAATTTGTTTTATTTTTTTCCAGTTAATTTGGATACAACTGTGATTAGAGTCACTGTAGTTCATTTGACAATAATGTGAAATGTGATATATATTGGACACCATTTTAAATTAACATAAGTGAGGAGTTAGGGGAAAATGAAGATAAAATTTGTGCCATCTACATCTTTTGCCTATATGTAATTATAGGCAACTCAAAAGCAGGTGGGCAACAAGGGCAAGACCCTAAACACACTACTAAATAGGAATGGACTTCACTAGTCCAAAGAGTTCAACATAATTAACATGGTTTTTTTTTAGTTATTTTCTACACGCACACACACACACACACACACACACACACACACACACACACATGCTGTCTCCTCAGACAGAATGCAAGTTCCTTGAGAAGAAGAGCTATATTATTTCTATACTTGTATATCTAGTGCCTAGAACAGTGGTTGACACATAGTAGACACATTGATTGATTTACACTGATCTCACATTCCACAGGTATGGTTGCACACTATTAAATCTTGGGAAAGAACTGAATAATTTGGTTGTGTATATGTATGTATATTTACTTGAATTTAGGGATATCAAGATACACATATAATGTATATATGCATGTGAACATTTATATATGTTTATTTATATATGAGAATATATATTTACCTATATTTATAATGCAGATAATTGTATATTTAATTTTCTAGATATCTATAATGTCATAGATATACATGGAGATATCTATCTATATATGTTTATGAGTATAAATATCCATATATTTAGTAAAGGATATTATTCCATATTTGTTTATTATTTATATCTCACCTAACTTTTTTAAAAAAAGTCGCATATGGGGCATTCACAGAGGACTAGCACCTCTGGTGCCAGGGCTTGCTGAGCCCTTTTCAAGGCTGCTCATCTACCTGTGGTGCTCACCAGCTCTCACCTGTGCCTCTAAGAAGCCATACCATGATAAAACCATTTTGTCAGACAGGCTAAATTAGGTTGCAAGCAAGCGACAAGTCTCACTGGTAAATTAGAGGGATATCTATTTCAAGCTTGTAAAGACTTCCCCAGAATATTGGGTGGATGGGAACAAATTGTTCCAGCGGTCATGAAAGCAGCTGAAGCAGGCACTATGGAGTATTTAGAGCTTTGTCAGATACTGAAGATATCAGGTCATCTACTGCATCCTGAGCCATTGCCAGTCATCTTGATTTTCATCTTGTCACTGTACTTCACTGACTCCGGAAGAGCAAATGAGGCTGATGCCTTTGCACAACTCTGCCTCACTTATATCCAGTTCATGTGCATGTCAAGGCATCATCTGGTGATATCATTGGTCTTTTTCAAAAATGAAGGACAAATGACAAGTTTTAAAAAGTATTCAAGAAAAATTATTATATCAAACACAGTATAAAACAAAATTATTGAAAATAAGAATAGCATACATTATTTAAAAGGAGCCAAGACTACTACCAGACACCTGGGATGAGTTAGCTATTATAGTTAACTATGGAATTTTATTGTTTCTTGGCAGCTAAGGCATGAAAGGAAATCCATGGAATTATAGGGCAGTCATTGCTCAGTAAAAAAGAACATACAGCCATCGGGAGGTGCAGGGGGTGGGAGGGAACCAAACACTTCTACCACTGAAAAAGCTACTTGTTTTTAGGATAATATAAGGACCAATGCATTTATGTTTTTGCCAAGGACATAGGACATAGAATTGTTCAAATTGAAAATTTTCCCTATTTACTCAATTAAATTTAAGGTAATACAAACCCTAAGTGACATTTGTATGGAGAATGGAGGGATATAATTTGAATTGCTAATTACAAGGAGGGTGATTCCACTGATTCCACAGTCTCACATATTTCTTGATAATTCTGTCCAGTTCTAAAACAAAATAATGCAAAGTCTGACAACCTTTTTACCATCTACCTATACATTAAAACTGTAGATGTTTTGAGATCAAGTAATTTATTTTGTCACTTTTTATTCTGACAAATTCATTTTTTATTGTAATATGGAGAAGAATTTTGGAATTTCTAACCCTAAGCCAGACAATTGTCAATAATTAAGGACTACTGTTAAGGCCTAGAAATAAAAAGTTGAAAGGAAAGATTCATTCTTACTCTAGAGGTTTTTGTTGGGTAACACCTTTAGCCAAGTCTGGCAGCTCACAGTTTTGACCATGACTAAAAGATTGCTCTTATAATGGAAGAGAACCTCTAATGTCACTTAACCCTAGCAAGTAGGAGCTATGAAAACCAGCATAAAGATCTGAATATTTCAACTGATGGTCAACAAAAGTTCCACAGCCATGGGTCCAGTGAAGAACATTTGGCAATGGCCAAGAAACCGGAAGATTGCCAACATGTCTGAGACCAAATGCAAGGCACAGCCTAGTGGAGATGTGACAAGATCATTGAGGGCTAGATGCAATGTAATAACATCACCAGAAAACATCATTGTGGCTGTAATAACAGAGGTGTGAAATGCACCTCAGTGCACGCTTCGTATATATTGAGAAGAATATGGTACATTAGAAAGAGCTTGGATTTGGAGACAAAGGTTCTGAATTTCAGTACTAATTCTGATACTTGCCACTTATGTAAACTTGGAAAAGCAACTTAATTTCTCTAAGCCTCAGTTTCCTCATCTGTAAAATGTCCTTTAAGCTCCCTTCTAGTTCTAAATATGTGATTCTTATTGGGAAAACCTGTTGTTGCCTCTCTACATGTACCCCATGGATGTATCCGGTCATCTTATAGATAGTATATGAATTTTCAGGAGAACATGTATCAGGGGGAAATATTTTATTGATAGTTAGAATCAATTTCATTAAATGATTTGGCTTTGATTATTTCTTCTATGTAACTATTTTGGGGAAGTAGGGTGGTTCAGTGGATAGAGAGCCAGGCCTGGAGTAAGGAAGTCCTGAATTCAAATCTGGTCTCAGGCACTTACTAGCTATGTGACTCTGGGCAAGACTTTATTCTGTTTACTTTAGTTTCCTCATCTGTAAAATAAGTTGGAGAAGAAAATGGCACACCACTCCTGCATTTTTGCCAAGAAAACCCCAAAAGGGGTCATGAAGAATTGCACACAATTGAAATGACTTAACAGTAACAACAAAACCTGACTATTTAAAAGGAACATATTGGCAGAGGCTTGTGAGATATGATTTTGAGTAAATATAGAACCACTGAATACCTTGAATCTGAAGTAGCATTTGTGGTTGCCCCACACAAAAGGTATGCTAATGGTTTAACATTTATATCTCCTCAACCTGAAAATATCAAACCAAGGAAATGAGAAAGGATGGTAGAGAAAACAAAAGTCAGAAATCACTTTTGAAAAGCATGAGACTGGCTATATTTCTCTATATAAGAATTTTTTAAAAACCCCAGATCATTATAACCATACATATTTTAAGTAGGAAGATGATTTGAAAATATATTAGATCTTTCTAATATTCAAACCATTTTGGCAAGTGTTTCCACAGAAAGTCAATGAAAAGACTGATTAAAAAACATCCATAGAACTTTAGAATAAGAAATTCCCTTAGATGCCAGATAGTCCAATACTTTCATTTCATAGATGTGGGAAGTAAAGCCCAGACTTGCCAAAGGTCAGAGCTACTTAATGTCAAAGTCTGACCCAGTTGAAGGTGTCACTTCTCACCCATGCTGTGGGTGCCTTTGAGAAGTACAACTTTTTGACTGTTGCTCTAGGCTGCCCAATTACACTGCTATTTCCAAAATTGACTGTCTTTTACGGCAGAAAAAAAGAGAATAAACTCTTAATAGTGGAGTAATATAGCTCCAGAGGTCTGGTATTCCTGACTGGTTTTCCCAGTGTTGGTGTGTATTTATATTGGGAACAAAAATGTCAAATCATTTGGCAATGATTACTATGTCACAAGGCCAGTGATAGCAATGTCCCTGATAACACTTTTGGAACCATTCCTTATATTCTCAAGCATGACTATGTCAAAACCTGACAACTGAGTACATGTGAACCAGCAATATTTTGCTGTCTTGAAAAGTGGTAATGTTAGCACACTTAGCAAAGATCATCCCTTTGGCTAGGCTCAATGTCGGTCATATACTGACAAGAATTTTGTGACCCCTTTTTGTGCTCCATAATATAAGATGGACATCAAACATTTTAAATGTTAAAGATGAGAGCTATGAAGATGACTGAAGTAGTAGAAAATCACACTTGAGAGCAAAGGTTAAAGAAACTGACATTACCTAACCTGGAAAAGACGTGCTTTGGAGGTGTTGATTTTTCTCCCTAAGATAAGCGAGATTGTTAAATAGGGTGTAGAGACAAGTTATTCACAATCAATGTGAGATCCAAACAAAAGGTTTAAAGTATAACCCAAGAAATTGAGATATGAGGAAAACTATGCCACTGGTGAGTGTGGTTAAACATCTGAATAAGTTAACTAGGTAGCTTGTGAATAGGGCTCTGAAGGTCTTTGAAAATACTTACGATTTTTATCAGTCTAAGATGAATTACACAAGAAATGTCCTGAGAGTAGAAGGCATGCCCTAGATAACTTTCTGAAGCTTTCCATTACCTTTCTGTTAATCTTTTTAGTTCCTGGTCTAGGAAGAAGTCTCAAACCACAGCTGAGCAAATTCTTTTACCTTCTAATTTCTATCTTTTTCTTTAACACTAGACAGGTGACAATGGCTCAAATGAGCAGATTAAGGAGCTGCCTAAGCTCAGCTCCACCCCATTTTACCCTCTTATCATTTCCAATTGAGTAGAAAAGTCTTTAACAGTGCATTAAACTTAAAATGAAGAAAAATGAAGAGTAAAAATGAAATAAATCAGTATATTGTGTCATACAAAGATTACAAAAAAAAATCAACTTGACCAAGAACCTGGCAATTCTCTCACAAAGATAAATAATAGATGATAGAAAGATAGATAAAGATAGAACATTTTAAAATCACTTGTTACATGTTAGGCAGTGTACTAAGTGCTAAATACCAGAAAAAAAAATAATTTCTGCTCTCAACTTACATTCTCATAAGGAAAGGTAATATATGAAAAGGAAAAAGTAAAGGTGAGAAGGGAGCAAGGCTTCTGGCAAGGAGGTATACAAATCTGAAGAGTAGGGAGCAGAGCCAGAAGTGAGGGTATAAATGCCCTCAGGGCATCTGGTGAAATGACAGTGAAAGCCAGGAAATCCCCAATCAAAAGAAAGGATCTCAGGGTGAAAAAGCAGCTAGTCAGATAGTGGAAAAGTTGAATGGAGATACACTAGAAGCTTTACCAATAAGTCCACAGGAAAGCAAGGATACCTTCTCCCATTATTTTTTGACATGGTTCTAGAAAGACTGGCATTTGTAATAAAACAAGGGAAATAAATTCAAGGCCTAAAAAGTGGAAAATAAGGGACTAAATTATTCTTATTTGAAGATAATAAGATGCTTAGAATAACTCAGAGAAAGAGCACAGGAACTAATTGAACAAAATCCAGGAAAAAAAAAATAACACATGTAAATCTCCTTAGTAATAACTATAAAATGTATAAAATAATGTGGGATCAATTTGCTAACACACATTAAAGATATATAAATAAAATAGAAAATGCTCTTTATAAAAAAATAGAATAAGTAGTTGTGTAAATAGTCATTAGTCATTGTTAGATCATCTTAATATTATGAAAATGAAACTATTGCCCAAGTTAATTTGTATTTTTAAAGAAACTGAAATAGTAGCAAACTACCAGAGGGACAGAGTAACAACATGCACAAAACAATAATGACATTCATTTGTAGGATCAAAACATTAAGAATATTGGGGGAAGGGGGAGGAGCCAAGATGGCGGAGTAGAAGGACTCACATATGCTAGCTCCGAACCCACAGCCCATAAATTTCCTGTAAAAAAAACTCCCCACAAATTCTGGAACAGTGAAAGCTGCACAGCAATGCAGTGGAGGAGATTTCCATTCCAGAGAGCCCTGAAAAACCGGCACCAAAGATCCGTTGTGAACTGGACAGCAGAGCCCAGCCCTGGCCATGCAGCCCTGAGAGGAGCAGACCTGAGCAGGCTTCAGGATCTCTGGGCCCCCTTAGGAGGCAGCGGCAGAGGCAGCGGTAGAGGCAGTAGCAGCCAGGGGCTCCTGGAGCAGGCAGGAGCTCCATTGTTGAAGATCTCCACATAAACCCCTGAGGGAACTGAGCCTGGGTGGCAGCCCTGCCCCCACCCCAGCACCAGAATTTAAGCTCATATTGAATAGCAGCCACACCTGCCACTGAAAGCCCTGAGGCTGGGGAGCAGCATTTGAATCTCAGCCCCCAAGCACTAGCTGGGCAGATCTATATGGGGGTGGAGAGGAATCTCAGAAGTCAAGTAACTGGCTGGGAAAATGCCCAGAAAAGGGAAGAAAAATAAGACCATAGAAGGCTACTTTCTTGGTGAGATGTTTCCCCCTTTCATTTCTGATGAGGAGGAACAATGCTTACCATCAGGGAAAGACATAGAAGCCAAGGCCTCTGTACCCCAAACACCCGAAATAAATATCCAATGGGTTCAGGCCATGGAAAAGCTCAGAAAGGATTTTGAAAATCAAGTTAGACAGGTGGAGGAAAAACTGGGAAGAGAAATGAGAAAGATGCAAGAAAAGCATGAAAAACGGTTCAATACCCTGCTAAAGGAGACCCAAAAAAATGCTGAAGAAAATAACACCTTGAAAAATAGGCTCACTCAATTGGCAAAAGAGGTTCAAAAAGCCAATGAGGAGAAGAATGCTTTCAAAAGCAGAATTAGCCAAATGGAAAAAGAGGTTCAAAAGCTCACTGAAGAGTTCTCTCAAAATTAGAATGGAACAGATGGAATCTAATGACTTTCTGAGAAACCAAGAAATCACCAAACAAAACCAAAAGAATGAAAAAATGGAAGAGAATGTGAAATATCTCATTGGTAAAACAACTGACCTGGAAAATAGATCCAGGAGAGACAATTTAAAAGTTATGGGACTACCTGAAAGCCATGATCAAAAAAAAGAGCCTAGACATCATCTTCCAAGAAATTATCAAGGAAAACTGCCCTGACATTCTAGAACCAGAGGGCAAAATAAGTATTGAAAGAATCCATCGATCACCACCTGAAAGAGATCCAAAAAGAGAAACTCCTAGAAACATTGTGGCCAAATTCCAGAATTCCCAGGTCAAGGAGAAAATATTGTAAGCACCTAGAAAGAAACAATTCCAGTATTGTAGAAATACAATCAGGATAACTCAAGATCTAGCAGCTTCTACATTAAGGGATCGAAGGGCATGGAATAGGATATTCCAGAAGTCAAAGGAACTAGGACTCAAACCAAGAATCACCTACCCAGCTAAACTGAGTATAATACTTCAGGGGAAAATATGGTCTTTCAATGAAACAGAGGACTTTCAAGCATTCTTGATGAAAAGACCAGAGCTGAAAAGAAAATTTGACTTTCAAACACAAGAATGAGAAGAAGCATGAAAAAGTAAACAGCAAAGAGAAGTCATAAGGGACTTACCAAAGGTGAACTGTTTACATTTCTATATGGAAAGACAATATTTGTAACTCTTAAAACTTTTCAGTATCTGGGTAGTTGGTGGGACCACACACACACACACACACACACACACACACACACACATATACACACATGCATGCACATACAAAGACAGAAAGCACAGAGTGAATTGAATAGGATGGGACCATATCTTAAAAGAAATTAAGGTAAAGGTGAGAGAGAAATGTAGTGGGAGGAGAGAGGGTGAAATGCAATGGGCTAAATTATCTCTCACTGAGGCAAGCAGGAGACTTTTTAGTGGAGGGAAAAAGAGGAGAGCTGAGAAAAAAACATGAAGTTTACTCTCATCACATTTGACTAAAGGAAGGAATAAAATGCACACTCATTTTGGTAGGAAAACCTATCTTGCAATACAGGAAAGTGGGGGAGAAGGAGATAAGCAGGGTGGGGGGATGATGGAAGGGAGGGCAATGGGAGGAGGGAGCAATTTGAAGTCAACACTCAGGGAGGGACAAGATCAAAAGACAGAATAGAAACAATGGGGAGCAAGACAGGATGGAGGGAAACACAGTTAGTCTTACACAACACGACTGTTATCGAAGTCATTTGCAAAACTACACAGATATGGCCTATATTGAATTGCCTGCCTTCCCAAAGTGAATGGGTGGGGAGGGAGGGATGGGGAGAATTTGGAACTCAAAGTTTTAGGAACAACTGTTTAGTATTGTTGCTGCTACTAGGAAATAAGAAATACAGTTAATGGGGAATAGAAAGTCATCTGGCCCTACAGGACAAAAGAGAAGATGGGAACAAGAGAAGGGAGGGATGATAGAAGAGAGGGCAGATTGGTGACAGGGGAAATTAGAATGCTCGGTATATTGGGGTGGGGGGAGGGGATAAATGGGGAGAAAATTTGGAACCCAAAATTTTGTGAAAATCAATGTAAAAAGTTAAATAAATTTATATTAAAAAAGAATATTGGGGGAAATAATGAAAAAATTAGGAATAAAACATTTCTATATTTTATATTATAAAGCAATAATCATCAAAATTATCTGGTAAAGTTTTGTGGTAGCACATTCTTGGAGAGCCTGAAGTTGGTGGATTGCTTGCCTTTGGGATAGAGACACTAAGTCCAAAGTGGCCAGCAGAGATAGGGAAGGCCAATAGCCTGTCTACAGAGAGATGAGTTAGCCCCTGTTTAAAAAAAAAAAAAAATTCAGGATAAAGCTTTTGTGAAAATCAGCAGAGAGATTGGGCCAGTGAATAGGCCCACGCACTTCTAACCTTGGTTATATAGGGCAACCCAGTCTTTGAATAAAAGAAAAGAATACTAGAAAATAGAAAAGGAGAATAGACAAAGAAGAATGAGAAGACTCAAGGTCAATGATTCCCCCTCTTTTTTTTGTTAAACTTGAGAACGTATATTACTGGTTAGAAGAACTCTCTCTTTGACAAGAACAGAGAGGAAACATGGAACAGAGTTTGGCATGAATTAGCTTTAAATCAACATTGTACATCATAAATCATAATAAAGCAAAAATGGATACATATCCTGAATTTTAAGTTTACAACATAACATCAGAAGAGAAGGGTATCAGATACTTTTCACAGATATGACTTCTTCACCAGTGAAGATCTCAAAGGTTAAAATGCATAATTTCAATTACATGAAATTGGAAAGTCTTTCCAAAAAATTTATGCCACTGGAAATTTGTCAATTGGGGAAAATTCTTTACAACAAATCCCTCTGGTAAAAAGTCCAGTATTCAAAATATCAAATATGTCAGGAACTAACAAATATATAACATCTATTTCTTGATGATTAAGTGGTATAAGAATATGAATAAACACTTTCCATAAAAAGAATTACAAATTACTAATAACTCCATGAATGAAGGTTCCAAATCAATAATAAAAGAAATCTTAAAACAATTTTTCACCTTGCACATAGGCAAAAATGACAAAAACAGAAATGCTCAACATTGGAATAGTGGGAAGATAGGCAAACAAGTATACTCTTGATGTATCTGTTAATTTGTGCAACTCTTGTGGAATGTTACTTGGAATGATGCTTTTAAAAAGTGACTGAATTGTCCATACTTGTGAACTCGAGTTGCATTGCTAGGAATATCTAGTGGGTCAAAGAAAGAGCAAAAGTTGTCAAACACACTAAAATAATCATTATGGTAATTTTTGTGGGAGGAAAGAACTGGAAATCAGGTAGATGTCTATCAAATGGAGAACAGCTAAATAAATTTTGTCATATAAATGTACTAGGATATTATTGCACCGTAAGAAGTTGGCAAGAATTATTCAGAGAAACATAGGACTGATACACATTGATACAAAGTAAAGGAAGAAGCACCAGGAAAGCAATATATACAATGGCTACAATTGGGGTAATTAAAAACCCAATGGACCCAAACTGAAAACTGTGTAACTGTAAATGACCAAGATTGACCCCAGAAAAGAGTTAAGAAAATATATACCTCACTCTTTTTTAATACTGGGGTAGGGTACCATAGTTATATGCCATTGCTTATATTTGCAAACGTAGACAATATTGGTTTTATTGAACTAATATTTCTGCCTATGTTTGCAAATTATCATCATATACTAAACAAAAAGTATTAAAAATTAGAAATGTGGTAGACATAAAATTCCAGGCAGAAAAGGATTTTGGTTTGAAAAGTTATCATGCTTAATGCTAGATAGACCCCTTGGGAGTATGACCACAGTGGATAGTTAAACAAAGAATGAAGAATAAGATCTTTTCATGGGAGCTATCCTTTTGTGTTGAAATGCCCCATTTTGCTACAAATAGTCTAATACCAAGGTACATAGTACCCTAATCATCCCTCCCCAGGCCTGTTCGTTCAGGGAGAAGTGCTATTTAGCAATCAGATGATAACTCTTCAGGAATATAATATTTCAGTAGAATTCATAGGCAACAGGTGTTATCTCCCTGGACCTTAGAATTAAGATCCACTGGAGTATGAAGGTCAGCAGAAAGTCAGCACAGTGCTTGGTGCCTATTATAATTACATGACATGTGAACCAACATTCTGAATCTAGCAGGAAATGCATTATCACTCCCTCTGGATTCCAATTCATAAATAACAGTATGCTCATTTTGAAAAGCCTCAGAATTGCTACATTTTAAGTAGTCAAGCCATTCCAAGTTTATAGCTCTTTTCCTTCATATTAGCCAACAAAATGATCTTTTACAAATTTTTTGGCTTTGTTTTGTTCATTTTCTGTTGTTGCTTTTTTGAGTGTGTAAAGAAAGATAATTTGATGTCAAACATAAATTTGACACAAATTCAAATTTTAAGACTTTCATTCATGTTCTTATTAAAGGACATCAGAAAATTATCACAGTATCATTTAATTAGCCAACTGAAAGAATCACAAATTAAAAAGGATTTCATATTGTGGATCATCCAGCATACTTCTTACATGAGGCATAAGAGGTATGACTGCACAGCATCCATATACTGATAGCTTGAAATTGCAAACTGTCAGATTACTTCTATGGCAATTATTATAAACCAAAATAGAAAAATAGTAAAAACTTGGAAATTCTGATCAATCTTTCTGGAATCTCGTAAGCTCTCATATATAGCATTTATTGGACAAAGCAAAAGAAACACATCATCAGATGAACCAAAAATTTGTCTACTTCTGAAAAAGAAAAGTGGATTAGAGAAATTGATTTTATGTAACACAGAGTACTATCTGGACGTTGATCTTTAAAAACTTCCTTTTTTTAAAAAAAATCCTATGATTTAAACTTAAATAACAGGGCATTAGCATTTCTATACAGATATTTTGCTTCCAATTACATCCAGGAGCAGTTGAGGAAAAAAAAATTCCAAGATTAAAAACTTTGTTAGACTATTAACTGAAGTGAAAGTTGGACTCCCTGATCATTCTTGGCACTAACACAGTGAGACATTATAAAGGGAACTTATCAAAAATTTTAATACGACATAAAAAGAGTACTTTCATTTACATTTTCTAGCATATATAAAATGTTACCCCAATTACATTTTTATGATTATGACCATCCCAAAATATGGTCTCTGGGAAAATGTGATGATGTTCCACTGATTTTCAATAAACCTTTTGTTCTTTCTTCTTCTGTCTTTCTCTGTCTTTATTTCACCTTCTGTCTCTCTGTGTATATCTGTCAGTCTGTCTTCCTCTCTTCAATAAGAAAAAAGTAAAAGAGGACCCATCTTTGTACTTGCAGGGCATATACACAAGAAGCTGCTGATTAGCATCTCTGGCTAAATCGATAGTGGAGGAAACCAGGAAAAATAATATCCCAGAAAATGAATAACACAAATATTCTCAGAATAATACTATATAAATACATTTGCTATAGGTCACATAAAAGATTCATGATACACACTGTACAGGTCAAATTACCTTTAAATATTCAATTTCTTTTCAGTGGTAGAAAATTCCAGACATTCTCTGTTTAGAAGCAAAAAGGAATGTGCCTTATACTTTATTATCTGCTGACAAATTTAGCTTCTGATTTAAGGACCTCCTTCCTTTAGGTTAGAGGTAGCTTTATTTCCAAAAGTAGAAGCATATCTTAAATTTATTTTCTATATTAAATGTTTATATATTAGGCCATCTTTAAATTGCCAGTTGCCAATTCTTAAAGTAGCTGCTATCATCATTATCATCTTTAGATCAATGTCTCCATAGCTATAATCCCAACAGAATGAATATTTTAACCACTCTGATCTTTTTCCCTGATCTGTTAACTTCTTATAATAATACTTGCATTATGGACTTTACAAAATTGTTTTGAAGAGACATTTTGAAGTACAATATAAATGTACTATTATTATTAGCAATGATAATAGAATATATATATATGTATCATATATTATGTATATAATAGAACAAGGGTCAACAGGTAGCCCTCTGATAATGGGGTGTGACTGAGCTTTATCACTGAGGACCACATATGAATTGTGAGGCTGACTCTAGGTCATATTATTCACTTATATTCCCTTTCTGGATGTTCTATCTTTATCTAAACTAGGAGATAGCAACCAATTTCAGTTATCCAGGGAGCACACATATATTTCATGAGCTCCTGACAGCATCCCCAAGAGGGTCAACAGAGAGATTGGATGATTCATATGACAAAGTCCTGGAGACAGGAAGAGATGTGGTCAAGGATGCAAAATGAATCATGACAAGGGAACAGGGATATCTTCTTAGACAAGAGGGAAAAAAAGAGAGAATAGATAAAACTTGAGAATTTTTAAAGCTTGATGGAGGCAAGTTAAAGCAACACATTCTGGAAAGGCTTGATTTTGTCAGCAAAGAAGTAGGTGAAAAGATCCATTATGAATATGACATTCCCAAGTGTAGTTAGGAGATTTGGGAGAGGAAAAAAACTTTACTATGGAAAATCAGATGAGGAGACTTTCAGTGCCAAACTAGAAGACTAACGAATAGCCTTATTGATCCAACTCAGTTATGCAAAATCAGGAATGCAATCATCACTTTGTAGCCAGATCCTTTTGGTACTTTAGTAACTAAACATCTTTTGAGTTCTGTCCACCACACATCTACATTATGATGAATTCTGAGGATAGATAAACAAGGTTCTAGTATGCAAGAGACACAGTCCTTTAAAGAGCCAAATCAAAGGCAGAATTTTAAAAAGACCATAAAAAGTCCAACCACTTCTCTACTACAATGTTTAAGCAGCTAACATCAGACATCTACCTCATGTTTCTGTTCTTTCTTTTTTCTAGAAGTGATGACTACTACCTACTGTTACTACCACTATTACTAATTAAGAATTCTAGTTTACCACTAATTAATAATAATCTAACATTTATATAGCACTTACTCTGTGCCAAGTATTGTGCTAAGTTCTTTATAGCTATTAACTCATTTGATACAACAACCATGGAAAGTAGGTGCTGTCATTATCCCCATTTTATAACATGCATTTATTAAACTTTTACTATGTATGAAGTACAGTAGACACAAGGTTCATCTGGATTTAAGGGTAATTACTTGGCTTCCTAGACATTATGGAAATGTAAAACCCTGTGACTATTTTTTTTAACAATTCAGAATACTGTTTTTAATATTAAAGTTATTCAGAAATTCTGAAACACTTCAACACATCCATCATTTCATCATCATAGGCACTCCCACCATCACCAATAGCCACATTGCTTCCATGTCTTGGTATAGCATCTCCTTAGGGTCTCTCTTACAGAATGCAAGAAGAAAAATGTGTTTATTAATCTAGCACAGCAGCTAGCTAGGTATTGCTGAGCTGAAGCTTTATGGTACTTATTTGGAAGTAAGTACATGGTTAGGGTGGTCCTGCTTCCAGGCATGCATGAGTGAGAGTCCCTTTACTACCCTCACTTCAGAGCACAAATAGATACCTTTTAACTGATTCTTTAGCATCAAGATTAATCTCCTTTACCTAAAATGGAAAAGAATAAACCACAACGCAAGAAGACCTAGACCTGTTTTAATATGTCAACCTGAGAAGGGAGAAGATTCATGGTCTTTTCCCTTGTCTCTCATCTCAGCAAAGGAGTAAAACCAGAGAGAGTAGTCAATAAAAGTGAATAACCAAGGCTCTGGCTGGCTAGTACTTTTTGAAGGCAGCCCTAATTTCAGATACATAACCAGGTAACAGAGACTGCCATGTAGCACATGGTTAAGAGAATCAAAATAATGACAAAATGTCTACTCACACTCCAAGGTCTCTTCAAGACATTTACATTATACTTCCACCACTCTCCAAGAAGCAAGCTAATTACTTAGCTCATACCTAAGATGCTCCCATTTTGATAAGATCTACCCTCTTTGGCATAGTTTTTGAGATATCCAAGTAATCTCTATAAATGAAATTTTTAAAAAAGCATTTACCATATGTTTGCTACATGTCAAGTATTGCACTAAGTGCTAGGATATAGGACTACAATAGCAAAGGCTGTTCCTGCCCTCAAGGATGTTACATTCTAATGGGAAAAACAATACACACAGGGTGGTAGTGACCAGGGAAAGCAATCTGATCCTTGAAGTAACAGGAATGGTGAGTACAGCCATAAGGGAGTGGCACATCCCATTCAAGAAGAAGGATGGAGTTTATTTGATAATGGTCCCAGAAGAGACAGCAATTAAATAAGTCTAACTGTCAAGAGGCTTTTATTCTTTTAAGAGAAATAACATGTACACATATACAACAGTTTCGGTATTGGGCCATGCCTCCTACTGATTCAGAACTCCTACACAACATACATCAGACTTGGCGAAATGAGCAATGATGAAAGTGATGATTAATTCCAGCCTATGGCTGCCCAGTTGAATTTGGCAACTGAACTTGTTCACAACACATTTACCCATCCCCAACACAACTCCATATAACTTTGGATTTTCAGAAACTAGAAATACAACTCATTGTTCTAGAGAGTAAGAGCTAAACTTTAGCAGGAAATTAAAAAACTTATAGAGACCCTTCATTCAACTCATTCAATTCACTTAAGGTTCATTGCTTTTTCTCTATACAAAATCAAGTCTTTTTCCCAAATCAGTTTCAAATAATGAAACCTAGTAATACAAATTTCTTTTTATTCATCATGTATATTTTTTAGATAAAAGTGAAGCAGATTTTAAAAATCAAATAGTCTAAAGATCATGGAAGAGCATTTATTTTTAAGACTGACTTTTGACAAGTTAGATTACTCATCTTTCCATTCAAAAAGCTACCAAGAAACCATCTTGCTGACTCACTGTGCCCAAGGTATTTTTCTGTTACACCTTCATCTTCTGCTCTAAGACTCAAAGTTGTTTATTTTTTTCAATCACGGCTATTGCTACAATATCAGTTTTAACTTCAGACATGCAGTGTGCCATCTGGCTTTAGGGAACAAAACTATTTTTACATAGTAGAATTTGCAATAAAGGAAAACAGGCGCACTCGGGGTTTACTGAGCTTCCATTTTTAACCTGACTTTTTTTTCACTGTTCTATCTGGGGCCCCTTGAACTGGGTGGGCTTTTTCTCTTGGTTTGTGCTTTATCTCTTTGTAAAGTTGAATGATTAGAAATAGAAGTTACTGAGTAAACAGGGTAGAAGTCTCAGTAACAGATCTTTTGTTCATATACATTTCACTGTCTTTAGTTTGAAAAGTCAGGGAATGGCTACCATCTTCACACTAATAATATCCCTCAGTAAATGATAAAGTCAAGTCCAAAGTAAACCTAGACGTTTTATCAGAATGTCAAAACTATCCTCTTACAGCTCTGTACTTGCCAACTGTGCATCCTTTTCCTCCACAAAGACTCCCTACACATTAAAAGGCACTTACGAAAGTTGGTGTTTGTCTGCTGGAGTGAAGCTTGCCCTCTCGTTGCCAATCACCTCAGTTGTCATTCTGATCAGAGGAAGAAAAGTATTCTTTACAGTTAGACTTGATCCTTTGTGATCACTTGACTCAAGTCTGGGGGAGAATTAGAGTTCCCTGCCAAGTTACTCTTTCATTTTCCTCTCATTAACATTAACTGATGGGCGTATTCCCGATTTTGAAAAAAGGTGTGTTTCTGTTAGGTAATGTGGTCTAATAGTGATCTTCCAAACCTGTTGTCACCGAAGATGAATCAAAAAGGATTTGCCTACCTAGATAATCTTAACAGATGGTCTTTCTTTATTTAGAAGAAAGGTAAACATCTCTCTACTTTCTTCTCTAATCCTAAATTCAACAACCTATGGAAATGGAAAAGGGGCCTCTCTGTCCCCATTGGTTGGTAGCCAAATATTAGTGAAATTGATGCAGTGCAATAGACTAACAGAAAGAAGTGAAATACTTAGAAAAATCCATGTTCATTCTCATTTTAAATACTGTGGTTCTTAATTCTGAATTTTTTTTTCTAAGACTTCTGGCTTTGGCATTCCTAAGTGAAATATCACTATTCTCAGTGATGACTTATCACATAAGGCACTGGGGAACATTTTTCATTTCCTCTTTCATATTTAACTTGCCACAATGCTTCTAGAGAGGGCTTGGGCAGGGGGGGAGGGATGGGTGCACATATGTGTATGTGTTCCAAGAGAGAAGCAGTAAAGGTCTGTTTACAATGGACAAATTATGTCATGTTACAGGTTTTACTGAATTTCTCATCATAGCAAACAAAAATTTCACTTGGATTGGATGACTTAGGGAATATGTGATAGAAGTTGCATCCTATTATAAAATAGGATTATGTTGTATATTATATCGTATATAATATTGTACATTATATTGTATTATAAAATAACCACCCCCACCCCCTACCCACAACAGGGGAAGGGGAACCTTTCAAGGTTGAGAGTGACTAAAGGGTATATAGCACTATTCCTGGGTTGGTCAGGTTCCAACCGCAGCATGCTACGAAATGATCTGTCATTACCATCAGACCTGTGAAAAAGAAAGGGATTTGAAAAAGAAAACTCACATTGCCCCCTATGGACTATAGGACATGTCGCCAAGTAGCAGCTGGCAAATTCTTGGCAGCTCTTGCGGAAACAGATGCTTCTGGGGATCACTACCTACACACCACATACTGCCCCTACCAAATCCCTTCCATCACTTGATCCCATAAGGACTACCAACTCATGGGAATATAGAATGACCTTTTCTAGCCATGTAAAATAAGGATAGTTACCTCAATGCTAAAGAGAGAAATAAAGATCAAGAACCAAAAGAAAGAAAATGGTAAAGATAGTTCCATGCAGGGATAGTACTCTAGAACATGGACAATTATTGTTCTCATTGAATTATATCAGTCCAGGTCAACCACTTTTATTAGTGTGAAATTTAGCACCATTCACAAATATCATTCCTCATTGTAAGATCTACATTTACAAAACAGTGAACTTCTGTTAAGATATAGGCATGGCTTTAAAATAGATTTAAATAAATTTGATTGGTAGACTGCTTTTTGCAAACAAACTTTTCCTCCTAAAATGATTTTTTTTGGTTTTATTTTAGATATAAATTGTTTTATGTGGCAGTATAAACTAAAAGGCAATTTTAACTTGCAGAAAATATAACTGTCATCTAATTTTAAGTGATTTAGACCCAAAGAAGTAGAAAGATTAGCAGGTGCAATGCTGTCGAAAACTAGATTGGAAGTTCCTAGAAGACAAAATGTACGTCTTCTATTTCTTTGCTATATTCTTCCAAAGTAAGTGTTATATTACAGTGTGATGACCAATGGATGGCTAACAAAATTACCATTCAAATGTCATGGAATAAAAATCTAATTGCCATTATTTATTTAAATCATTCATTTGTAAAGCAGAGAAATTGATGGACATCTGTTGGCTTGCCAATCTACCTACAAAGAGGTAGTTTTTAATCTGTTCAATCAATGTACCAGAGAATTACAGGTAGCATTTTACATCTACCTGACTGCTTAAAGAAAATGCTTATGGCTGTCCCACCCATTGTCAACATCTTTACAAGTTACTCTTATCAAATAAGATGAATATTTTTTGGCTGAAGACATTCAGTAATTGTAATGGTGCCTAGTAAGAGCCTTATCCATCAGCTGATCCTATTTTTGCCTCCCAGCATTCCTTGATCCTCACCCATTACCTGGGTTAGATACTTCCAAGAGTAAATCAATTGCATCCTGGGACAATGGGTGTCACTCTGTAACAGCAGCCAGGGATTAAGGTGTTACCCAGGGGCAGTGACAGGACAAAGTAAAGATTTGTAGGTTTTGGGTTTAATTCAGATAAGGGACCTGGCAGGTGGGTTGAAACCAGTTGTTATTCCAGTTGAACTGGTTTCTATATTCCCTAATCTCTGCTATCTGATGAGTCTTCTTGAGGAGGCATTGTCAACAGGCTAAAATCAAGTGAATGTACATGTGTCTAGGGTGATAAAGAGTTTGAAAAGTTGGCATTTGATAGTGTTGTAAAATAGTTGAAGACTGAATAAGTTTCATTTCTATATTCCCTAAAGAAACAAGCTACAACTTACCCAAGCTCCTAGGCAGAGGAGATGGACACCATTGAAGGCAGAAATACTTGCATTCAGATGCTATCTCTTGTACATACCTACTGGCTATGTGTATTCAGGCAAATCATTTCTCCATTCAGTGCCCCATTCAGCTCTCTGAGACTATAAGTTATAGACCAATTACCAGTCTCCATCAGTGTAGGCAGCTTCTACCCACCACTGAATGTCCCCTGGAAGTAATACTTGTATGAAGTCTATCATGCTGCTTGGAAAGACTTTAGCTCAAACATCCATTTTGCTCATCAGAATATGGTAAACACACAGAAGATTTTGAAGAGACACTATGGCATTTTGCCTGGCCTTCAGAAGCATCCAGAAAAAAAACAAAACAAAACAAAACAAAAAAAAACCCGAATCTTCCCCTAAGCACCCTTTACATGTATTATAATAAAACAAATTATTCCAGCCTCACAGATCTGGACTACCTACTAACCTTGATAAGCACTTAAATCTAAACAAAAGAGAATCAATTTGCATTTTCCTTTCTGCTGGCTAACATAATGCTTCATTTTACAGTTGCCATTAAGGGTTATTGCTGTCTTTACACAGCGCATTAGGCGGTGTTTGTGTCCATTGTTCACGCATAGTTCCATCAGAATGTTTCAGGCTGATGGCATTTTTACAATAATGTTGTCTTTGTCCTGCCTTGATGCTATTACCTCGGATGTGTTTATTCCAACAGGTCTCTTCAGGACCTGAAAACTGTCCTCTGTGAAAACATGTCACTCATCACCTCTGCTTACAGTTTAAATTAACAATGCTGAAGGTCTCATCTGACATGCATGTGCACACACACAAACATGTGTGCATGCACACACACACACGCAAGTTTACCTGGGTGAGCAAATAGGGAAAGCTTCACAGGATCTTTTTAACTGACTGAAACCTATAAGTGCAAGAAGTGCCTTGAACAAACATTATAAATCCAGCTCACCTCACTTGACTGATATAAGCTTTGACCAATGACATAATCAACCTTTGGATTAGCATTTTCTCCTCTGATCTATGGCCTCTCATTTTCTGGGGCAAGGGAAACATACCACAGACATTCATTAAGCCAACAGCGGTGGAGTGGGAGAAATGGGAAGTGTAGTCTCAAAACCACAGCTAGTTGAGTTAATATAATTGAGAAATGACCACTGACAGGGAGGATAACACAATTATTATAGACGTGCCCTTTAGGAAAGAAAGAAAAAAATCTTAATGCAGAAAGATAGATTTACTCAGTGAAAAAGAGTGATCACCAAAAATCTTACTCAAAATGTAAAACCCTCTAAACAATGGCTGAAAGCATATAGGTCAAATGATGGCAAACAGCTGATTCAGAAAGTTTTTAAAGTAAAGCATAAAATATATGAATATTTTTTTTTAAAAATGAGTCATAGCAAATGACCTTGCTTTCTTCCTCAAATAAGAATCCCCAGCTCATCAGCCTCATCAGCCTTGTCATCTTTAACTCTCCTCTGCACATCAACACTTTTCAGTGTTTTCACCCATTCTCTCACCATTTTCCTCACCATTCTTCTTTCTTCTCAGAATAGAAATCAGCATAGTATGGAGGACTGGGGCATCTTTGAAGTCAAAGGATGTGAGATCAAAATCATCTATGTCACTACCTGTGTGACCTTGGGAAATAAATTTATGCTTCCTGGGCCCACATCTCCTCATCAACAAAAGGAGAAGGTTGGATTAGGTACCCCAGAAGGACACTCCAGTGCTACATCTATGAACCTGCCTGCTGCTTCTCAGATCAAATTAATTTCTCCTTCTTTACCCTTGATTTGATTCCCATCCATATCTTACAGGTCTTTGATCCATAAGTCATACTGTCTCTCTCATAATTCTTCAATCTCTTCTCATCCCCTGGCTTCTTCACATTTGCTAACAAATATATTCAGGTCTTTTCAGTTCCCAAAGAGAAAATAGAAAATCTCTAAATTTTTCTACCACTACTTTATCCTTTACATAACCAAACTTTTAGGTTTGTATATAATGTCTATACAAGGATTGTTTATTTGACAGTTTTCAACTACTTGAAGTCTGTCTTGTGAAATAGTATGCTACTGAAACTGTTCTCATAGAAATGAATTTGATTCAACAAATATTCAAAGAGCCTGTTACATGTTTGGCACTGCACTAGGTATTAGGGATATAAAGGTAGATACAGCACAAACCTGCTCATAATGAGTTATAGATAATGATTAATTAATTTCTATCAGTGCCTTATCAGTCAGTCAATAAACACCTATTATGTGCCTGCTATGTATTTGGCACTATGCCAAGCACTGTGACTAAAAAGAAAGGCAAAAACAGTCCTTACCTTTGAAAAGTTCACAACCAAATGTGGAAAACAACATAAAAAATAATTATATACAAACTGTACATAAAATAAGTAGGAAATAATTGACATAGGGAAGGCACTAGACTTAGGAGAGATTGAGAAAGGCTTCCTACAGAAGTTGGATTTTAGCTAGGGCTTGAAGGAAGCCACAGAACCACTAAATTCATGACTTTTTCACAGACCTAATGGCAATAATAACTATTTTCATGTCTTTTAATAATGCACTTTAAACCTGGATAGTCTCCATTATTAAGTTTTTATGATGCTGATCTCTTCTGGTCCTCTTCTGAGTTGTTCAGTTGCTCTTTCTGAGTTTACTTCGTACATGCATGTCACACCCACTGACCATGAGTATCCCAAGGCTCTGTCCTGGATTCTTTTTTCTCCTCCCCCTACACTGTCTTGTTTAGTGATCTCATCAGATGATTTATGTTCAATTATCACATCTATATAATCCTCAGATCTAGCTATCTAGCTATCTATATATGCACAATATTCATACACATATGCATGCCATATACATACATACATTTGTATATGCAATCATGCAATACACATGTTATATGTACACTATGATTACACAGACACATACAAACACATAAACTACACATATGTTCACACGCATGTCTAAATATTGTGTGGATATATTTGCACATATATTTATACATATCTGTATATACATAATCATTCTGCCTCTAGACTTAAAATCATTTATCATCAAATGCCTTTTAGCATTTTGAAATGGATGTCCTATTCACATCTCACCTTCAATATATTCAAAACAAAACTCATTAACACATTACCTTTTCCCCCAAACCTACCCTATTCCAAACTTGTTTTTATTTTTCTTCAGTCTTACTGACTGGACATATAAAATCTGTGGTGAAATTTTGTCGCTTCTGTGTTCATATTTTCATATACATTCCCTTCTCTCAACTCATACAATCACTGTCTAGTTCAGGCACTCATCACTGGCTATCTGGACTCTTGGAATAACCACCAAACTGGTCTTCTTGCTCCAAGTCTTTCCCCATTAGAATACATTCTCCACTCAGCTATCATGGTAACTTGTGTAAAGTGTAGGACTGTTCACGTCACTGACCACATCTCTTATTAATGTATTTAAATGGTTACACATTACCTGTAGGACTCAATACAAATTCTTTTTCTTCAACATTTAAAGCTTCTTGTCCCCTTCCTACCTTTATATTCTTCTAACACTCTACTTTCCCCAACATACTGTGTCAAACAATATTAGCCCATTTAAAATTCTAACATCTTATTCATCTATTATCTCTGCCTTTGTACTGTGTATCTCTTTCCTACTAGAATTCTCTGCCACCAAACCTTTACCTATTAATCTCCTTAACTTCTTTCAAGACCTGTCTCACATCCCCCCTAATACAATAAGCCTCTAGTACTTTCAATTGCTGATAATGACACCTCTCCGCAAACTACATTTTCATCTACTCTGTATATAAGTTGTATCTACCTGGTTGTTGATAATTAGACTTTTTTTTAGGTTTTATTAACATGTTTTATTTTACATTACATTTACTTATTATTCTAATCCTGTGCAAAATCTTATCAAATAATACAATTAAGCAGAACTACTAATATGATGATGTAATCTGAAATGCTTGCAACAGTCCACATTCGTACTACTCCATCCCTCTCTACTTTTAATTTTCTTTTAAAAAAATTAACAATTTTCTTTCTCTCCTATCCCCCATCCAACCTAGGAGGAAAAGAAAATAAAAGCAAGTATTCATTTTGTAGCTGAGAAAACTGAATTTGAGAGAGATTAAGTGGCTTGCCATGATTGCTAAACCAGTAAGGTCTGAAGTGTGTTTCCACAACATGCTGCCTCTAATGTCTATCAATTTCTCTTCAACATTTGACACTAATGACAGAATCAGGGAAACAGACAACTATATAGTTGGGAGGTACCTCAGCTGCTGCTCTTTTGTGCAACCCTTACTCATAGAAGAATCTCCATTGTGGTATTGCAAATAAGAAGTCCATACATCTTCTCTTTAAAGACTTCCAGCAGGGCAGAGTCAAGATGGCAGAGTAGAAGGAAGGACATGTGGAAGCTCTCCCCCATAGCCCATAAAATACCTATAAAAAACAACTCTAAACAAATTTTAGAGCAGCAGAAGCCAAAAAAATGACAGAGTGAAAGAGATTTCCAGCCCAAACCAGCCTGGAAGGCTGACAGGAAAGAACTATCACACCAGTTCAGAGCAGAGCACAGCCCATGAAGCATATCACAGCCTTGGTGGCAGTGTGGCAGGGACAGGACAGGAGCAGGTTCTAAGGCTCAGAATCTCAGGCAGTAGCTGTGGTTCCCAGATTGCTCAACCCACGAACACCAAAGACAGATTCAAAGGTCAGTGAGAAAGCTCTTTCACCTGAGTGAGAAGGGAATGCTGTCTGGCCCCAGCACCAGCCCCATAGTGGCAGCAGCTACTTTTGGAGCCATTGGCCTAAAGATCCTGGGGAATTGAGTAGTCAATCTGGGTCTCAGTCCTGAGTGGTGGCCCTGGCATAAAGAAGAGTGCTGGCTAGCATAATGGAGCTGGTGGATGCTCTGGAGAGGGAATTCTACTCTCAGATCCTGGGAATAAAAGCTTGTGGTTGCTCCCAGACCAGAGCACAGGTCGAGAGAGGAGTAAACTCCTCTCTGCTGATTGTTTCACCTTGGAGTAACTGAGAGCTTACAGGTCCCTAGAGTATACCCTCCTTTTGACAGAGGAGTCAAAAGTCAAGTAATTGGCTGGGAAAATGTCCAAAAAGGGGAAAAAATAAGACTACAAAAGGTTATTTTCTTGGTGAATAGGTATTTTCTTCCATCCTTTAGGATGAGGAAGAACAAAGCATACCATCAGAGGAAGACATCAAAGTCAAAGTTTCTGCATCCAAAACTCCAAAAAATATGCAATGGTTTCAGGCTATGGAAGAGCTCAAAAAGGATTTTGAAAATCAAGTAAGAGAGGTGGAGGAAAAACTGGGAAGAGAAATGAGAGCAATGCAAGAAAATCATGTAAAGCAAGTCATCAACTTGCTAAAGGAGACCCCCAAAAACGCTGAAAAAAATAACACCTTTAAAAATAGACTAACTCAAATGGCAAAAGAGGTTCAAAAAGCCAATGAGTAATGTTTTAAAAAGCAGAATTAGCCAAATGGAAAAGGAGGTTGAAAAGCTCAATGAAGAAAATAGTTCTTTAAAAATTAGAATGGAGCAGATGGAAGCTAATGACTTTATGAGAAACCAAGAAATTACAAAACAAAACCAAAAGAATGAAAAAATAGAAGACAATGTGAAATATCTCAACTTTCCTGGAAAATAGATCCAGGAGAGATAATTTAAAAATTATGGGGCTACCTGAAAGCTATGATAAAAAAAAAAGAGCCTAGACATCATCTTTCATGAAATTATCAAGGAAAACTAACCTGATATTCTAGAACTAGAGGGCAAAATAAATATTGAAAGAATCCACTGATCACCTCCTGAAAGATCCGAAAAAGAAAAAATCCTAGGAATATTGAAGCCAAATTCCAGAGTTTGTAGGTCAAGGAGAAAATATTGCAAGCAACTAGAAAGAAACAATTTGAGTATTGTGGAACTACAATCAAGATAACACAAGATCTAGTAGCTTCTACATTAAGGGATCGAAGGGCTTGGAATAGGATATTCCAGAAGTCAAAGGAACTAGGATAAAACTAAGAATCACCTATGCAGCAAAAGTGAGCATAATACTTCATGGAAAAAATGGTCAATCAATGAAACAGAGGACTTTCAAGCATTCTTGATGAAAAGACAAGAGCTGAATAGAAAATTTGACTTTCAAACACAAGAATCAAGAGGAGCATGAAAAGATAATTGGGAAAGAGAAATCATAAGGGACTTACTAAAGTTGAACTGTTTACATTCCTACATGGAAAGATAATATTTGTAACTCTTGAAACTTTTCTCAGTATTTGGGTAGTTGGAGGAATTGTACACACACACACACACACACACACACGGAGGGGAACGGAGACACAGAGAGCACAGGATGAGTTGAATAGGAAGGGATGACATCTAAACAGATAAAATTAAAGGGTAAGAGAGGAATATATTGGGAAGAGAAAGGGAGAAATGGAATGGGGCAAATTATCTCTGATAAAAGAGGCAAGAAAATGCTTTTTCAATGGAGGGGAAAAGGGGGGAGGTGAGAGGGAAAAAAAGTGAAGCTTATTTTCATCACATTTGGCTTAAGGAGGGAATAACACGCACACTCAATTTAGTACAAAAATCTATCTTACACTACAGGAAAGTAGGGGGCAAGGTGATAAGTGGGGTGAGGGGATGATAAAAAGGAGGGCAAATGGGAAGAGGAAGTAATTATAAGTAAACACTTTGGGGAGGAACAAGGTCAAAATAGAATAGAATAAATGGGGGGACAGGATAGGGTAGAAGGAAACATAGTATTACACAACATGACTATTATGGAAGTCTTTTGCAAAACTACACATATATAGCCTATGTTGAATTGCTTACTTCTCAGTGGGGATGGGTAGGGAGGGAGGAATGGTGAGAAGTTGGAACTCAAAGTTTTAAGAATGAATGTTGAGTTTGCATGCAACTGGGAAAGAAGAAATACAGGAAATGGGGTATAGAAAGCTATTTTGTCCTACAAGAAAAGAGAGAAGATGAGGATAAGGGAAGGGAGGACAGATTGGGGGAAGGGGTAATCAGAATGCATAGTGTTTTGGGGTGGGGGAGGGGAGAGATGGGGAGAAAATTTGGAACTCAAAATTTCGTGGAAATGAATGTTGAAAACTAAAAATAAAAAAAATTAAAAAAATAAGGAACCAAAAAAAAAAAAAAAAGACTTCCAGTTGGAGGAGGTAAGGAAGGGGTAATCACTACTTCCACTGGCCAATTCCATTTTTGTTGGGAAGATTATTTTCTTTTAATCATCTAGGTACTTTATGATAAGGGATACATTTCACACACATATGTATGCATGTATGTATGTATGTCTGACTCTCCTCCCTCGCATAGTGAAGACCTGGTTTGGATGTTCCTCATACGCTTACTAGTAGAGCCTCAGAGTCCTCATTTGTAAAAGAAGGGTAGTAATAATGCCTTTCTCAAAAGATTGTTATGGGGATCTAGTCAAATAATGTTTGTAAAATATTTCAAAATATTAAAACACTAAATAAAATCATTATACTTAGTATTTATTATTACTATAAGTTATCTCATTTTTGTGTTCTTTTGGATGCAGTCCAGATAGAAATAGTCCAAGGACAAGTGACTATCTTGCTATTCTTCTACATTTAATGCTGTGAATATTCTTGAAGAAGTGGATAAAATCATTGGGTTTTTTTAATTGAATAAAATAATGGAGATGCAAATCCATTTTCTGTAGAATCACTGAAAACATATTCAGAGCAACTCACATCATAAACAAGATGCCTAGATGGATGTGTATTATCATTTCCCCACATTTTTCTTTTCTACTTTTTTTATTTACACATGATTTCTTCTAGGCTTTTATATTTTGAAAGCTTTTCATTTCATACAATTGGAAGAATACGAGTACTCATTATGGCTACATTTCTTTAACTTGTTGCCCTTCATTTTAAAAAATAGATCAATGTTACTTTTGAGTGCTCATGATAGCTGTTTTGTCTCTAATGATACTTTGGTTTCTTATCAAATTACTTGTTGATTTCTCCAGGATATTTTGGTATGTATATTTGTTGTATAGGGATTTGTTGCCTTTTAATCTACAAGGAATAACTAGTACTTGATGTAAAATTCTAGGTACCTAATTGTGCACTCTAGGTTATTTTTGCAACCTAAAATGACACATTGTACAGTTTCCAAAAACTTCAGTGAATAATCTTCAAAACTTAATAAGACCACGTTCTTTAAATATAACATATCTGTGATTTTTGGGACAATGACTTGATCCTAAATTACTCTTATAAGTCCATTTGAGTATACGCATAAATTATCATGTCTCATCCATTTGTTCTCTGATTCTTTGGAGAAATATTTTTGGTTGAGTTCATAAAATATTGTTCATGAGGAGGCCTTTGTTTCCATGCTTGGATCTTAGTCATTTAATAAGTAGTATCAAAAGATGTCATTTTTTAACAAATTCAGTGGTACATAGTTGTTGTCAACCTTTACTACTGATTTGTGAAGAAAGGTCTATTTGTTTCAAAAGCATTAGCTAGCTGTACATTCATATTTTGTGAATCATATCATCTGAGAATATCTATCAATCCTTTTCCTTTTTTTATGAGGAAATGTTAATATTTGTATAACTGTCTTAGAGAGATGAGCATTCTGTTTCATTTACTTTGTATGGGTTTCAATTTGGAAAACTTCTATATCCATTGTTGTCTATTTTACCATAACAAAAGGAAACATGACAATTAACATTGCATATGCATTCATTGCTTTATATGTGTACTTACTATTACATTTTAATTTCAAGATTCTTATTTAGTCTCTCAACATAAAAACTTCTTATATTCCAGTTTGATAACCCTATATTTCATAGTTTCCTGACCACAGAAAACCAAAACCATTAGTTCAACTTGATCTCTGATTTCAAGCTCAAAACTTTCACTCTCTATTGTCCTTTATTTCATATGAAGAACTTTATACTAATTAAGTTCAAATGACCTTTTTATATTGCTGGAGAAATTTTCCAAAAAATAAAGTATCCTGTTTATTGTGCTTCTTTGTGTAGAATCCTGTAAACTGATATCATCAAGTGAGTACTATATTTAATTTGTCTCCCTTATGGACTCAAAACTCAAACTCAATTTTATTAAGAAATTTTGATAATAGATTTAATGTTAAATGGCATCATTAAGTTCAAACTGTTTCTCTGGATAATGCCACTTTTATATCAACTATTCTTGACCTTATTGTGCTGGTAGCATGCTCTTAACAGAGAATAATTTTCCCCATGGAATCAAATACTTTAGTGTTCTCCTTAGACCTGGATATTTTATATATTTAGAGTACATGACAATGCTATGAGTGCAGAACAGAGTCAAAGGATTTATGATAATAAATGTGGTATTAATATTACAGAACTTTCTGTTCAATACTTGTTGTATTGGTAATCAGTGTTTCTTTTACCTTTAAAATTTTGGGCATGGATATTTTGCTCCTAATACAATGTATTATTTTCTTGAAAGTGTTTATAGAATTTTTTTTAGCAAAAAATGAATGCTTTTTATAAATTACAATACATATAACTAGATTCTATTTGGAAAGGCCATAGTCATTTTCTCATCTTTTTTGTCATTCAGAAATATGTGAAAAGCTTGAATTAAAAGGAAAGCTGATTTGCTATTTTGCTGTTTCCTCATCATTTTCATTTCCTTCTTCTTCTTTATGGGGTTCAGATAAAAATGGCCTTAAGACAAATAATTACCCTACTACTGTTAATCTTTTATATTTAATGTTCTACAGATAGTATTTGCTACTAATAACCATAATTGGGATAAAAGAGCATTCTAGATTTGGAAGGTACTTCTGCTGACCTTTTGTGCAACCTTAACTCAAAAAGCAATCTCCACTACAATATTGCAAATAAGAGATGCATCAAGCCTTGTGTTTAAAGACTTCACAGGTGGAAAAAATAATCTTTTTAGTTGAAGAAAAGTATTAAGATGTAAGTTCATCTTCTCTAGTCTTACAGAAAGCATCCCCAAAACAAAAACCATAGCTTACAGAGCTACAAGGATGAGATGAACATCATATTGTTCTCACATGATTTTCATCTCCTTTGTCATTCTCTATATTTTGAAACCATCTTTTTTTGGTCCATGCATAGTAAAATATAGAATATCAATTTTCCTTTGCAAAGTGGTTATTATTGTGGTGATGTATATTATATATTTTCATTTGACTAAGTACATTGTGGCACACTATAGCTTTGGTCCTGTGGCCATTTACTGAAGCATGCTGTGGTTTAGGCAATCTTTATTTTTAAGTAGAAATTTCACTCATGATGGCAAAGCACCATGTCATTAGCAAGCAATCTATTGGAGTTCATATGGAAACTAAGCATAGGGAGGAATGAGTTATAGGTAAAAAGAAGCATGCATGATCACATTTTAATATAAAACATATTAAAATCATCATCAAAAATATCATTACAAGAAGATTCAAAATTAAATTAATATTGATTGCTAAAAAATTGGCACCTTTTGCCAGAAACTATTCTATCACTATCAGGAATGTGATGTTTGCTGTTTTCAGTATGGGTAATAAATGTTTATTTTTTAAATTTCAAGCTATGTGAAGTTCAAATAATGTTCAGGAGTGAAAATAATTGTTAATATAGGTTGTTGCTGATCAGTCATGCCAGATGCTTTGTAACTTCATTTTGGGTTTTCTTTGCAGAGATAGTTCCTTTTCCAGCTCATTTTACAGATGAAGAGATGAGGTAAACTGGTTTAAGTGACTTGCCCAGGGTTATACAGCTAGTCAATAGCTGATGCCAGATTTGAACTGGTAAAGATGAATCTTCCTGATTCCAAGTTGAGTGCTACTTAGCTCACATAGGTATGTGATACCAAATCTCACTAATTCTTGCAACAACTATGCCCCTTTCAACAAAATGTCTTGGCAAGTAATAATAAAAATCTGGAACATTAAGTTGATTTTTCATTTCTTTTAGCTGTGTTTCAATGAATTTCAACAAGTTCCATTTCAATGTTACTTTTCACTTCTAACATCACAAGAAAATGAAGTGCTGAATATTCAAAAATTGTTTTCATGCATTTTTAATCCTTCAAATTGTCTTTGAATTCAAATGGTAATTCTTGAAATTTTGAGGAATACTGGTTGAAATTACAAAAAACAAATAACAACAATTTATACATGTTGGAAGATAATCACAGTTATCACAATTTTTCGTTGTCTTTCCCAAAGAACAAGTTTTATCTTAAATGCCTTAATGCAGTTACATATAAATGTTACAACCATATTTCAACCCTGAAGTTTTAAATTCATTTCATTTAAATGCCCCATCATATCTATAATGAAAGGCAAATCTTAAAACTAGTTCTTATGATTAAGTTGTTCTGCTGACTCTCATTTCTAAAAACCTTTTGATTTCATGGTAAAGTTGCTAAAATCACTTCAAAATCTTATGAAAACAAAGCCAGTAAATTTCTATATAATAAAGCAAAACTTCCTGATCATTTTCAATTTCCAAGAGTGATGAAGAAAACTCTTGCTGATTCAATCTTTGAGAAAACATAAAATTCACTGTTTTCTTAAGAAACTTCAGCTCATGTTCCCTTTTCACTACTTTTGAGCACAACATTTCCTGGTATATGATGTAGTGAACTTGATGAAACTTACTATAAGGAGCGATTTCTTTCTCCTTTGCCAATAATTTGGCTTCAAATCTATTTGTCTTCCCTGTCATTGCCGCTGCATCATCTGTGGCCACACACAGTTGTTTTGATAATGGAAGATTATGCATTTCAAAAAGTTGACTAATATCCATATTTTCATGAGTTGTAATTCAAAAGAGTCAGACAATATGCCAATTTTGATTTGTTTTTCCAAATGTCAGTGGAAATTTTGTTAATTATTTCCTTAACAGTGTTTCATAATAATTAAATATGAAAGGTTTTCAGTTTCAGGATACAAAAAATTTAGTGACTTCACAAATTCATCTTCCATAAAAATGCTTAGAATATTTAGCTACAAGTTCTGAAATAATATAACTAGATTTCAGTAAAGTTTTACTATCTGCGATGAATTTCTGCAAGTATTTTTAGTGTTTTTTTTATTGAAGTAAAGATTTCAAATTTATCATTTCATCTTCTCTTATTTTATCTAAGAATAGATCATACTCAGAATAGTGTGTTTCATACTGGCATTTTAAACTGTATTCCTTGGAGACCCTATTGCTGTGTCTACAAATTAAACATTAAAATCTTGTTCCTTACATCAGAAGAGAAATAATCTTTCTCCTTTTCTTACCTGAAAAAAATGTGTTCTTCTTGTATAAATCTTTTCTTACTACTCTTAGAATATGACATGATTTTATTACCCTACCTTTAAAATAAAAAATAGATAAATTTAAAAATGATTTATAATTTTATACTTGTATCAATAATTATATATGTAGTATGTATTTATGAAATAATTATGTATTTATTTTGCACATAATTATATTACACAGACATTTTGTTCATATACACATATGTTATGCTACATAATATGTAATAGAATTTTCTTTCTCTTAAACTCTTTTACTGTGAGAGAATGCATTAATTCATAATTGTCAGAGTATTTTTAAATTACTCTGTAATAATACAAATGCCAATAATCAGGATCACTGAATAAAGTTATCTCTGTGGTTGAATTTAGCAGGTAACCTTTTATTTTAACATATAAAGAAGATAATTTGGTCAAGATATTATTTAAGATTGCCTTATGCCCTACTGACTCAAACCAATGATAACTAGCTTAATGTTGTATTCTGCATACATCTCAGTCAATTGTATGATAGTGACGTTTGGGTCTGCTCTAGAGTAACATCTGTTCACCTCTCAAATTTTCATTCAGGTTACCCTCCATGTCATCATAAAGCATTCCCATAAAGATTTTACAAAGTAGATAAAATGGAGATATTAATCTGAAGTAACTAGTTTTGCTTTTTAGTTGCATCTAGTTTGTATTTAGTTGTTTTTTTAGTGGTATCTGTGATTTTTTTTTGACTTCCTGTAAAATTGTTCCCAGTTGATATATATCAAAAATGTATTCCCTCAGTATGCTTAAACTGTCACCTGAAATATGGATTTCATGTAGAGACTTAAATTTACTCAAATCTGATGAATTTTTTTTTTTGCCAACTTTGTTTTCTTTCAACCTCTTAAATCCTTAAATATCTCTTTAAATCCACCCACTTCTGTACACTCACATGGCCACCACCCGAATTCAAGTCCTCATTGCTACTTGCCTATTTGTTTAGATTATTGTGATAGCCTCCAGATTGGTCTCATTTATACTAGTCTCTCTCCACTTTAATCCTGCTTTCACAAAGCTGCCAAAAAAAAAATCTTTGTAAAGCACTGGTTTTACCATGTCACTTTGCTGCTTAAAAATCTTTAACAGTTCCTTATTGCCTAGAGGGTGAACTGAAATACTTCATCCTATGATATAAGGTCTTGTATAGTCTGTTTCTAATCTATCTTTTTGGACTTATTTCAAGTTATTTTCTTTACACACTCAAATTCTAGCCATGCTAGCCTACTAGTTCACCAAATCTGGCACTTCATCTCCCCTCTCATTGCCTTTACATAGTGGAATACATTTCATTCTTACCGTTTTTTTCTAGTATCCTAAGGTTCCTTCAAGGTTCAGCTCCTACAAAAATCTTTTCTCCATTCTTTCCATTTCTTAGAATTTTCCTACTCTTCCAATTATTTTCTTGTTACTTGTTTGAGTTAATGTTATATCCTCTAATATAGCATAAAATCCTTCAGTCCAGAGACTTATTTTTGGCTTTGCCTTTTTTATCCCTACTGCCTATCACTGGGCTATTTACATTAAAAAGCACTTAATCAATATTATTTGAATTGAATATACCACATTTGATACTGAGATATTAGAGTCCAATCACAATATTTCCATAATCAACAATGATAGGAATAAGTATAGAAATGCCAGAGAATCATTTTCATTTCATAACTATTTCTTGTATTTCCAGTTTCTGCTATTAATGTTCTCAGTATTATCAATCTTATGCCAACATTTATTTTCCCCTTACAGTGTTTTCCAATGTTTTTCTAGGTAATGTTGCTTGTAATATTCCTTTTTCTTCCTTTGAAATATGCCACCAAAATAACTTGAATTATGAACTGACATTGACTCTGGCAGCCGTGCGTCTGTGGCAAGGAAATTAAATGTTTGTTGGCTAAGGTCATTTCTGGGTTTTAGGACAGTCCTTTTTGTTTGTTTTACATCTGTTACACTTTTCTAAGATGGAGTCATCCTAGGCAATGTCTTTTCTTTTATCGATTTCCTATTTTCCAGTGTCAGTAGCTTGTTTAAATACATCATGTTGGATTATTGAATGGAAAATATTGCAATAACTTGGATAAATATAGTTATGCTAAGTTTTTACAAATTTGATGATGACATGAAGCTGAGAAGAATAGTTAGCATGCTAGATGACAGAATTTAGATTCAAAAAGATCTGGACTGACTAGAACATTGGGCCATAGCCAACATGATAAAGTTGCATAAAGTATAAAAAGATAATTTTTTTTTACTTATAGTTTAAATAGTTAGGAATAACTATTAATTGTTATATTTTCTGGTAATTAGACTTGTATTATCTGAAGTTTAAGCTTAGGAAGACTAGAGCTTATCCTTTACTGCAACAGATTGTAATATTCAAGGTCATTTCCAAATCACAAGAAGGTATTAGAAGAATTAAGGAGAGTATAAAATTACATGGCATAATAGATTTATTTTCATTCATAAAGCCCTTTTCCTTTTGAGAATTTCATCTCTATTAGTTCATTTGATGCTAAAAGCAATGAGTAAACTAGTATGAATATTAGTGTTCTGGTCGCAAATTAGGTGACTGAGGTTCAAATAAGAGACCTGATTTCATGAGATTATAGATTTAGTGCCAGAAGGTATCATAAAGTCCATTATAATTTAATCAACTCATATGAAAAAACCAAGGATCAGAGAGTTTAGCTCACTTGCCCAACATCTCACTGGTATCAAGTGTCAAAGCCAGGATTTGAACCCATATATTTTGATTGTAGATTCAGCATTCATCCCATAATGCACTACACTACTGAAAGAAATATAGAGAATTAATGACAAAACTAAAGCTAGAACCTAAGTCTCTCACTTCCTTTCTGTTTCTGGCATGACCAGTACTAGGAAGAATTCATATAACCAGAGAATATTCATCTAAGTGTAATATTAATGAGATGTATGCTAATGAAAGTTAAAGATCTTCCCCACCCATGAATAGGCCTTAGGTGGAATTCATTAAGAGAAGCTTGATTAGGGAAGGCTTATTTTGGAGGAAGGTCCATACCTTTTGTTGATTTCTGATGAGGCACTAGGTCAGAAGGATTGTGCCCTCCAGCTCTGAAAAGTATATAAATATATATATATATATATATATATATATATATATATATATATATATATATATATATATATATATATATATATATATATATATATATACATACACTCTAAGGTGAGGTTTTCCTTTGGGTCTTACTCTTTGGAAGTGTGAGGTGAGACTCTGGGGAGCTATTAAGAAGGTCCCCTACCCCCACCCCATGCCACCCCAGCTTTGAAAACCCAGATGTTGCTGTTTCTCTGGTATCTATATATATATATATATATATGTTCTGGTCAGACAGTTAGATCTGTCTGTTGATTGGTGATGTATGTATTGCTTATGGTCAGACAGGATCACTGTCTGTTGATCTTTATTTCTCTGCTTATATTTTCTCTGTTGGCATATGTGATTGAAGTAGATTGTTGACCCCGCAAAAGTTGCTTTCCTTTTAGAAATGTAGGTCTAAGAACCTGTGCTAGTAGGCCATCCTGGATGTGTCAGGTTGTTTGCTGCTACAACAACCTGTTAAGTAATCTCAATGACCTCAATCAAGGCCATGTCTAAAAGGAAACAAGTCCACACAGCATGAGTTACTTTTAACTCTACCTTATTCTAGCCTTTATTCCCTGTACCTTCCCCAGAATCCTTCTCTAAAGGTTATATAAGTAAATACAAACTGGAATGAAGTGGACCTTCTACCCTCTTTGTACTTGTGATCTCAGACAAGGCCATTTCCCAGTTCCCCACTCCCTAATATTGCTTTGAAAGCCTTGCCTCTAGTTCCACCGTGACTCACTCAATGGGCCAGAATCCTGATCATTATGCACAAGGTCACTTCTTAATTAGAACAATACAATCAAACATATGCTCAGAGGATAAATGAGGTATAGAGTAAGCCCGGCTATAGTGAACCTTTTTATTGGGAGGCCCTTAAAAATAATAAGCAGCATGTAAAGTCCAGGGGCCTTTCTAACATATTTCAGTGGAGCAGAATGCCTGCCCTAGTGAATGAATGCCCTGTTAGAGTGAGCAATCGTTTGGCAGCATAGGTTCTTTTAATGGACACATCACTTTAAACGAAGCCTTCACCATCTGTTCTGCCCTCTAATTACAGATGCAAAAAGAACATAATTCACAATTGCATCATAAAAAAGTAAGATATAAGTGATTTAAATGCATGTGTATGTTCTTTATTCAATGCAGCATGCAGCTGTTATGTTGTTTTCATGTTTCAAACACAAATCAGGGTGAAAATAGTTCTCATCTGATAGAGTGAATTCACTCCAACAGGGGCATTCAGGATTTGGGTGTGAATGAAAGCCATTCTCAAAAAGTACATTTCATAGTACCTCCATATTAATGAGAAGGGGACAAATAAATCCTCTTATCAATTCTGGGAATGTTAAATGCATAGATATGTGTGCTAAAAACCTAATTTTCTATAGGACACACACTAGGATCATGTAAACAGACCTCTACTTAAATGAATGTATTTTTGCACTCAGTAAAGCAATACTTGGGTGGATCCATGATCTTTTCAATGCAAATGGGTATTCACTCCACCAGTGTATATCATAGTCTATGCATATCTTTGTTCCTTTACTCTGCTTCAGTTACATACAGGAATGTTTATACCCTTAATCTTACCATTACCCATAAGTATTTCCATTTCATATTAAAAACTCTGAAGCTCCTTTACATGTTCATAATTTTCTATTATACTATCTCTGCCCATGCTTTGTTACTTATAAAAAGTCTTTGTCTTCCCCCATAATATCCACTCCCTCTACCTTTCAAGAATTTTTTTAGATATTACCCTGTATCGAGTAAATTTTTCTCTCCTCCTAATCCTTATCTCTTAGTATACAAATTCACCTTTCTACTTTCTTATACTTTTGAATCCGTTATCATATTTCTACTCATACCTTCCCAAGTTCCAAGCCTGGATTTATCATATTTCTGGTTCCATACGCCTTCTCAGGTGTTACTTAATGGAACTAGAGGAAGTCATATAACCATTCTCACAAGATTTAAAATAACTTCCCAGGAGTGAGGAATCTGTGGCCTTGAGGTCACATGTGGCTCTCTCGGTCCTCAAATGCCACCTTTCGACAGACTCAAGCTTCACAGAATAAATCCTCATTAAAAAAGGATTTGTTCTATAAAACTTGGACTCACTCAAAAGGCCACACCCAAAGAACTAGAGGGTCACATGTGGCCTCAAGGTCTCACCCCTTACTTTAGGCTATCTAATCTCAACTGGGCCATCATTGAAGGAAAGCAACCTTTCTACTTCTCTATGATTGACTCTGTATCCTATGCATGACAGGGGATATTCAATACTTCTTCGTGTCTCTTCTAACTTCCAACAATACTCCACTTGACAATCTTGAAAAAGACAATCAGGAAAATTAAGACTATTCACTGTGACTTTCTTCTATCCCTTTGTCATCTCATATAGCACTGGCATCATCACTCATGCCCTCTTTGACAGCTCTCTTTAATGAAGAGCTAGCTCCTCTCCTTTCTAAGACTAATATCTCTACATGCACCCTTAATCTCACCCGCTCCTATTTTCTCCAACAGATTGCCCCCCCACTCATTCTTACCCCTCCTAATATTCAGTCCCTGCATATTGTATCCTTTCTTGATGTCTACAAATACACCCAAGTCTCCTTTATTTTCAAAAATTCTTTTAGATACTATTCCATCCCCTCAAGATATTCCATATTGCTTCTCCCCTTATAAGCTAGACACCTAGATAAAGCTGTCTTCACTTGGTGCCCCATTTTCTCTTTTCTCAATCTGGCTTCTAACTTTGCCACTTCAACTAAAACTGCTCTCTCCAGTGGTATCAATGACTTCTTGATTGCCAAATAGTTTTTTCCTCAATCTTCATCATTCTTTGCCTATCTGCTATATTCAACACTGTTAACCACATCCTGAATACTCCCTTCTCTATGTTTTAATAACACTATACTCAGTAACTGTTGGTATGTACCAACATTTGTCCATCTTACTTTTTTAATCTATATTTTCTCACTTAATAATAATATCAGGCTCCACAGGTGCAATTATCATCTCTATATAAATAACTCCAAGATCTATATATATATAGTCCTCATCTCTTTACCATGATCCTGTGATCAACAACTATTCATCCAATATTTCCAACTGGATGTCCTATTGGCATCTTGAAATCTATCATGATTTTTCCTAAACCCTCCTCTTCTGAACTTCTCTATTTTTATCAAGGGTACTTCCATCCTCCTAGCTATTTAAGTTTGGAACTTCAGTGCCATTTCAGAGGTTATATCTTGAAGAAAGGCTTAGACCTGCTAAGATTCTTTGTTTCGACTTTGCCACTATGGTTGAGCTGCCTTCTCCCTCTGCCCCTGTAGATCCTTTCTCCCATTAGTGAGTTCTTTCCAGAGCCTTTATCTTGAGGAAGAGCCCAGACCAGTCATCATTTATTCTCAAGACTTCATTGCTATACCCCTACCTCCTTGCCCAGCCTCCATTTTCAGTTTTAATTTGTGTATGGAATTCTCTGATTTAAATGTAAGCTCTTTGAAGAGATAGATATTATATTTATATTTGTATCCATAGCACAGTACAGTACACTTATTGACTTGATAGGCTATAATTAACATAGAAGTTATTTTTCTTTTGTAAATTGATCATTACAAAGTGTCCAAAAATGTGCTTTCTTAGGTATCACAGGATGAGAGGGCATTAATGGGGACAGTCTGAAACAATAGAGGAAAAACGTCCTTTAAGAACATGGGCCCATGGCTTGAGGGGAGGAGCCAAGATGGCAGAATAGAAAGACTCACGTATACTAGCTCCGAACACAAAACCCACAAATTTCCTGTAAAAAGAACTCCCCAAAAATTCTGGAGCAGTGCAAGTCACGCAGCAATGGAGAGGGGGAGATTTCTGTTCCAGAGAGCCCTGAAAAACCAGCACCAAAGGTCAGTCATGCTCCGTACAGTGGAGCCCACCCCTGACCTGCCCTGGCCGCACGGCACCGAGGGGAGGAGATCCAAGCAGGCTTCAGGGACGGAACCTCTGGCAGCCACGAAGGTCCCTCCACCCACAGGTGCTACAGGTCAGTGAGAGAGACTTCTGGGCTGGCTGAGAGGGGAGCAGGGTGTCTCCATGACTCGGGCCCCCTCGGGAGGCAGTGGCGGAGACAGGGACAACAGCAGACCTGGGCTCCCCAAGCAGGCAGGAGCTCCACTCCATTACTGAAGGTCTCTGCATAAACCCCCTGAGGGAACTGAGCCTGGGAGGTGGCCATGCCCCGACCTGAGCACCTGAACTTAAGCTCACATTGAATACCAGCCACACCTGCCACTGAAAGCCCTGAGGCTGGGGAGCAGCATTTGAATCTCAGACCTCAAGCACTAGCTGGGTGGATCTAGGAGGGGGTGGAGAGGAATCTCAGAAGTCAAGTAACTGGCTGGGAAAATGCCCAGAAAAGGGAAGAAAAATAAGACCAAAGAAGGCTACTTTCTTAGTGAGATGTTTCCCCCTCTCATTTCTGATGAGGAGGAACAATGCTTACCAACAGGGAAAGACATAGAAGCCAAGGCCTCTGTACCCCAAACACCCGAAATAAATATCCATTGGGCTCAGGCCATGGAAGAGCTCAGAAAGGATTTTGAAAATCAAGTTAGACAGGTGGAGGAAAAACTGGGAAGAGAAATGAGAGAGATGCAAGAAAAGCATGAAAAACGGGTTCAATACCCTGCTAAAGGAGATGCAAAAAAATGCTGAAGAAAATAACACCTTGAAAAATAGTCCCACTCAATTGCCAAAAGAGGTTCAAAAAGCCAATGAGGAGAAGAATGCTTTCAAAAGCAGAATTAGCCAAATGGAAAAAGAGGTTCAAAAGCTCCCTGAAGAAAATAGTTCTCTCAAAATTAGAATGGAACAGATGGAGGCTAATGACTTTCTGAGAAACAAAGAAATCATCAAACAAAACCAAAAGAATGAAAAGATGGAAGATAATGTGAAATATCTCTTTGGAAAAACAACTGACCTGGAAAATAGATCCAGGAGAGACAATTGAAAAATTATGGGACCACCTGAAAGCCATGATCAAAAAAAGAGCCTAGATATCATCTTCCATGAAATTATCGAGGAAAACTGCCCTGAGATTCTAGAACCAGAGGGCAAAATAAGTATTCAAGGAATCCATTGATCACCACCTAAAAGAGATCCAAAAAGAGAAACTCCTAGGAACATTGTGGCCAAATTCCAGAGTTCCCAGGTCAAGGAGAAAATATTTCAAGCAGCTAGAAAGAAACAATTCCAGTATTGTGGAAATACAATCAGGATAACACAAGATCTAGCAGCTTCTACATTAAGGAATCAAAGGGCGTGGAATAGGATATTCCAGAAGTCAAAGGAACTAGGACTCAAACCAAGAATCACCTACCCAGCTAAACTGAGTATAATACTTCAGGGGAAAATATGGTCTTTCAATGAAACAGAGGACTTTCAAGCATTCTTGATGAAAAGACCAGAGCTGAAAAGAAAATTTGACTTTCAAACACAAGAATGAGAAGAAGCATGAAAAAGTAAACAGCAAAGGAAAGTCATAAGGGACTTACCAAAGGTGAACTGTTTACATTCCTACATGGAAAGACAATATTTGTAACTCTTAAAACTTTTCAGTATCTGGGTAGTTGGTGGGACCACACACACACACGTACACGCGTGCATGCACACACATACAGAGACAGAGAGCACAGAGTGAATTGAATAGGATGGGACCATATCTTAAAAGAAATTAAGGTAAATGGTGAGAGAGAAATGTAGTGGGAGGAGAGAGGGTGAAATGGAATGGGGTAAATTATCTCTCATTCAAAAGGCAAGCAGGAGACTTTTTAGTGGAGGGAAAAAGAGGAGAGCTGAGACAAAAACATGAAGTTTACCCTCATCACATTTGACTAAAGGAAGGAATAAAATGCACACTCATTTTGGTATGAAAACCTATCTTACAATACAGGAAAGTGGGGGAGAAGGAGATAAGCAGGGTGGGAGGGATGATGGAAGGGAGGGCAATGGAAGGAGGGAGCAATCTGAAGTCAACACTTGGGGAGGGACAGGATCAAAAGACAGAATAGAAACAAAGGGGAGCAGGATAGGATGGAGAGTAATACAGTTAGTCTTACACATCACGACTATTATTGAAGTCATATGCAAAACTACACAGATATGACCTATATTGAATTGCCTGCCTTCCCAAAGGGAATGGGTGGGGAGGGAGGGATGAGGAGAATTTGGAACTCAAAGTTTTAGTATTGTTCTTGCTACTAGGAAATAAGAAATACAGTTAATGGGGAATAGAAAGTCATCTGGCCCTACAGGGCAAAAGAGAAGATGGGGACAAGAGAAGGGAGGGATGATAAAGAGAGGTCAGATTGGCGATAGGGGAAATTAGAATGCTTGGTATATTGGGATGGGGGAAGGGGATAAATGGGGAGAAAATTTGGAACCCAAAATTTTGTGAAAATGAATGTAAAAAGTTAAATAAATAAATTTACATTAAAGAAAAAAAATAAAGAACATGGGCCCATGGACATATCCAAGTATGCATCATTTAAATATGCCTTCTATTCTGACAATCTTCTTCTTCATACAACTTAATATTTTTGGCAAGCTTTCATCATCTTCATCATAAAAATAATTATTTGCATTTCTCTTTACTGTTGCAAAACATTTCATATGCATTATTCTCTTTGATCTTTATAATAACTCTAATCTGTAAATAATGAAAGTACTGTTACACTCATTTTATATATGAAGAAACCACAGCTCAAAGTTACTAAGTCATAGGTGAAAGCTAGTAGATGGCAGAAATGGGAACTGAACTCAGACCTTCAAACTTAACTTAAATTCTACTTTTCATTATATCATTATAAGGGAAAAATACACGTATAAATTTATCCCAAATTTTATCCAAATAATCCCAAATTCCAGATGGATGTTACCATGCTCTGAAATCCTACCCTGACCTGCCAGTGAATTAAGAGATCGTAAACTGCATTAGTTCTATGTGCCCATCTTTGCAATATACTGTCATGAGATTGTTAAACCTGACCTGAGATAGATTCAAATCAGAATTGCTAATCAAATAGTCCAAACAGAAAGTAAATCTAAATTAAAATTTTAAAACAAAAAAAATTAAAAAATTATCCACTTTAATTTTTCTCTCTTTCCCAGAGCAGCTGCATTCTTTCCACAAAGGAGGAAAAGAATGTGCATTTTCCCCAAAACCCTGTTTTATCTTGAATTGCTTTTCCACAGCTGTGAAACAACAGAAGTATAGATTCTAGATAGCCCTGTTCTACACTGCCCTGAAAACTCTTTAGAAGCAGGTGCATATGGTCTCACATTATGCAACTTGAAAAATGTGAAGCGTGGGGGTCATGGGCCACCCTCATTCTAGCCTCAGACTATCTACTCTATAGAGTCAGGAACCCTGGAGAAAACCCTGTTTTATCTTGAATTGCTTTCCCACAGCTGTGAAACAACAGAAGTATAGATTCTAGATAGCCCCGTTCTACACTGCCCTGAAAACTCTTTAGAAGCAGGTGCATATGATCTCACATTATGCAACTTGAAAAATGTGGAGTGGGGGTCATGGGCCGTCCTCATTCTAGCCTCAGACTATCTACTCAAATAGAGTCAGGAACCCTGGAGAAAACAAGGGTGAAAGTGGTACACATGGAACTACTCCTCTCCTGCTTGAGTACAGTGATATTTTTCCTTCTGTGTGCAAGGCCATGGAGAACTAACTTCCACAGTTTTCTGTGAAAAAAATTTTCCAAGTCAGAGGTCCAAGAATTGAGCTCACCGTTACTATTTTTCAACTGAAGCTAAAAAAAAATAGACTACATTATATGCTGCCAAAACAACTCACTTGAAAAGTGAAAAATTTGTTAAAGAACTTTTCTTTTTGTATGTACCTTCCCATGTGATTTGTCATCCAAATGATTATGTTCATTTGGTTTTGGGGAAACAAAACCTAGGTTTGTGTTAGGTTCACCAACCATGGAGTGGGGAGGGCAGGGAGGGCCAATGGTAAAATATGGTGACAAAGTTCTATTGACTTATTTTTTTTATATTGTGGATATTTTCCCCTAGTATTTATCACTTTAAGAGAGAAACAACTAGCCTGTACCATGAAGAACTCTAAAATATGAAGAAAGATGAAATGAAAAGAATTTTTGATAATGAGGGTCAATTTTAAGAAACTTATAATTTTTACCTCATTAAGTATTCAATAAGCATGTCAGTAAGGTTGAAATTATGAATAGGAAACATGAATACATAGTTTTCAGGATTAGAAAGCCTCGGTAGGTTTTTGTTGAAATGACAATTTCTTCTCAAGGAAAATGCAAATCTTTTGCCCATGGAAGGAACAACTGAGCTAGAGCAGAAAATTTTTTTTCTTTGTATTTACTCTTCAGTTAAATCAATTATAACTTTGTCACACACACACACACACACTGCAGTATAATACTAGTTCAAATATTTTCAAGTTGTAAAATACTAGAAAATTTTTTTTTCTACCCTTTTCTATGAAAGAATTCCTGGCTATTATGGCTTTACTGCTTAGGAATCCTTCTCACTAATTTAACTTTTTCTTCATCAGTGTAGATGCCACGATCTTTGGAAAGATTGTTGAAACACCATTTAGAAGTTGACTCACAAAAAGACAGTTTTTGAGCCAGTTTTTGAGGTTGTACAGCTGACATGCCAAAGGAAGATTGTCTAAAAAGAGTGATATGGGGCTAGATTAAAAGTCATTGTGAATACCAAGAGGAAACTTTCATATCTAGAGGTGAATAGCACAGGCCATCTTTTTGCAGCTAGGCTGTATATAGTAAATGATATCAGAAGCAATACCTAGGGACCACAGTATAGTAGAAAGGTCACAGGAATAAGTCAGGAGAGAATAGCGAGTGTCTAGTTCCACTCTTACCATGAACTAAATTTGGAAGGATTAAAATCATTCTGGTTCTTACTTTCTGATATCTGCAAAGTGATGAATTTTGATCTGGTAGCACAATAGAATCTGAGAATAAGAAGAGATTTTCAAGTTTACCTAGTACATATAGGAAAACCCTTGTCTGTAGAATGAATCTCTAAGTTCTCCAATAAATGAATATCTGACCTCTCCTTAAAGCAGAGGTTCTTAACCTTTCTGTGTGTGTGTCATGGACCTTTCATCATATGATGGATCCTTCTTTAAATAATGTTTGGAATGCACAAACTATGCAAGATTACAAAGGATACCAATTATATATGAAATATACTTATCAATTTGTTTTAAAAGGTCATGTATCTCAGGTTAAGAATACTTGCCTTAAAAAGTGCTGGTGACAGAAGGCTCACTTTCTTAGGAGTTTATTTTAGAATATATCTATTTCTGTTCATCCTTATAATTCATTTAAAAGTTATGCTTCACAATAATTATTTTTTTAAAATCTGATACTGTCTAAGAAAGAGTGATAGATCAGTGGAATATGTTAGGTATACAAACATTGTAGTAAATGACCACAGTAAGGTGAGATTTGATAAGCCTAAAATCAAAGGTTGGGGATAAAATCTCATTATCTGACAAAAACTGCTGAGAAAACTGGAAAACAGCATGACAAAAATTAGATATAGACCAACATCTCACACCATATACCAAGATAAGTTCAATGATACTAGACAGCATGGGATATTTACCAGTCAGATCTGTGGAAAAAGGAATGATTTGAAATTCAACAAGACATGCATTATGAAATGTAAAAGAAGTTATTTTGACTATATGGAATTGGAAAGTTTTTACACGAACAAAACTATTGCAATCAAAATTAGAAGGAAAGGAGAAAACTGGGGGGTGGGGATAATTACAGGAAGTGTCTCTGACAAAGGCTTCATTTCTCAAATATATAGAGAATTGAATCAAATTTATAAGACTACAAGTCATTCCCCAATTGATAAATGGTCAAAGGATATGAAAAGGCAGTTTTCAGAGAAAGAAATCAAAACTATCTATGGTTATATAAAAATGCTCTAAATCACTATTGATTGAAGAAATGCAAACTAAAACCACCTCACACCTTAAAGATTGGCTAATGTGAGAATAAAGGAAAATGACAAATGTTGGAGAGGTTGTAGGAAAACTGGCACAATGATACACTTTTTGTGGAGTTGTGAACTGATCAACCATTCTGGAGAGTAATTTGGAACTATGCCCCAAAGACTAGAAAACTGCAGACCCTCTGATCCAGCAATACCATTGCTAGTTCTGTATCCCAAGAGATAAGCAAAAGTGAAAAGAACATATTTTTACAAAAATATTTACAGAAGCTCTTTTGTGGTAGCTAAAATTTGGAAACTAAAGGGATGTTCATCAATTAGGGAATGGCTGAACAAGTTGTGGTATATGATTTTATTGGATTATTGTGTTATAAGAAATTATAAGCAGGATGATTTCAGAAAAACCTGGAAAGACTTATAAAATGAACTAATACAAAGTGAAGTGAGTAGAACTAGGAGAACATTATACACATTAACAACAATATAATAAGATGAAAAACTGTGAATGATTTAGCTTTTCTCAGCTATACAATGATCTAAGACAGTCCCAAAGGACTCATAATGAAAAATGCTGTCCACCTCCAGAGAAAGAACTGATGTCTGAATACAGACTGAAGCATATTATTCCTTCCTCCAGATCTCTCAGTGCTGTCATGATGCTTGAGGCTTGTAACTTTGTTAGACAGGCACTACAGGTATTTGACGTAGGAAGAAACAAAGATTCGAGGGTAATTTATCCTATGGTCACATACCTAATAAGTCTAAGAAGCAGTATTCAAACCCAAGTCTTCTTGACATCAAGGTCAGTAGTCATGTATTACAGGATCTATTACACAAAGTTATCAAATTGTCATTCAGAAAGTGCAGAATGACTACAAGAATAAGTCTGAAATGATATTAGAGAAATCCATAAACATAGTCTTTAAGGCAAAAGTAAGGAATATTGGGAATATATCCCTGGTCTTTAAGAGTCTCCATTATAAAGAATAGTTACCATAATTTTTCCCTTCCCCTCTCTCACCCCACTCTCATCCTGTCCAGTAACGTACATTGGCAACACTGTCACAAAGAGAGTACTGGCATGGATGTATATTGACTGTAGCACTGCTTTCACATAGCCCTTCAGTAAGGGCTTTTCTCTTTCCTTTTGCAATCATCCTAAGCATAACAAAAAGAATGAAAATGAAAATGAGTGGTTGGCAACATCACAAAAAAACATATCTAGTCCTTCAGGACTTGAAATTAAACTCAATATAAACATATATACATACATACATACATATATGTATTAATACACACATATATGTGTGTATATATATGTATATATATATATATGTCACACACATACTGATTTTCACCTAGGTGAAGGTTTTAAATGATGTAAATTGTTCTGAAATGTGTCAGTGGCTAAGAATTTTTAGCAATAACCACAAACAGTATTTAGTTGATCTACATTTAAGAAGTTACCTAAATCAGGCAAAGTAACATGGTAACGATGACGACATAGCCATAGAATGGGGACCCTGTTTGAAGAGGTCTTAATAGTATATTTTAAAAATCATGTGGTCCTATTTTGCTAATATATTTTAACAAAATTACGGTTACTTAATTTCAGTTCTGGAATATGGTACTAAAACTGAAGCTCAGGGTGAGATGGTAGGAGGAAAATTATTCATGTGTGATAAACCAGATCCATTTAAATACTTAAAAAAATTCACAGATGTATCATGTTTTTGCCTTACATTTACAGATTATTCCCATTCTATGAGAAGTCTCCTGCAACAAAGTAAAGCATTAAGCAAAACAAAGAAGAAAATACAGTGACTTCACCAGAAACTGACAACATTGAATATCTGTATCATATTGCCTACCTCTCTATTAAAATATAAAAAAGAAATTTATTTTCTTTTCCTCTCTCTCACCACCCCTTGGAAGGAAAAAAGGAAAGGGAAAAGACATTCTTTGTAACACATATCTATGATCGATAAATTTCCCATTGTAAACAAATATGTGAATATCTCATTCTGAACCTCAAATCTACCACCTCTCTGTCAGAAGGTGGACAATAGGTTTTATCATCATTCCTCTGTGATCATAGATTGCTATTGTATTGTTCATAGTCCTTACAATTCTCAATAATGCTGTTACTTTTGTTTTTACATATATGGTATTCTCCAACATGTAAAGCACTATATAAATGTTAGCTATTATTGTATAAATTGTCCTCCCAGTTCTGCTAATTTCATTCTTTATCAATTTGCAAAAATCCTACAAGTCTTCATTTTAATAGTATAGCCTAAACTCTTCGGTTCTGCTTACTTCATTCTTTATCAGTTCATATAATTCTTTCCATGTTTCTTTGAAATAATCTGTTTCTTTTTTTTCTTGAAGAATAGTGGTCAATTTCATTTGTATACCATTTATTCTGTCATTTCTCAATTGACAGGCAACCCTTTAGCTTCCAAAGGTTTTTTTTGTTTTGTTTTGTTATTTTGTGACCATAAAAGAGATGCTATAAATATTTTTTGCATGTTACGGACCTTTTTCAATTTCTTTTATCTCTTTTAGTATAGGTCTACTGGAGTTATAGCAAAGTCAAAGGGCATGCATTGTTTAGGAACTTTTTGTGTGTAATCCTAAATTGCTTTCTAGAATGGTTACACCCATTCATAGGTCCGCCAACAGTGCATTATTGTATCTCTTTTCTCACAGTCCCTCCAAAATTTATCTTTTCCCTTTTTTTGTTATCTTCATTATTCTGATTGATGTGAGGCAGAATCTCATTAGAATTGATTTGAAATATTTTTATGACTACATATAGCCTAGACTTGGAATTATCAGTTCCTATCTTTCAATTATTTATCAATTGGGGTATCTTTTTCCTACGACTCAAATAAGTTCTCTATATATCTTGAAAATTAGACTTTTATCAGAAAAAACTTGTCTCAAAGATTTTTCCCAGTTGTTTCTCTTCTACTGCTAGATTTATTTGTTTAAAAAGTTTATTTAATCAAAATTATCCATTTTATTTTCTCTAGTCCTTCTCTGGATGTGAACTTTTCTTTAATTCATAGATATGATAAGTAATTTTTTCCAATATTTCTATAGTTTGTTTATGATATGACCTTTTACATCTAAGTCACATATCCATTAGGAACACATCTTGATATAAAGTGTAGTTTGTCTAAATCTAATTTCTTCCATATTGATGTCTAAGCAGTTTTTGTCAAATAGCATGTCTTTCTCCCAACATCTAGTGTCTTACGAGATAAAATTGCTTCTGTATGTTGCGTAGCTAATCTGTTCCATCAATTGACATTTTTAATTTTTAACCAATAGGAAAGGGAAGAAAGAGGGGAATAAACATTTTGTTGTTTTCCAGTTGGTTTTCAATCATGTTCAACTCTTTGTGGTTCCATTTGGGGTTTTCTTGGCAAAGATACTGCAGTGGTTTGCGATTCGTTTCTCCAGCTCATTTTATAGATGAGGAAACTGGGGCAATCAGGGTTAAGTAACTTGCTCTGGTTCACACAGCTGCTAAGTGTATGATGCCAGATTTGAATTCAAGAACATGAGTCTTCCTGAGTCCTAACTCAGAATTCTATCCACTATGCCACATAGCTACCTTTAATAATTAATATTGATATACTACCTATTTTGTGCCAGGCACTGTGCTAAGTGGTTTATACATATTATCTCATTTGTGACTCAGAAAAAAACCTTTAAAAGTAGATGCTGTTGTAATTTCCATTGTATAGTTAAGGAAACTGAGGCAAAAAGGTTAAGAGACTTGCGAAGGATCACCCAGCTAGTAAAAGTCTGAGGTCAAATTTCAACTCAAGTTTCCCAGGTCTTCCTGACCTTAGGCTCAGCTATTCACTTTGCCACCTACTGCCTCTAACCAAATTGTTTTGAGAATGAGTGCCTTGTATTAAAGTTTAAGATCTAGCAATACTATGTTGCCTTTGTTTGGACTTCTTTCCATCATTTCCCTAGAGAATTTTGTCTTTTTGGTTTCTATGTGAATTTTGATGTTATTTTTATAGTTTCATAAAGTATTTTTGGTTGTCGATTGATATGATAGTGAATAAGTAAATTAATTTAGGTAGAACTGGCATTTTTTTTTACAGTGACTCATTCTACCAATTAGCAATTAATATTTTCCTCAATTATTTAGGTCAATCTTTATTCCTGTAAACAGGGATTACTGGTCGCATTTATATAGTTCTTGTGTGTATCTTGATAGGTAAACCCTCAAGAATTTTATATGTTATATAGTAATTTTAAAAGAAATCTATTGTTTAATTTCTTCCCATTAGGTTTTATTGGTATTATATAAAAACACAGATTATTTATATGGATTTATTTGATATCCCACAAGTTTGCTGAAGTTATTAATTACCACAAGTAATTTTAGTTGACTCAGAATACTTTAAGTATATCACCATATCATCAGTGGTAATTCATTTCTTCTTTACTTATACTTATTCCCTCAATTTATTTTTCTTGTCTTTTTGCTATAGCAAGCATTTCTAGTACTATCTCAAGTGGTGACAATGGATATCTTTATTTCACCCCTGTTGTATTCAAAAGTATTCTAGTTTAACATTGTTATATGTTACATGTAGCTTTTGGTTTTAGATATATGCACATTGTTTTAAGGAAATGAACATTTATTCCTTCAACTAATTACTTTACTTGACATCTTTGATAAGTCTGTGATCTCGTAGATGCGGATACCCTCTCCCCAAAGTGCGTGCCTGCCCATCCTGCTTAACGCTTTTCCGTTTTACCCTGCGACTCTATCACAGTTGGTAGAGCCTTGTCTTCAAAACATTTCTCATGTTTTAATATTTAGGCTTGCCCTGGGACTTACATAGGTTATCTTTCATTTGTGATATTAAAATGGCCCATTTTGTCCTATTTTTAATGGCATCCTTTATGCCTTATCCCTAACGCAATCCCTTCTGTGTGCCATACTGTCATTTCCTCCATCCTTTGGGTAGGGATCCAGCAGTCATAAACTCATGGCAGGCAATCTTTAATGTGTTTATGCATTGGACAGAAAAAGAAAAGAATTTACCTCCCCCTTATCTTGCAGAAAGAAAAAAAAAGTAAAGTCCCTGTTTACTCTACCTCTATCCTTTCCTATTCTTAACATGTAATATTTAAAACAAGGCTCAGATAAAAAAAACGTTGCTGCAATTCCTCTCCCACCCCCAAAAATGGATCATCTCTGGAAGCCCTCTAAATGAGGATGTTAAGCCAATATAGTACATTACAATATAAAATTAAATACAAAACATGGGTATACTAATTCTTTTAAGACCCTTACTTTCTAATTTACAATTATTTATTAAGAAAAAATCATTACAAAGAAGATTTTTAGAGGTAGGATCTAACAAATATTTCCAAGTCAAATACATAACAAATCTTGCTAGTAGGAATGTGCCTATCCATGATATGTTGTAATCATACGTGAATTGAAGAATTTTCCAAATAAATCAGCCCAATTGACTTCAAATAGTATTTTGATATATGATGAAAAGAAATATAAGAAGAAGCACTACAAACAGTGATAAAATAGTAAAATACTGTCTACTGAAAACAGTAGTTGAGTTGGGTTCAATTATTGATGTGTCAACAGGATGTTGTTCCTTGCTTCTGGAATTCTGTTTTCCAGTCCTGACTTTTCATCTGAAGGCATACAACAGAACTGGGAATATATGAGCTTCTGTACTTCCATCAAATTTCTCAAAAAGCGACTTTTGGTGTGGTTAGTAGCCAGTATGTTACCATTTCTGCATCCACTCAGAAAAGAGAGGCCTATTTAGAGAACGATGTTGATTTCTGGGGAAGGGCCTTCAGTAAGACTGATCCCAAGAAAGCATTTTACAATCAGGTTGGGGTCATCTCTAATTAATTTAACTTGGTTATAACCCAACAAGCACAAATAGATTTAGCTTTGGATAATACTCCACTTTTCTTTTTCTAATAGTGGAGAAAAAAATTCTATTGATACATTCTCTGTCAAGTAAAAATGATTGATAATACTTTAAAATATTTGTTTTGAAAAGTTGTTAATAATGTTGTAATTAGGTATCTATATGCTGCCTTTACAATGATTAAAAAGATAGTTGAAGGTACATTTTTTTTTTACCTTTTAAACTATGTCGTTATAGATTTTAATTTGCTTAGCATCATATCTTTTTGTTTCTTGTGACTACAATTTCCAGTGTTTTTTGAAGAATAAAAGCACCCACTGTGACCCAAGTAAATGCATGGAAATCATACCACTTTTTCACAGAGGAAAAATAACCGATTCCTTGGTCCCTTGCCTCTTTTCCACTACCACCCTCCATAAACGCATGCCACTCAAAGTCACAAACACACACAAACACACACACACACACAGACATACACACTATCTTCCCAACCTCAACACACATATACCACTATACCCATAACCTCTTCAATCTACCTTGATATCCTGAGCAGATTATACCCTTCCCCCATAGAGAAAGGAAAGGGGGTTCTATCTACCAGTATAATAATGTATGGCCTGGGAGGAAATGGTCTCTTTTGGGGAAAACCAAAATTGTATGACTGCACTAAAATCAACACTATTTATCTTCACCTCTTGTCCTAAGGACTGACAATGGGACACAACTGTTAGGCCCAACCCCCATGCGCAGCTGTAATAGAGGGAAGGCAGGGGCTGGTACTTTCAAGTGTCAGACCTTTTGTACCCAACTACTAGTTTATGAGGCTTATGTCAAGCATCTCACTCAATGAAGTCTTTGTCCGAGGTGTATAGGGCAGGACAGTGGAAAAACTGCCCTGTCTTATATCCCAGGCTCATCCATCTTCGCCTGGCCCTGTTTCTCAACTTTTTCCTCTCTAGCACAGAGGGAGAGAGGATCCCTCCCGGGTTAATGTACTGGAAAATTGCTCTGCATGTTTATGAGGAGGTCCTTTCCAAATGAAAGAGAAAAGGAAAGAAAAAAATCACTGGGAAGAAGAGTCATTTTCCCACTGAACTTCATTGGCCTCAGACTTGTGGGTTCTGACCCTGATTAAGAAAACTTCAATGACCTGCTAGGAGGTTTATTGTGAAGTTTGGCAGAACGTACTTCCGAATGAAATTTTTTATTATTTATAATTACAAAGGTAGTTGTGAACAGCACTCATCATCCTCCCCCACACACAACTTTCTCTCTCTCTCTTTCTCTCTCTATCACACACACACACACACACACACACACACACACACACACACACACACACACACACCCCTACCATTGAGACTGGCCCTATCTTCTCCTCATGTCATGTTTGCTTCAAAATAGTCTACTCTCTTCCTAATGCAAAGAGCCCCAGCAGTGGATATCTCCTGGACATTTGGATATTCTCTACAAATACCAAACATGTCTTCTTCGTAGAGTTAAATCGAAGGATGGGCTGTGTGAACTTTGCGGTAGTTGACATGGAACGTAAAGAGGATTGCATTACGTGATTGCACATGCTTCCTTATTTTTAGCTTGTTTCTGGTTAAAAATAACTAACACTGCCCCTCAAAATTTTCCACTGTGGGAGCTTTTATCCTGAAACAAAACTTAATGTGGCCTTTGAGGACAAGGTCAGGAACCAGGGCATAAACTATGCACACAAGCGAGATGCCTAACGTATCATTGAGTGCCTTTGTCAACAACTAAGAAGTGACAGTTTTCTTTTATCATTTCTGCACATGACATCACTGCAAGAATCTTGAGAAATGGGGGAGGAGGCGCTGGCTTTTTATAATGGGTTGCAACATACAAATTATACCAGGCAACCATCATATAGCAAATGTCATTTCAGGAAGTAAATGGAAGACACCATGTAGTTGAATTCATACACTGGACTCACCACAACACCCAGAAACTGCTTAATATTTTCTTCAATCATTTTAATTTGACTGCAACCAGCTTTGGGGCATAGATCCGGATAAAGCTCAAGGGCTACAGTATTTGGTAGAAAGGAGAACATGCGGTTGGGTTGAAAGAATTTTGTAATTGTGTGTTCTAAAAATGATTAAACCAGAAAGGCAAAATAAATGCTGGAGTCAATACTATCCCTGACCTAAACTCTGAATGAAATTCTTATTCCGAGTCTCATTTACCAAACTGAGAACTGAATATCAATTAACACGATTATTTCCTTGAATGACCAAAAACTTCTCTATTGTTACTGCTATAGAAATTTCTGCGAGATCATTTTATTCTATCATGTGACAAATCAATTGTCCATTTTTACTTAATCTTTCTATCCTATGCTCTCTGTAGGGTTTGCCCTATGCCAATTTTGCTCTAGCTTCTGCTCTGTGGTTTCAGATGCTGACATGATGATAACTATGTGGTTAAGCTAAATATTTAGTGGGATTATAAAAAGAAATGGGGTGAAGCAGACAAATCAGGCCCCAGAGAGGGGAGCCCTCAAGTCAAACACAAATGTTAATGGGAACACCTAATCCCTTGGTTTGTCCCTTTTTTGTGGAGGGAGGTCAGAAAACGTTTGGTGCCTCTGTTTAGTCCCTAAAGACTCTTAACAAACAGATGTTACTGTAACATGCTCAGGGAAGCAAGCATAAATATGGCCCCTGACCTGAGTTGTCAGCTGATCCAGCGAGTCTCTTAGAAATGTACTCTTAACTTTTATCAATTCCCACTTTTTCCCACCGTCCCCCTCCATTCTTTCAGGCGCCTTTCCCTTGTGTTTTCAAGTCCTGTAGCTGAGGCAGCCGTGCTTGCACAGTTGCTCTCCGTCTGACCTTTCTCTCCAAAAAGGTCAAAGGCCTGAGACCCAAGGCAGGCCTCTTTTCTTGCTAAAGGCCAGCTGATGAATCATTCCCAACTTGAAGGGAACGCAGGAGAGGGGAGGGCTCTGAAGGCTTTTTGAGAGACAAACAACTGTGGCCAATACATCAGCATTTACACTGTTCTGACACTTTCAAAACTCACTTTCCTCTCTGGGAACAGAAAAACCAGAATCACAGGGGGACTTTTGAGGTCCCACCAACCAGGAGGTGGTAAATAAACACCAGGACCTGATACTAATTACCATCAGGGTAATGTAATATGAGAGTTTTCCTAAAAAGCAGTGGAAAATTGAGATACTCTTCAGCTCCCATAGACATACGCACGTACACACAAATCCTTTCCTACAATGCGGTCAGACGGGTTAAAATTATTTGCTCCAAATAACCAACGCAAAGAAAAGCAAAGAGATGGAGAGAGACAAATAGTTTTCATTATTGCCTCTTAAGCTCTATAAAAGTTTGATCAAATCAAATAAACAGACCAAATAAGAAACTTTCCTCTGTTTTTGACAAGATAAATTTATAAAGGTTTTTGTTTTTTATAATTTCTGCGTAGGACTGTGGGAAGGAACAACCACCATGTGAACCTACTAAGCAATTTGGAAGACATGTGAATTGATTTTTTTCCCTTCCTTTTCTCCAGTAGTTTTTGTAGATAATTTAGACCAGTTAAATTAACTAGTCTATATAGTCTACAAAAATAAATATATAAATGTATATTTATGCGCATGTACAAATATGTGTGCATTCATATTTATATGTATATAACATACTTTTTGATTTTTCAACTTCTTTTCCTCCAGTAGTTTTTATACTGTATGTGTGTTTGTATGTATATGCATGTGTATGTGTATATACATATACACATGCATAAATATATTAAATGTATGTATATCGTATATTCATATAAACACATACTTATACACATAAGCATAATATATCTTTGTACGCATGTATTATATACTTAGATGGCATGTTCATATATACAAGATATATGTTAAATCTCTGCAGAGTATACATTTTTATCTGGGAGGTACAGAGTTTTGGGGACGCCAAAGCACAAGTATACGGTAAGTTAGATTTTTGTTCCAAGGACAGGTTTCCTGCTTCTCTCTTACATTTTCCAAGACTAGTAATTCAAACTATCTTGGGAGAGACTAGAGATGAGCTTTCATATCCTACACAGTGTTTATTTGTTTTTGACTTCTTTGGCCTTTATCAAAGCTTACCAAGAATTGGCCTCAGATTTCAGTTTATGTTAACTTCAAACTCTCCGTTTTGATTATTTTCATTACAGCCAGAAACATTAATCATATCACAGTCTTCCCTACAGAAAGAAGATTGCTCCTAATTCATTGTACTTGAAAATTACTTAGAAATAGTTTCTTTGGGGGCTATGTCTTAGATATCAAAGATCCTTCTCCTTGACCCAAATCTTAACATTTAAAAACTAAATCTGAAGGGAGATGATTTTTTTTGAAACTCACTTTCCTGAGATTTATCCTGGATTTCACCATTCCAATGCCAGTTAGGGAATAAAGACAGGCTATGCATTTCATTTTAATAGAGAATATCATATTTAAGGAAAGTTTTTATACTAATGTAGATTGGCACATTCTGTGCAATATATAGTTTTAAAAAGTTATCTGCACAAGATAGTAGACTAGAGGAATACCTCATCTGAGCCCTTCCAACATTTCCTTCCAAACAACTAAAATAAAGCCTGAATTTAAATTCTGAGATGTCAGAGCCAACAAAGTAAAACATTTTTCCAGCCCAAGATAATTTAGGAGATCAAAAACAATATCTGTGACATCAGGGTGGAAGCTGACTTGAAGTCCATGCAAATGAAACATCCTTAGTAAGACTAGGTTCTGGCAACAGAAGCAGCAACAAGTTTGGGGAGTTCCCAAGCCAGAGATGGTAAAGTGATATGACAACTGGCCAGAGATTATAGGGGACTGCTGTGCTAGCACTGGATACAGGACCAGATGCTTTTTGAACAAATCCATTGCCTATACTCACTTCTAGGTCATAGTTCAAGGGCAGAGAGGAATACTTTTGGTCAAGGGGAAGCAGAAGCCTTAAGGATCAGTTTCACTTTTGATCACAAAGTTTTAGGGACCCTCAAGAACAGTGTCACTTCTGGTTCTAAGGGAGCTGGGCTCCAGAACAGCAGTATCAATTCTGGTCTCAAATGATCATGGGCCTTGAGCAGTATAAACTCTGGTCCCAGTGGAGCAGGGGCCCTAAGGAACAATGTTGATTGAAATCCTAAGAAACCAAGGGCCCTTCCAGAATAAGGACTAGAGCTCAAACCAGGAGAACAATGACCACACATTTCTCCAGATCACAACCTGGAAGTACTAAAAACATCTAAACCTCCAATACCTAGCTCTGAAAATAACTATGCGAAAAAAACTTGAGATAGTACCCTTCCCTTCCCTCCTCTCTCCTCCCCCCATACTAGAAACAGAGGCTAACTTTAAGATAAAGTTCAAAAATCATGAAATCGGGTGGAAAAATGTAAAAGAAAAAGCTATCACTATGATAGGGAAGATAAAGGTTCTCAGAAGAAAGCAATGAAATTAAAACACCTACAAGCAAAACATCAAAGAAAAAAATAAATGTGAATTGGATACAAGCCCAACAAGAATTCCTGGAAGAACAAAATATATTTGTTTTCAAAGTCAAATAAGAAGAATAAGAAAAAAAATGAAGTAAAGAAATGAGAGCTAAGAAAAAAAAATATGAAAAGACTAGTAACAGCTTGGTAAAAGAGGCACAAAAAAGTCCAAAGAAAATAGCACCTTATAAACAGAATTGGTCAGATGGAAAAAGAAGTAGAAAAGTTCGCTGATGAAGATAACTCCTTAAAAAAAGATTTGAACAATTGGAAAAAGAGGTACAAAAACTCAAAGAAAATAATTCCTTAAAAATTAGAATTGGACAAGTGGAAGCTGATGATTTTATGAGACAAGAAATAAACTCATGAGTCAAGCGCTTGGGATATGATATTTTGGAGGGCAAAACTGCCGGGATTACAACCAAAAACAACCTGCTCAGCAAAACTGAGCATAATCCTTTGAGTGCAAAAATGGGTTTTTAATGAAAGAGGACTTTCAACCATTCCTGATGAAAACACCAGAGTTTAATAGAAAATTTGACTTTCAAATACAAGATTCAAGAGAAGCATAGAAAAGTAAATCATAAGTAACTCAATAAGGTTAAACTGTTTACATTTCTATATGGGAAGATTATGTGTGTAATTTCTTTTCATTATTGAGGCAGTTGGAAGGATTCTCCATAGAAAGAGTTGTGGGAGTAAATAAATCATGTTGGGACAATTTTGAAAAAAATGGATAGGCAAGAAAGATGAATGCATAGGGGAGAAAGTAGAAGGAAGAGAAGAATGGGGGAAATTATCTCACAAAAAAAAAAGCACAAGAAAGAGCTTTTACAATAGAGGGGGAAATGATAGGGGAGAGATCAACTGGAACATCACTCATAATTAAATTTGTCCAAAGAGGAAATGTGAGTGTGTGTGTGTGTGTGTGTGTGTGTGTGTGTGTGTGTGTGTGTGTAATTTATAGTAGAAAGTTTTCTTATCAAGCAGGGAAATGGGAGGGGTAGGCGGTAAAAAAAAACAAGGAGTGATAAAAAGGAGGGCAGATCAAAGAAGGCAAAATTCGTAAAGGAAAAGTTAAATAAATTATAGAAGGAAATAATGAAACTATACTGAGGAGGGATCTCAACTTTCTCATTTAAGAACTAGCTAAATCTAACCATAAATGAATAAGAAGGAAGTTGAGGAGATTAATGGAATTTTAGAAAAGTTACATATGATAGACCTCTGCAGAAAACTGAATGGGAATAGAAAGGAATATACCTTTTTCTCAGTTGCATATGGCACTTTTAAAAAAATTGACCGTATATTAAGGCATAAAAACCTCAAATGTAGAAAAGCAGATATATTAAATGTATCTTTTTTCAGACCATTATGCATTACATTCAGGAAAGAGCTATAGAATTGTAGATTAAGATTAATCAGAAACTAAATAATATAATCCTAAAGAATGAGTGATTCAAAGAACAACTATGCAACAACCATCAATTTCATCAAAGCGAATGACAGCAATTATACAACATTCCAAAATTTATGGCATGCAACCAAAACAATACTTAAAGGAAAGTTTATATCTATAAACAGGTACCTAAATAAAAGGGAGGAAAAACAGATCAATGAATTGGGCCCACAACTAAAAAACAACTATAAAATGAACAAGTTAAAAATCTCCAATTAACCACCAAAATGCAAATCCTAAAAATCAAAGGAGAAATAAATTAAATTAGATGTTGAAAAAACCTATTGAACTAACAAATAAAACTAGGAGCTTGTTTTATGGGATGTGGGGGGAACCCAATGGAATAGAGAAATTATTGATTAATTTGATGAAAAAAAAATAAAGAAGAAAATCAAACTACTGGTATCAAAAATGAAAAGGGTGAATTAACCACCAATAAAGATAAAATTAAAGCAATTATTAGGCATTATTTTGCCCAATATTTATATTTATATAAATATATTTATAAATTTTTATATTTATTTATATTTATAAATATAATGTAATTATATTTTAATATATAATATAATATTATATATTATATTAATATATAATATATAAAATATAATAAATATATTTATAAATTTTTATATTTATTTATATTTATAAATATAATTATATTTTAATTTATAATATAATATATAATATAATATGTTTATACATAATATATAATGTAATATAAAATATAATAAATATATTTATACATTTTTATATTTATTTATATTTATAAAAATATAAACTGCCAAGAAGAAGAAATAGAACACTTAAATAACCCTGTCTTAAAAAAGAAATTGAACAATAAACCTCCAGGACCAGATGAATATACAAGTGAATTTCACAAACATTTAAGGAACAATTCATCTCAATACTATATAAACTATTTGAAAAAATAGGTAAAGAAAAAGTGTTACCAAATTCCTTTTATAACACAATTATGGTTTTGATACCTAAACCAGGAAGAGCACAAACAGTTAAAAAAAAAAAAGGAAACTGTAGACCCATTTCTTTAATGAATATTGACATAAAAATTTTAAATAAAATGCTAGGAAGATTACAGCAATAGATCCTAAAGAAACCCTAAAATGCACACTATAAACAGGTGAGATTCATCTGGAAGACTACAAGGCCAAGAATATGAAGAAAAACAATGAAAAAAATGTGAAGGAAGGTGGACTCATAGTTACAGATCTCAAACTGTATTACAACGTGATAATCATCAAAACAATCTGTTACTGGCTATGAAATAAAATGATATATCAGTGGAATAGATTAGGCTATATAATACACCGTAGTACAGGAGTACAGCCATCTAGCACTTGATAGACCCAAAGATCCATACTTTTGGGAAAAGAATTCACCATCTGACCAAAATTGCTGAGAAAAATGGAAAGCAGCTCGGCAGAAAGTAGATATTGACCAATATTTCACACCATATACCAAAATAAACTCAAAATGGATACATGATTTAGACATAAAGAGTAATATCATAAGTAAATTAGCAGAACATAGAAAATTTTATGTTAGATCTATAGACAAGTTTACAATTAAACAAGAGAGATTTGATCATTATTTTTCTAGTCTTTTTTTAATATTTGTATTCTTTTACAACATGTCTAATATGGAAATGTTTTACATGACTTCACATGTATATTGTTGAGTCATTTTTTAGTTGTATCCAACTCCTCATGACTCCTTTTGGGGTTTTTCTTGGCAAAGATACTGGAGTGGTTTGACATTTCCTTCTACAGATCATTTTATAGATGAGGAAGAAAAACAAACTGGGTTAAGTGACTTATCCAGGGTCACAGCTAGTTAGTGTCCAAAGCCAGGTTTGAACTTATTAAGAAGATGAGTCTTCCTGACTCCTGGTTGGATGCTCTATCCACTGTGCCACTTAACTGCCCATGTATCACATGTGGAAGTGATAGCAAATTGCTTGCCCTCTCAAGGAGGGAAGAAGAGAATTTCAAACTTAAAATTTTTTAAAATGAATGTTAAAAACTTTAGGTGTAATTAGGAAATATTTAACAAAATAAATGTTTTGAAAATAATTACCTAAAAAAGTTACACTGAAAAGTTAAATAACTCAACAAGGGCCACACAACCAATATGCATCACTTGAACCCAGGTCATCTTGACTTCAGTTGAGCTCTTAAAACCCTCATGCCACGCTCTGCTCCTATTAGAAATGGAAATAGACAGTTCTCGGAACTACTCCTGGTCTGGTTTTGAGAGCTGTTCTTCCTGGTATTTCCCCCTTACTACCACATAAAATACCTTCCTAATGACCACACTCCTGAGAAAAGTCAATTTTACATTTTGTCTCTGGACTCCCTCACTCAGCCATATGCACACACAATTGATTCACAATTTTTGCTAAAATATGGAAGAATCTCAAGGATCAACTTAAATATACAGTATAATATACAATTAAAAATACAACTTAAATTAACTAGGTGTTACCCAATTAACTGCCAAATCAAAGATTCCAGGGTAGAAGTCTTATAAAGGTCTAGAAGGTTAAAGGACTTCCTCAATATCATATATTTTATAAGTAATAGAAGTAGAATTTGAACTCATGTCCTTGACTCCGAATCTACTTCTCTCTCCATGTCACTGTGTAAGAGTTAATCTACCTCATTTTTCATTTCATTTTTAGTGATGAGACTCTTCCTCTCCAGCTCTGTTCTTAGGATCATAGCTCTATGATCCTGGAAAGGATTTTTCAGCTCATACTACCTAGCACCTCACTCACAGATGTGAGAAAGTGTCACGGATGAGGAAGATGAAGCCCAGGGACATTAAGTGACTTGCTCAAGGTCATATGTAGTGACTGTCATAGGTGGACTCAAACTCAGATCTTCTAAATTCAGAACCAAGGCTTTTGTACCTGCCCTAAGCTATCACAACTTAAACCCGACTCTTTTGAAATTCCCAAAACTTTGTCAACCACAATTCTTTAGGTTATCTTTCATATAAACAGGACATACAAAACCAAAATCAGTTCTAGTCAAATGAATCTCTAATAATTAAGACATTCTAGGGTCCTCCCATTTTCATTTTTTTTTCTTTATTCTCTTCTAAACCCAAGTAGACTTATCATATCACCCATTTTCTAAACAACTATCCCCAACACTATCTGCATATATATATGCATATATACATACATAAATATATACATATATATATATATATATATATATATAAAATCTTAGGGAACTCACTTGTGCTAGGAACATTTTTTAATGCTCTTTGCAAGTAGGGCTTGCAATTATCAATTCTATTTTTATCCTTAGCGCTTATCCTCCCAGGTAATAGGTACTTAATAGATATAGTCCCTGATGTTTAGTAGGTGCTTAACAGATACTCAACCATTTAATTGCCCAATATATACAAGTATCAGTGTTCTCATCCTGCTGGAGAAAATAGCCCCATGTCCTCTCATCCTATGCCATCATTGTCTATTTCTTCCCGTAAGCATTTATGGAGTGCCTACTATGTGTCAGGGATTATGCTAACTTGTTTTTAATCTGTTTATTCTACAAGTATTAAGCTATTTGAGCCTTACAAACACCCTATGAGGCTATTATTATTTATTCTCATTTTACAGCTGAGGAAACTAAAGCAAAGAAAGGTTAAGTCACTTCCCTACGATTCCAGAACTAGTAATATCTGAGGCTGGATTGGAGCTCAGGCAGTCTTTCTATTCTGGTGTCAGCACTGCCTTGAGCGCAGAGGATCCACCCAACAGACCGAAGATATTCCTCTGATTTTTTTCTATGTTTCACGTGTGCCTATGAGGCACTCTTCTTCATGTTATATAGATATACAAATAATATCATTGTTAAAAATCCCTTCAATTTACATGGACTGCCTTAGTATTATCGCTTTCTTTATAATATTGATAAATTTAATTCCTCACATTTGCATTTTATTATTCTGTTCTCATAATTTTAAGGGTCATACACGGTTATTCAAAGGAAAGAGATTAATGCTGCAAGGCTTTACTATTTAGGCAAAATTGCTAATTATAATAACTAGCATTTATATAGCAACTCACATATTGCAAGGCTCTTTATACATTACTTTGTTTTTCATAGCAATCCAGTAATAGGGATCATGAAGTGAATCATTAAGTGAATTGTCAAGTGAATCATTAGCACCAGTTTACAGATGAGGAAACTGAGGCTGAATGAGGTTAAATGATTTGCCCACAGTCACAGAGCTAGTAAGTCTATGAATCAGGAATTGAACTCAGGACTGCATTACTCAAGGTCCAACATCCTAGACTTTATGCCTCCCAGCAGCATCTGGCAGTAGGGGCAAGTTCTCACCTTTTCACAATTTGAAGAAGTGGGAAGGTTGGGAAAGGGAAAGCCTGACTTATTGACCGTACAGCCAAACAGTTCACATTTAGGGAAAAGGAGAAATCTGCTTTATGAAGGAATAGACTCTTCATTTAACCACAGAGGGTGGTTTCTTTACAACACAACTGAAACCACAAATATATTTCTCAGGGAACTACAATGCTGGATTTTCTTTGATTATTTTCTTTTTTAAAATATATTTCATTCATGAGTTTTGTCTTTAAATCACAGCCATTTCTGGAAAAAGATAAATCTCTTTCACATAAAACCCACCTTTGTAATAAGGGGTATGGGAAATCAGGAAACAAAACCACGTATGTTGTGACTGCATCTGGGCATACTTTATTCTGCAGTCATAGGTTCTAGCATTTTTGTTGTGAGGAGGAAAGTTAGAAACATAGATAGAGTCAAAGGTGGAAGGAATCTAATGCAACCCTTTCATTTTACATATGAGCAAACTGAGATACACCATGGTTCAGCAACTTGTCTAAAGTCACACAGGTAGTAAATGACAGGCAGGATTCAAACCCAGGTCCTCTGATCCTAAAGTAGACATTCTTTTGGCTACATCATGCCATCTCCTTTACTGCTAAATTATCTATTATATGAGATCATGCCCAGGTTTTTACTCACTAAGTGATACATTTCCTATTAGTGAATTTTTTATTGATATTAAGTGGATAGAGAGCTGGTCTTGGAACCAGTAAGAGGTGGTTTCAAATTTCACTTCTCATACATAATATCTATGTGACCCTGGGCAAGTCACTTAATATCTTAGACAATTCTTTAAGATTGTAAATTTCAGAGAAGGTTGGTGAAATTTTGTTACCCAGGGAAGTCCCCAAACTAATGAAATCACAGGTACTTCATTCAAATTATTTAGTCAATGCATATATTTTTATTTTAGTTCCATTTATGTTGCTCTGAATCAGTTCATACAAATTACCCCATGTTTCTCTGAACTCCCCATTATTACTATTGCTTACTACATGCTAATATCCTATTAGGTTCACATACTATAGTTATTTTTTTTTCAGCCATTCGTGAAAGAGTAGACACCCACTTTGATTCTGGCTCTTTGCTAACACAAATATGACATTTGTTTCTGTCTTTGATTTACTTGGGATATATTCCCCATTGTGAGATTGAATCAATGCTAAGAACAGGTGAGTTATTTTCATGAAAATTTCAAATTGATGTCCAGGATGCTTAGACCAATTAATAGCCTTTCTATCAATGGATTAGTATGTTTTTCTTCTCACAGCCATTCAGGTATTGATCTCCAAGTCTATCCTCTGCTGCCATCTATAAGAGCTCTTAACCTCATATCTGTGAACTTAAAAAAAGAAAATATTTTAACTATTCTTTTTCAATATAATTGGTTTCCCTCATAATCCTAAGTATTTTATTTTATGCACATAAAGACCTCATTCTGAGAAGAGGCCTATACACTGACAAAGGGGTCCATGACACTAGAGCAAGTACCCCTGATCTACAGCTTGTTGATCTCTTTCCTAAAATGCAGCACCTAGAATTAATCACAATATTTAGAATGTTGACTCATGAGAGCAGAATACAAGGTTTTTGTTCAGTCATGTCCAACTCTTCATGACCCCCTTCTTGGCATAGATACTGGAGTGGTTTAGCATTTCCTTCTCTAGCCCATTGTATAGATGAGAAACTGAGGTAAATAAGGTTAGATGGCTTGCCCAGTCACATGGCTATTAAATGTCTGATGCTGGATATGAACTCATGAAGATGAGTCTTCTTGATTCCAATCCAGTGTTCTATCCACTGTGCCATCTTGCTGTCCAGAGTACAAAGAAACTATCTCCAAAATGGTCATGGATACCACAAAAGTAGTCTAATATCTCATTAGCTCTGGGAGCTGTTATGTCACACTGTTGATTCCCATTGATCATTCAATCCACCAAAACCTCCAGATTATTTTAAAAAGAATTATCTCTAGCAACACCTTGTACCATTTGTAATCCTACAATAATGTACTTAGAAGACTGCATTTCTTTAGCTGAAGAACAAAACTATACACTGATCTCTATTAAATTTAATCTTACTCTACTAGTGTTCTTGAAAGGATCTTTATGAATTCTGATTCAAGAACTGATTGAGTTATCCTTCCCAGTTTTGCCCGATCTGCATATTTGATAAGTATGCTACTTATACTTTTAACCAAGACAATTTCTTTCTTCAGGACCAAAGGCAAATTTCTAGGGAAGAGTTCATTAGGGATTCCAACCCAATCATAACAACTCTTTGTGTCCAACCATTCAAATAATCTTGAATTCACATAAATGTAAACTACTTAAGCCACATCTAACTCACCTAAAAAATAGCATGGAATTTTTTTAAATGATTTTTCTAAAATACAGGAAATTATAGCATTCTCTAGTCAGCCCAATTATAACCTATTCTTGATGAAGCCATACATGTTCTTTATAATCATCCCTTTCTTTGCTAAATGTTCGCTAAAATTCCTTTAAATAACACTTCATAAAATTTTGTCAAGAAATGAAGTAAAACTAAATGTCTAATAGTTTGAAAACTCCATTCTTTCCTTTAAAAATCAAAATAATATTTCTTCTTCTTAGACCAACTGTGCATTTTTTATTCCTCATAACCTTTAAAAGGCAGTAGCTCAGCAATTATACACATCAATTCTTAGAGCACCCCAGAGTACAGTTGACCTGGGCCTGGTGACTTGAGTTCATCAAAGTCAGATAGATGTTTCCCTATCGTTCCCCTTCTCTTGGGTTCTGACTCCCCACTAGCCACTTTTAGTCTGTCTCTTCTGGACAAAGATCATTCTCTTTGGCAGGAAAAGTAGAAATAGAGTAAGAATTGAGAAGTTAACCATTCACACTCCATGTTAGTTATCATGGTTCCTTCCACTCAAAGAATTTCTTGCCTTGTCTTTGATCCTCCTCTGTCAACAAATTTAGTTTTAAGAAAACCTTTTATGTGTTGTTTTTAGATATGCTAGTCTCAACTAATTGTAGGTTTAAGTGCTTCTAATACAATTCTTACCAGACTGTTATGCTTTTGTATTCATTCTCCATTACCTGACTTTGTTTCTATCACTGAGGATGTCTTTTTTAAAAGCTATTTGCTGGTCAATTCCTTTGGTGTGTATGTGTATATGAATATCTGTGTGTATGTGTACATATATGTGCATGTATACATATGTGTCTACATGTATGTGTGCATTGTGTGTTTGTGTGCACATGTGTATCATGCATCCAGCATGCACTGGAGAGTGCATCAGATACATATGCACATTGTATGTATAAATACAAATAAACATGTACATATATACACATCTGTGCATAGAAATACATGCATTTATGCATACCTATGTACTTATCAGTTCCACAGGCATGGTTTCTGAATAATGGATTATGTTCTCACTCTTTCCCAGTCACCAATGAATTGTAGCAAGGCTATGTGCCTGCTCCCATGCTTTTTAGCACAATGTCTTCAGCAATGATGTCAGACGCCTTCAACTAGAATGAAAATGGCATCAAGGTCAGTTACCACATGACTGTAAATTATTTAACTTGTAAAGGCTACAAGCCAAGACTAAAGCAAAAGGAGAGTTGGTACACAACATTTTTTGTTTACAGATGACCACACACTTGGTGTAGCTTCTGAGACCTAGATACAACAGAGTATGGATTGATTCTCTGCTGCTTGCTCTAATTTTGGTTTGGCAACTAACATCAAAAAGATAGTTTCTCCACTAGCTAGCACTGCACCATTCATATGTGGAACAACTGGTTACAGAAAAAGGAGAGATTTTGAATGTTATGAATAAACTCATTTACCTTGGGAATGTACTTTCCAGGGATGTCTACATAGATGGTGAGGCTGATGCAGGCATTGTCAGATCTAGCTCAGTGTTTGGGAGGCTATGAAAGAAAGTGCGGGGAAAAAAGAGATATTAGGTTGCCTACCAAACAAAAGGTCTGCAGAGCCATTGTACTTACCTCATTGCTGTGTGTCTGTGAAACCTGGACAGCATCATGCCACGAAACTGAATTGCTGCCGTTTGAATTGACTTAGAAAGATTCTCAAGATCACTTTTCAAGTTAAGGGACCAGACACTGAGGTTCTTTCTTGAGCTGAGCGTTCCAAGTCTACTGCAGAGAGCACAACTCCAATTGCCTAGTCACTTTGTTCAAATGCTAAATGTGTGCTTGCTTAAAGAGACTATCTTTTGGAGAACTTATATGAAGCAAGTGCTTACACAGAAGTCAGGAAAAGCAATCCAAGGACACTCAAAGTTTCTCTGAAGAACTTTGGAATCAATTGTGAGACAGAGGAGACATTAACCTAAGACTGTCCAGCATAACCTGCCCACATCAGAGATGGTACTATGCTCTAGAGCAAAACAGAATCATAGCAGCTCAAAAGAAACATGAGATGTTCAAATTTGGAGGTATCTCCACTCAAAATGTCATCAGGACTATTTGTGCCCAACCTGTGGTAGAGCCTTCTAAACTTGTCGTTGTCTAATCGCCTACAGCTGGACACATTGTACCTTGACCCCAATATAGTGATGTCATTTTGGTCCTCTTTGAGGATGAATTATAACGTGTATGTGTGTGTGTGTGTGTGTGTGTGTGTGTGTGTTTCTTTACACAGCTCCTCCTTTCCTGCTTATAGGGTTTTACTTTGTGACCAGATTTCCACTTTTTAGAGTTTTCCATCCACTTCTGCCTGATTTCCCCCACAAGATTTTAGTCTCTTTCCCTAATCATTTGAAATATCACTATAAATATCTAAGTTACTTGCCACAGGATGCTAGTTTTCTTCCTCTCTACCACAAACTCTGAAATTAAGTGGTCACCTCTCCCCAAATTTCCCACCATTTCCATGTCAACACCCAGATCCCAAATTACTAGTGGGTAAGCAGGAATGAAAACATTTCTGTCATCCCCACTGCTCACCCTCAAGAAAGTTCTTGTATGTATACACAACCCAGTATTTAAAGTAATTGACAGTCACCTGTGCTATAACAGTCTTGTCATTACCACTCTCAGACAAACATCCCTGAAGTAGTTTTACTGCCTTACCAAAATTACTCCCTTGTGATTATTTAGGCACTTAGGGGTACAGTTTAAGTCCGTACCCTAGGGGCACATTTTTTACATTATTGTCTATAGTCTGTTATTGATACTGCCTCTTTCTAAGTAGTTTTAAGGAGTGGCTTAGGCAGTTGAGGAAAATTAAGTTCTAAGTAAGTTCTCTTACTCTGTCACCATAGAACAGGTAAATAATAAAATAGAGTTAAATCACATGAATACATAAGGGCAAACAGGTCACCAATGCTTAGATACACTTCTGTCAAGTACGAATATTAATCATACTTGCCCCACCTATGTGATCAAATCATATCACATCAGTGAAAATTTTCAAAAAATATCAAGAATAATGCAAACAAAAGGCAAGAGAGGAGAGAGTCTAGTGCAGTGCAGTGGAATGTCTGCTAGCTTTGGAATCAAAGAAACTCCATTGGAATACCACCAGCTCTGTCACCTGTTTGACCTCAGGCAAGTCATTTAACCTTTTAAGTTTCTTGATCTGTAATATGAAGGATTTGGACTGAATGACCTCTGAGGTTCCTTCCAGATCTAAATTTGTGTTCCTGTCCTATTATTAACATTATACACTTGCCTCACATCAACATTTCCAATAATCTATTTTTCTAGCTGTTCTTAACTTAGCCAATCTAACTTCTTTCATATTTTCTGATTAAATGACCCATCTCATTATTACTGACTTCAATAGGTTTTGGAGACTTTCAAAAGAAAACATCACCAACATTTCCATTTTGAGTTAGATACCTTTTGAAGCTCAACATAGACTCTAATGAATAGAACGGAGAAGAAAAAAAATGAGAAAGAAAATGTTCTCCATCTGTCTATGTCAAAGTTCTCAACTTGGATTCCATTAACTTTTAGAAAAATATTTTAATAACTGAATTCAGTACAATTGGTTTCCTCTGTAAAGCGATGTATTCCATTTTATACATTAAAAATATTATTTTGAAATAGAATCCATAGTTTTCACCAGACTAAAAAAGGTGGACATAGATCCTTAGTTTCTGGCCTTTACAATGTAACTTTGTAAAATTAAACCTCATTTTCTCCACTTTTACTCATTGTTTATTTAGCCTCATGAACCCAGGAAGTTTGACTTCCCTTCTTTGATTCCAATTTCCAAGTAGGACTTGAGTTAAAATTTTGCTGAGCAGAGGAGTCACACGACTGGAACACTTTGAATGTGGAAGAATCTCTGAGAGCTGTGGAACCACTCAGTTCTGTCACGCACTATTCCTACTAATCATGAGATAATTAGAAGGATGGGAGCGAAAAGCTGCTGCCTCCCTAGCGCAAGGGACACTCACTTCATAAGTGTTTGTTGAATTGCCTTGACTGGGGTGTTCTGATACACCCAGAATATATTCTATGCAACAAATTGTCTCAGACATGAACTGGAACCTTCTTCAGCCATGACTGAACTAAATGTCTTCTACAGTAAAATAATAATAACCACAATCCAAATAGCTCACATTTATATAGTGCTTACAGTGTGCCAGGTACTAAGCTAAGGGTCTTATCATTTTCATCCCATCTGATCCAACAATCCTGGGAGGTAGGTATGTTGTCATCATTATTTTATGATTATCCTGTTTTAGAGATAAGGTAAAGAGAGGTTAAGTGACTTGGCCAGAATCATGCAGCAAGGCACTGTCTGAAAACAGATATAAACTCAGGTCTTCCTGACTTTAGGCTGGGCACTCTATCCATCTTGCCCCCTGACAGTACGCTAAGACACGGCTCTAGGAACTTTGGGCATTTTTTTTTGTTTCTCTAAGAATTTGGTTTCCCGTTTTATGGATATATGCTCAGATAGGTGATCTCTCAGGCTTACTTGTGTTATAGCATTCTTTTTTGGCCAGAGAAGCATGGTGGGTAGAAAGGGTGATCTAAGGAGAGATAGTTATCTTCAGTCTCTCTGACTCCTAAGATGACACAGGATTGAGAATCTACTCAGTAGCAAATTACAAATAAATGCCAAGGATCCAGAGTAAGGCAAATTAAAGCAAGCCTCTAGAGAGTGGATGGGTACAGCTGTACATAAGGTCAGGAGAAAAGTCTAGAGGCAAATGAATAGAACTTTCAGCATTCCAGGGCTGGCACACATTTACATGCCAAATATCAATGTGTGGCTTTAAGGCAAACTCTTAGGGTATAAGTTGGGGATCAAAGATTGAGTCAAGCATAAGGTCAGAGAAAAAATTGTGTGACTAGAAATGGGGGTATATAAACACAAGAGGACAGAACAAGGCTTACTTCAGCATACCTTTCAAGGGTAGCAGTCAGGAATGACGGCTATCAGAAAAATGAATATAAAGCATCACCAATAAGGATGGGCTTGATGATTAAAACAGCTCTTCTCCTTTGGTCTCAGGGTTCTCTTTAAGAAGGAACCAATCTTAGAACAACTATTCCAATCACACCAGCTTAGTATGGAATCCGTTTGGACACAATCGAGGAAGGGGCACTATCAGGAAGATCCAAAACCCAGCACTGTTCCATTACTAAAAGCATTTCTTTTGCTATTTTTAACTACTAAATATTTTAAAATCGCAGCCTCTCTGATCTTGGCCACCAGTGAAAAAAACAGGGACCAGTGAACTCCCTTGATACATCATGGTTAAGTCCTTCCATTAGGATGACTGAAGAATACTCCAAAGGCTAGAATTAATCATTAGAAGAAAATCCATTTGTGGTTAAGACTATATATAGTCTCATGGTGAGATTAAGCAGTGCAGGGACCTTGTGTACTCTGGTGCTGGCTATGGCTTCATGGGAAATGACCAACAGCTGGGAAAAAGACACAAATTAGCAAATCCTCAGGGATTCAAAATGCGATCAATGAAATTCCTCTGTGCTGTACTTTTTTTAAACTCTCATGAGAAAAAATGGATGGGCAGATGGTAGTTTAAAGTTTAGACAGAGAAGGAAAAAAATCTAGGAAAGAAAAATTCTGTTCACTTTTAATTTATCCTAGTAAAAATATTTAATAAAAAAATCCTGTATGTATTCTATTAAAGTAAAACTATAAAAGAAACAGTGTGAATATTCATTACTACAGAACTATGTTGAGATACCAAGGATATAAATCCATTAGACACTAGTTACTTGATTAGAAATTAAAAGGTTCAAAAGAGTAACTGTAGAAAATTTTATTCCTCTAATGATGTTAAGGGTAAAATTAAAGGCATTCTTTTCTAAACAATAATACAGAAAAGGACACAATTTTGAAATTTATTAATCATCCTTTTTTACACAAACATGTATAGTTACCTTATAATACAGTATCACCTTAAAGATGATGTCATCATGACTCTGCATGAAGTCAGAAAAGACTTCCATTTTCCTGCTTTGGACAAATCCACATAAATTCACCTCAAGAATGAGTTCATGGAAGAAATGAAAACTGCAAAAATTATTTGTAAATTTTCTTCCTGCACATGGCATTTTTCAGAATGGCCAATCAAATACCACCTAGACTAAAAATAAAAGTAAAAATATGCAGAGTCATTTTGTTTCTCTGATCTCATATCATTGAGCTTGGCACTTGCAAATGACCCTTCTTATGGTTTTGCCATCCATGCCACTAATCCAGCATGTGTGCAAATGTGACCGAGGGCCAATGAGAAACTAACGTAGCAGCTGAATAAAAAGTCTGCCATCACTGCACTAGGAGCCCTATAAGCACAGTTTGGAGAGCTTGTAATGGGCAGTAGCTTTGGCTCTTCATTTCATAGATCTTACAAAGCCTTTTTTCAAAGAGGCACTTTCTTGCTAGCTGATGCATTTCAAATTGGACTGCTGTTTCTTTAACTCAAGTTACATTTATGAGTGCATATCAGTTTTATCCTCCTAATCTGACTAATCCTGGTCAGATTAGTCACAATGGTACAACTGGCTGTGCACAGAGAGAAGACCTTATGGCCAATCTGTATGTTTAGCGTTATGGAGCAAAGAGTTTTTCCCTTCTACTGTACATTCAGATACTTTTACTATGTAAACATTACCAATGCAATTTAATTGGCAGATAATTACCAGAAAAAGGTCTCTGGCTATACAACTAGCTTTTGGTATGTGTTGGAGAATGTAAATTACATTTTCTTGTCAAAACTTATTTTTTGTCACCATTTACCAAGTATCCTCTAGTGCTTACTATAGGCAAGGTACTATGCTAGCTACTGGGGAGATAAAGATGCAAAAACAAAACGGTCCCTGCTCTCAAGATGTTTACAATCTTATAAGGAGTTTTAACATATAAAGAGAGTAGGACAATCAATAAAATATAGAAGTGATAAAGATAAATTACCTGGCAAAATCTGCATTATGCTCTGAAGGCCCCAGAGTAGCTTATTGTTTGTGCTAACCTAAATATCACAGTCATCAGTTTCATTTTATATAACAAAATAGCATGATATGGGATGGAGCCTATAATCCCTGCATCCCTTACCCTTTGCCTAAAAGTTCTAGTGATTCTTCTCAAATATACACATGTGCCTTTAGATTCATACATGCCAATCTTAAATCCTAAGGCTTTTCCACCTGCATATTGGATTAAATGGGAAAGTTTACTCCTTTGCAGCATAAAACAGAGGAAAGAAAACGGGATTAGATGTCAGAAGACCAGGCTGAAATTTAGACAAATGACTTAATCCCTCTGGGTTACAGTTTCCTCAGCTGTAAAATGAAATGGTTGCAATACATAATCTCTTAGGTCTCATCCAGCCCTACAATTCTAATTCTTTCAATTTCGTGAGAAAGTTAATAGGTAGGACTGTACATAGGGTGAATATAAGGAAAAAATCTTGAAATGTTTCTTCAGTCACCTTCCATTTTACATTTCACACTCCCTTTTAGCCTCACTGGCTTCCCAGGTTCTGAAAACCCAGGCTACATACAGCCCACTCTCTTCTTGCCCACGGCTTCCCACTGCGGCCCATCTACTAAGGATTCCCTCAACTTGAAGACGATTCTGTTTCTATGCTATTATCCTACATCCTTTTTCTGCAGCATATAACTAGCTTTCCTGGTAAACTAATTTCAGCTGAAATATATGTGATTGAGGTATATGTGATTGTCCTATCCCTCCCAACTCAGCATTTACAGTTTAATAAAACCTTTAGTGCTTTCGCCCAAAGGAATGAGTATGGTGAAGGGGACCCCAGGGCATTACAGGAAGCAAAGTAGCACATTTTATAAGACACGGGACTTGAGAGTTACTAAGACTTGATTATGAATACTGTCTCAGACCACTTACTCTTCCTGAAGGATGGACAAACAAGAACAGTTATGTGAGACTGGGCGAGTTCCTTAACAATGGAGTGCCTCAGTTGTCTCATCTGCAAAATGGAGATAGTAATTGCACCAGTCTCCTAGAGTTGTTGCAGCAAGTGAGAAAGCAAGCATGAAGGACTTTACAGACCTTTACGGACTTAAAAGCACTATATAAATGCAGTTCTTATCATCTTTCCCCTCCTTTCTTTTCCAAACAAACCACCATTCCACTTTTATATCAAGGACCTGGCTTATGAACTCTCACTACTGGCTTCTCATTGCTACTATGTCTCCTAGGAATGTGAATTGTTAGCCAACTAGCTTTGTATGAAGGACTGAAAAAAGGCTTTCACCCTTACCTCCTTGCTTTCTTTCTCTGTTCTCTGCCTCTCATCTTCCTGAAAATCTCAATTATTGTAACTCGGAATATATTTCTCAGCCTTGACCTATTCTTTCTGTTCTAGTTGTTTTGTTTTTTTATTTTTTATTTATTTTTTCATTTTTAACACAGTTCATATCACATAATACAATTCCAGCTTTTGGTCAGGTGATACTTCTTTTAAAGCACTTACAATATAGACCACAAATGAATTTGTTTTTAACAATAATCAACTGATATACAAATAATAACTGTGTATGCTAACTTCACAACCCCTTGACCTAATTGTCTCCACACTATTACTAAGAATTAAAGGACCCTAACTTGTTGTTGGTCTGAAGTCCTATGCCTAATAGCTTAATTTTAGACTTAACCTCAGATGTTCCCCTTCCAACAATCTATAATTTCATAGATCTGGTATTAAGATTATAAATCTTTTGGCTATAGGAAATTGCACTAAGAGTAGGGACATTGCAGGGAAACAATATCCCTCCAGCTTCATGTCAATTCCAGGCAGGAGTCGATTGTCAGCTTGCATTCAGTCAGGCTTAAAGTCAGCCAAGTGCCAGTGAGGAAATTGAGTCAGGAGAATCCTACCTCAGCCCAGGGTGAATAGTCGCTCTCCCACCCTCTTCCCATGATTTCACCTTTTGCAATTCATACCAGCATCTTACTGGCTTACTGGCCAGTAAGGAGACTCAGACTGCCTTTCTTGCTATCCATACCTGGAGTTAAACTCAGAAGAACAGTCAGTTAACAGTCCCATATAACCTTAAAACAGCAAGTTCCAATAACCAGGTTTCAGACATAACTATAATTTCACCTTGGCTAAGAAACATCTTTTGAGGCAAGTCTTAATTGGCTTACATGCCTTTCTATACATGTTCTAGTTCCTGATTAAATAATAATCATAAAATCAAATTTACCATTAAAACCTTAACTTTTCCATCAAAGTCAAATTTTACCCGAGGTTACCTGCCTCTAGGAAACTTAGACTAAAATTCTTTTCCCCAAACTAAAGATGTCTCTGATTTAGTCTCAGTTAATTAATTCAGTCAATTGTTTTAATATTAATTGCTTTTATATAACTTTGTAACATGTCCAATTTTTCTCCCCATCTCTCCCCTCTCCCCACCCCCTAATATCTTGAATTCTGATTACCCCTTCCCTCAATGTACCTTCCCTTCTATCACACCCCACCCTTCCCTTATCCCCATCTTCTCTCTTTTCTTGTAGGGCAAGATAAATTTCTATACCCCATTACCTGTGTTTCTTATTTTCCGGTTATATGCTATAATAATTCTCAACATTCATTTCTAATACTTTGAATTCCAACTTCTCTCCCCTCCCTACCCATCCCCACTGAGAATGCAAGCAATTCAATACGGAGTAAATATATGTCATTTTGCAAAAGATTTCCATAATAATCATGTTGTGTAATACTAACTATATTGCCCTCTATCCTACTCTATCCCCTTGTTTTTTATTCCCGCATTAGACCTTGTCCCCCAAAAGTGCTTGTTTCTAGTTACTTCCTTCTCCCATTTTGGCCTCCCTTCTATCATTTCCCTCACTCTACTTGTTGCCTCCTCCCCTACTTTCCTGTAGTGTAAGATAGATTTTCATACCAAATTTTGTGAGCATGTTATTCCCTCCTTAAGCCATATATAGAGAGAGTAGTTTCACTTTTCCCTTCTCCCCTTCTTCCTTTTCTCCTCCACTGAACAAGATTTTTCTTATCTCTTTTATGAGTTATAGAATGCCCCATTCCATTTCTCCCTTTCTCCTCCCAGTATTTTCCTCCCTCACCCCTTAATTTTTATTTTATTTTATTTTTTTGGATATCATCTCTTCTGATTCAACACAACCTGGTGTGTGTGTGTGTGTGTGTGTGTGTGTGTGCAATCCCTCCACCTACCCAAATACTGAGAAAAGTCTCGAGTTACAAATATTTTCTTTCCATGTAGGATTGTAAGCAGTTCAGTTTTAGAAAGTCTTTTATGATTTCTCTTTCCTGTTTACCTTTTTATACTTCTCTTGATTCTTGTGTTTGAAAGTCAGATTTTCTCTTCAGTGCAGGTCTTTTCATCATGAATGCTTCAAAGTCTTCTATATCATTGAATGAGCATTTATTCCCTTGAATTATTATACTCAGTTTTGCAGGGTAGATGATTCTTGGTTTAAATCCCAGTTCCTTTGACTTCTGGAATATCCTATTCTAAGTCTTTCAATCCCTTAATGTTGAAGCTGCAAGATCCTCTGTTATCCTGATTGTATTTCCACAATATTCTAATTGTCACTCAGGGCTTAGGTTTAGATCATCTGCTCCTTACCTCCAGAGGCTTTAAGCTGAGCTGCCTGGGCTGGTGCTTACCGGCCACTGTAGCCACCCGCAGTCTGCTGCTGCTGTTGTTGTGGTCACCTGGGGCTATTACTGAAGGAACCCCTTCCCCTCTCACCCAGCTGGGAAAGCCCTCCCACACTGACCTTTGGATCTTTGTTGCTTGTGGGTTGAGGTATTTGGGCCCCTTCCTGCTGGGAACTCTGCCCCAGAGATCTACTCTGGTCCTGTTCCTCCCAGTTCCATGTGGCCACTGCTGGGCTCTGTTCTGCTCAGCATCCCGTGAGATAGACCTTTTCTGTTGGCCTTCCAGGTTACCTTTGGCTGGAAATATCTTTTGCTCTGTTGTTCTGTGGTTTCTGCTGTTCTAGTATTTGTTGAGAGTCATTTTTTACAGATATTTTGTAGGCTGTGGGGGAAGCACTAGAGAACATACGTCTTTCTACTCTGCCATCTTAGCTCCATCCCTCTATTGTTTTTTGAACCAGTTGCTATGGCTAGTTTTGGCCTTAATGTAAAGGTGGCCTCACTGCCTTCTGCACTAGTTCAGCACATGTGCCCAATGATGCTGCCTTGTCCATTCCTGAGCCCAACCCTACCAAGTTGCTACCAGCAAGAGTTGCTTCCCAATTAAGAATCTTTTTCTACCTCAAAGAAAACTCCCTTTTATACCTCCCATCAAATTCCATTTCTTTTCCAGATTTTTGTTAGAATCCAAATGATAGCTTTGTCCACCAACTCCATATTTCCCTACCTACATTTGCTGACTCATCCACAGATGTTCTTATTCTGCCCCAGGGAATTGGTTTTCTAGAATACACTTTAACTGTGTATGGGCTACCAAAGAGTTGGAAATGACTGAACATAACAAAAACACAATTAAAGTTTCAGGTTCTACGGCATGATCAGTATTCCAAAGAGAGAAGAGGCCACTTTGGGATCAAGAATATGTGAGTCTACTTCATGCCTTTGATACTTACTCGTGTGTTAGTGGGGGAGTCATCTATTCTCTCAGCGTCCCAGACAATTCACTGAGATTAAGTCACAGGTGAGTAACCTGTATTCTGTCTATATTTAGAGAATTTCCTTGCCAGGAGTTTCCTATACTAATAAAATCACAGTTCTAGTGACTTTCTCTCCTCCCTCAATTTCCAAATAGCACTTCTTGAATCTTCTACATAGATGACTTTCTTCTCCAGCTGATTAAACTGCAACATGATAATATCTCCTCACTATTTATACTTTGGATGATAACTTGTACCCAGACTTCTGAACCAACTGAATTCCAATACTTCCAGGATACACAAGCTTAACTACCACATCTTTGCTCTCTATAACTCACAATTATTCCAAGTGAGAAAGGGGGAGAGAGTTGATATTTATCACCTTCTCCCTTATCATCTGCCTATCAGAAATTTAAACTCTAAGGCACCCCACCCCAACCCCATTAATCCTCACTAGTATCTTGTCCTCTCAGTATTCCCTCTCTCTTCTCAGACAATCATTTTCATAGAAAACAAAAGGATCTACTCAAAATATGCACAACATTTAAAAAATTCAGTCAATTGGCTAGATTTTTTTTAACATCAGATATTCAGTGGAATGTATGTAGAGTGTACTGATGAATGAAATTTTCATCCACAATCAGGATATTTTGGTTGTCATATGAAGTGAAAATTCCCCCAGTGAAGTTATAATTTTCTTTTCTTCTACTTTAGAATATCCAAGGCAATGCCAAGGATTGATTCCAGCATGTCGGAGGAAAGAAAGAAAAACTCTCAAGTGGAATTAGCAACAACTTATTACTAAAGGTGAGAGATGAAAGCATGAAACAGAGAACTATCTGACCTAACTCTGAAACATTTCTTTCCACCTTTCCAACTGTCACTGGATTTCTATAATTTTGAGCAAGTTTTCATAATCAACTTGCTAGATTTATTAGGAGAATCTGTTTACCAAAAGCTAGCTCTTTTCTCAGGCACTTAATATCCTCTCTTTGCTGGTAATTTTCTAAATAAATCCAAAAGTATCAGAAGCACATGAATGTATCATTTCTAGTTGTAAATGTAGTACATTTCAAAAATTTTTCATTTGGCTTTTTTTTGTAATGAGCTTTTAGAATATCTGTTAATGGATATAATCTTTTGTGTACAGATAACTTTGTCAGCTGAATTTAATTCTTTTCTTTAAGAGAAAAAAAATTTATTGAAAATGTTTCCAAAGACTCATAATCCCATGCCTACAGATTAATTCCTACAGGAAAATAAAGTTTAAAATCTTCCAAATGGAATTTTCTTCAGCCCACTTCAGGAATCTCCCCTCCCCAACACCCTAACATTTAACCTAATGATTTTCAGATTTCCAGACTCTGTTGCCACAATGCTAAACAAATAACTACAGGTCAAGGGTCAGGGGAAGAGGCCTATTTGGTGAAAGGTTGAATAACTTGAAAGAAAAGAGTCATAGTTTTAAGAAAAAGGTTTAACACGTTTGGGACTCTTCAAGTGCTGGCAAACAGTCAGCTCTTTCTTAGTTTGGCGATCACCATGGAGGTGTTAACTTTTTAGCTGCTGGGGATTTTGGCTTTATTAGATTTTTCCTTCTCTTTACTTATTTAGTTAGGTAAAACATTACCTCATTGCCAAAATTATATTTCAAATTTTATGAATTAGCTTGCCTGAGGGGAAGGCTAAGCTAAACTCATATCCTATGTGTGTGATCAGATCCATAACCAAATTAATTCTGCAAGCTTGGTGCCTGGGAGGAGCACTGAGTCATCTAGGCTAATACAGATGTTACTTGTCCGCTGAAAAAAAACTAGAATCTGATTTCCCTTGTGTCCATCCATCCTCTTCATTCACAAACAGAGGAAAGCCCACTTATGGTCAATCTCAAGGGATACAGAAAAATGTAACCTATCATCAAGCTTCCACTCTGCAGAAGAGAATGAAGGAATACAAGGGACAGGGAATGGGACCAGTTTCAAATGAATGAAAATAAAGAGAATTACTACAATTTATGGCATATTTACCCATTTTTAAAAGTGGCCATTGAAGTATTCAAATGTGGAAGGAGAAATGTTTTCTTTTCCAGTATACAAGAATATAAACACAGACATACTTATTTCTAAGGAACCATATGGTACAGTGGATAGGGATTGGGCTTTGTAGTTATGAAGACTTGAGTTCCTACACTTCCTCTGATACGTAGTACCTAAATGGCAAGTCCTCAATGAACCAGGCAACTCTCTAAAGACTATTAAGTTACAGGACCATTTGTTGATTTACATTGGCCATTGAGAAAAGGATAATCACTACTCTGAGTTCCCTATACAAATGGAAACATAGGCATAAATAGAAATGGATATATTTTATTTAGATTTATAAGGTAAATACTATGTATATACATATAAATCTTACATTTACATATATAAAAAGCCATCTAGGCAGCATGCTGGATAGAGTGATTGGCCTGGAGGCAGAAATATCTCAGTTCATACCTAGCCTAAGATAGTTAGTAGCTGTGTGACTGGCCAAGTTACTTAACCTCAGTTTCCTCCAATGTAAAATGGAGATAATAATAAGAATCTGCTTCACAGGTTTGTGGTGAAGATGAAAGGAGATAATATTTGCAAAATGCTTAGTACATTGCCTGGCATATAGGAGATACTTTACAGATGTTCATTTCCCCTTTTGTATAATAATATACAAAATAATTAAGCATTGTATGGAATGAACTAAGTTGCGAACAGAATATGAAATTGCCAATAGCAATCATATGTCATAGGTAGAGAATTTGGCCTTACAAAGCACCTTACAATAATCCTATGAAATAGGTAGTACAAGTATTATTATCTCCATTTTACAATGAGGAAACTGAAGTGAAAGGAATTGATCAAACAGCCTGAAGGGTCAGAGTCAGAACTTGAATTCACATCTTCTGATTCCAAATTTCATTTGTCTTCTTTGGCTATACTGATATTTTCCTATATTCATACAAAAATCATTCAGGAACTCACTTCTGTGGAAATTTGTGCTTCACTCTCAAGCTTAAACATTAGTCAATGGTTTCCAGTAATTTTGATTTGAATAAAATTCACTGTAATTCAACTGATATTTAAGGGCAAGACAACGTGCTACATAGGGAAATAAGAATGTGATAGTTCCTGCCCTCAAAACTTTTATTGTTTAGTAATCAAGTAGGAGGATAGATCTTGTCCTGTTCTCTACAAGTACCATGACACCAGGAACATGATGACATGCCTTGCAATTGAATTGGCTTTAAAGGAGGGAGGACTGTGCAGAATCACCAGTGTTACTTTCTCCTACAGAGACATCTGGGTCCAGTGGCCAAATACAGAACAGGACAACTGGAGATGGCCCAGGATACAGTGAGAGACTTTGGCCTTTTTAAGCTAGGGTTTTTCCGAGTTCTCACTTTGAGTGTTTAAGATAGATCTAGTACATAGAAGAATCATGGAATTTCAGACCTGAAAAGGGCCTTACAAATCATCTGATACAAATCTTTCATTTTACTCATGAGGAAAAAGAGAAATTAAGTGATTTGCTCAAAATGATATTTCTAATATGTTGTAAAGTTGGGAAGCAAATCCAGATTCTCTAATTCAAAATTCACCTACTTTTTCACAGAATCAGGCATTTCAGACTTGGAAAGGATTGTGAATTCCATCAAATATAACCCAGACCTGCACCAAAATCTCCCTCACAACCTACCCCACAAATAGTCCTCCAGCCTTTGCCTGAATACCTTTAATGAGGAGAAACCCAAAAATTTTTCTCCAGGCTACACCCTGCAAGCTTTCTCTAACATACCATACAAATCTCTTAATCAGGAAAGTTCATTCCACTCATGGACTTTAGAAAGTGGAAGTATCCTTCAGCCAAGAAGTTCATTCAACCTCTGAACTTCATACACTGGAAATAATTTCTACTCTGAGATTGTCTGGTTCCTCCTAGATGTTTCATTTTAAGGAGGATACCCAAGTCAACCATGTCTTCATTCCTCTCCAGTCTGCTCTTTTTACTCTCCTGTTTTTCTGTGCCATGCACTCGGTTTCCATCCCTTCCCCTCCATCCTGCTGTTCAGCTTCCTTTCATATGCTGTCTTTTCCCAGTCCTAATGTAACATCCATGTAAGGTCCTTGAGAGCAGGGACTATCTTTTCCTTCTGCTTGTATTTGAATTCCCAGCATGTAGCACAGTGCCTGTCATAGAGTAAGCATTTCATAATGCTTGTTGACTTGACTACTTTCTGAGGCAGCCCATTTGACTTTTAGATAACTCTAATTATTAGGAAATCGTAAGTTACAGCCAGCTTAAATCGGCTTCTTTGTAATTTCCACCCATTGCTACACAGCTCTGCTCCCTGGGGCTGAACAGAAGTCTAATCCCTCTTCCACAAGATAGCTCTTCAAATACTTGAAGATAGGTATCGTGTTGCTCCTAAGTGTTCTCATCTCCTGGATAAACATGCCCAATTCCATTAACTAATCCTTATGTGTGTGGCATGTACTAGAGGCCTTTCATTACCCTGGTCACTCTCTATTGGCTCCTTTCTACCCTGTCAGTGTTCTTCCTAAAATGTAGCCCTCAGAACTGAGCCCATTATTTTAAATATGGTCAGACTGAGGCAATGTGCAGGAGTACTATGACCTGGTCCCAAACATCATGCTTCTTATCATAGCCTAAGATTACATTTGTTTTTTGGCCACCATATCATACTGTTTGCCCATATCAAATCAGCTCACCGCTCTTAGGAAACAAAACAACCATGTGGCTGAATGGATACAAAAGTCATAAATATTCCCAGAACTTTTATAGAAATACTGCTATCTAGCCCCAGTCTGGAGACCTCATCTTTTCATGAGAGGTAACTAGGTGCCACAGTGGTTATAATGCTGGGAGTGAAGCTAGGGAGACTTCATTTGAAATGGGACTTGGGATACTTACTAGCTATGTGAAACTGGGCAAATCACTTGACTTCTGCCTACCTCAATTTCTTCATCTATAAAATAAGATAGTAATAAAAAAAGATAAGAGAATCTACCTCTCAGAGCTGTTGTAAGGATAAAGTAATATAGCATTTGTAAAATGATTTGCAAACTTCAAAGCACTACAGCTAGCAGAAAAAAAAAAAGCCAAATCAATTCCAGAGTTTTCACTAAAGTTTGCTCCATTCTAAGCTTTGTTCAGATTGACTACTTAATTCTAGTACCTTTTGAGCTTGTCTGAGAAGAGACTGAATTTTGGTAGTCTCAGAACTTGATTTGTCAAAGATAATTTCAGAAATAACCTGATCTCTTAAGCTGCAATTTCCTGGGCCCAAGTAGAATGGGGGTATACAACTTCCAGTCACCATATTCTGAATCTGGCTCTTCGTAACTACGTAGTTGAGACTCATATATGTGAAGCTGTTCTAGAAATCTCTCTGGAATATATGGTCTGGGGTGTTCAGGGTGGCCTAGAACTTGATGACACACAGTAGATATAAAATAACTCTCAACTCAAAACAAACCGGCAAGAGGCTAAATGGGAAGAAATTGTTCAAATTTAAGATTAGCAAATTCACAATGGACAACATTTAAGAGAAATTTATGGATGGGGTTAGGAAAACATGAAATAGGTGGCTGAATTTCCTAAAAATAGGATCTGTAGGGGGTTAGTATTTGTCAGTTATAAACAGGGATCAAACAGGTAATTTTCAAAGCAAATTGCAAATTCCTGATTCCACTGGCCATGTGTTGTTAGCTAGACCAGAACTTGAGTGCTTTGGTGATGATGAACTATGTGGATGCTTTTGGCTGGCTGTCAGTGACTCAACACTCAGGTGCTTTGGGTCTGATGAAGCTACCACCATATTGGTCACTGAACAAAAGGAGTTAATGTCCCAATGGACTTAAAAAAAAGGGCTAGGTTCCTGACTTATTCACTCCTCTTCCTGGCTGCATGTTATAGGAATATCCTTCAAGCTTTTCAGTGGGAGAAGGGATGGTGAGAGGGGATTGGTGCCCTTTCCCCCATTTTAGTATCATGATAACTGTTCCCTGGTGGCAACAAGAACAGAGGGTCTCAACTAGGCAAGCTCAAGCTCATAGTGGCCTTTTCTGCTTTGTATTTCTTGTCCTGAGCATGTGTAAAAGTCTTGATGTCATATGTCTAGGTTTGGAAGTGATACTGTGAATCTGAAAATTTTGGAGGTCCTAATCCATTGAATGGAGCTGATGTGTGGCCTGATTTCTAGACATCACACATAAGTGTAATGACTATTGTTTTGTAGCTATGATCATGAGAAACAACCTCACCATTGCTTACACATTCTCTTTTTTTTAATAATTAACAAGCATTTATTTTTTTCTCTCACTTTCTCCACTCCTGGACATCAAAGTAGAGATTAACAAAATTGAAAATAAGAAACCAATGAACTATTGGAGGAGCCATCTTATGGGAGAAAAAAAAAATTGGTTAACTTGATTTAAAAAAAAGACCAAATTACCAGTATCAAAAAGAAAAGAGTGAATTAACCATCCATAAAGAAAAAAATTAAAGCAATTATTAGGCATGATCTTAGCCAATTATATGCTCATGAATCTAATAATCTAAGTGAAATGGATGAATATTTGCAAAACTATAAATTGCTCAGATAAACAGAAGAGGAAATAGATTACTTAAAAAAGAAATTGAACAAACCATCAATGGGCTTCCTAAGAAAAAATCCCCAGGACCAGATGGGGTCACAAGTAAAATCCTACCAAACATTTAAAGAGCCATTCTAACACTATATACACTACTTGGAATAATAGGAAAAGAAGGAAGTCTACCAAATCCTTTTTATGACACAAATACAGTGTTGACGCCTAAATGAAGAACAGATCAATTTCTATAATGAATATTGATGCAAAAAATTTAAATGATATTAGCAAAGAGATTACAGAAATATATTACAAAGAATTACAGCAAGTTTCTCTGATGAAGGCCTCATCTCTCTCTCTCTTTCTCTCTCTCTCTCTCTCTCTCTCTCTCTCTCTCTCTCTCTCTCTCTCTCTCTCTCTCTCTGAGGTAATCAAGGTTAGGTGACTTGTCCAGCATCACACAGCTAGTGTCAAGTGTCTGAGGCAGGATTTGAACTCATGTCCACTGAATCCAGGACTGGTATCCTCTGTACCACTTAGCTGTCCCATTTCTCACATATAAAGAGTTTGATGAAATTTACAAGAATGCAAATTATCCTCCAATTGAGAAATGGTCAAAGGATGTGAATAGGCAGTTTTCAGAAGAAGAAATCAAAGCTATGAATAGTTACATGGAAAAAGTATTTTAGAGTAGATCACTACAAATTAGAGGAATGCAAATTAAAACAATTCTGAGGTGCCACCTCACACCTATCAGACTGTCTAACATGATAGTAAATGAAAATGACAGATGCTAGAGGGGATGTAGAAAAAATTGAGACACTAAAGCACTGTTGGTGGAGTTGTGAACTAGTACACCATTCGGGAGAATAATTTTGAACTATGCCCAAAGGACTATAATACTGTGATACCCTTTAACCCAGCAATACCACTACTAAGTCTGTATCCTAGAGAGATGAAAGCAAAGGGTAAAGGACCTAAGTGCACAAAAAATAGTTGTAGTATCTCTTTTTGTGGCAAGAAATAACTAGAAATCGAGGGAATGCCCATCAATCTGGGAATAGCAGAACAAGTTGTATATAGCTATGATGGAATGTTATTCTTTTATAATAAATGATGAGGAGAATGGTTTAAGAAAAACCTGGGAAGACTTATATGAACTGATGTAAATTGACCTGAGCAGAACCAGGAGAAAATTGTACAGAGTAGCAGCAATCTTTTATGATGATCAACTGTGAATGACTTAGCTATCTTGATCAATACAATGATCCAAGACAGTTTTGAAGGAGTTATGATGAAAAATACTACCCACTCCCAGAGAAAGAGCTGATGGAGTCTGAATGCAGATTAAAGTATAGGTTTTAAACTTCATTTTTAATGTTTGGGTTTTTTTGTCTGCTTTCTTTTGCAACATGGTCAATAAGAACCTATTTTTTATGACTTCACATATATAATCTATTCCAAACTGTCTGCTTTCTCAAGGAGAAAAGAGTGGCAGGAAGAAAGGGGAGATGTTGGAACTAAGAATTTTACAAAATAAAAGTCAAATTTTTTCTACTTGTAACTGACAAATATTTTTTGAAATAAATAAAAATGTTTTAGGAAAATAATGAAAAAGGGGAAAACTTTAACTGCAACAATAGTCTACAAGCTAAAAGAAAGTTATATTTATGTAAGTGGTACTAAAAATCAAAATGATATAAGAGAAATCTGAGTTTCCCAAAGAATTAATATAATTATAGGTGATTGTATCCCTTACTAAGGGTTTTGTTTCTGTTTAGTTGCGTCTGACCTCATTTGGGGTTTTCTTAGCAAAGATACTGAAGTGTTGCCATTTCCTTCTCCAGCTCATTTTACAGATGAGGAAATTGAAGAAAACAGGGTTAAGTGACTTGTCTAGCATTAAATAGCTACTAAGTTTCTGAGGCTGGATTCAAACTGTGGTCTTTCTGATTCCAAGACCTGCATTCTCTCTACTGTATCACCTAAATTGTCTAAGCCTGTTAAGAGCCTTACAAAGGGTCCACTTCCTAATTTTTAATAGAAATCACCACAAATATCATATTTTTCCTTACCTGTAAAATGGAGGTAATAACAGCACTTATCTCCCAGGGTTATCAAATGACATAACATTTGAAAAGTGCTGAGCATGGTCCCTGGCATGTAGTAGGCACATAATAAATGTTTAGTGTTACTATATCAACTATAAATACCATTTATTTACTATAAGGTAGCTTTCAAATGAGTATATAAAACTAGCAGGGCAATACATTGTCAATTCACAGAACTTTTAATTAATTTCACTTATTTGAAGGATACTCAGGTCAATGTCTATAGAGAGCAGAGGGAGATTCTATTTGGCTGCCTGGAAATGGTGAGAGCACCTATGGGTGAGGATATATTCTTAACCTCAAACCTAGAAACAATACTGAGAAACTTTGTAGATATGTCATCTAAGCTTTGGAGCCTGATAGATAAGGTCTTGTGTTACAGAAAATGGCAAGTCACAAATTGACTAGAAGGCATATGTACCCAGAATAATAACATAGATGTACCTGGTAGTAAATTATTAGTATATATCACTTTAAAATGAGAACTACGTAAATTAAGCAATTCTATTTTCTTTTCATATAAATGACAGCCTAGTAACATAAACGATGAAAGTTGGGTTTCAACTTCTACATTAAATTTGAAAAAAAATTGTTATTTTTTTCCTCTTTTAATTACAAAATTAAAAAACTGTGGACTCCTGTAATTCAAGAGTATTTAAACTTGATATAATGAAAAGTGAACATACCACTCAAGGACAAAACTAAGTTTAAGTTCAGGCTGATCTTTCTGAAAAATGAGGAAAATGCTATTTTCATGATAATCTGCTTCCTATGGTCATGGTGAGAAAGAGAAATGCTTTGTAAATTTTAGAGCATTACATATAAAATGTAAAATATTGCAAAGATAGCTTGGTGATATAATGGATAGTGTTTAGAACCTGAAGTCAGGATGTCCTGAGCTCAAAATTGACCTCAGATATTTACTAGCTATGTGATCCTGGACAAGTCCCTTGACCTCTGTTTGCCTGTTTGCTGCTCTGCAAAATAGGGATAATAGCACCTACCTCCCAGTGTTGTTGGAAGGATCAAAGGAAATAATAATTCTGAAGTGCTTAGCATCATGCCTGGCACATGCTAAGCACTATATAAATGTTTACTACTAATTATTATTATTGTTAAAAAATCATTTTCATTTTGTCATATGGAATTCCAATAGAAATCATCCTGGGACAAATCACTATATATTGTTATTACAACTAACAGTGTCAGAAATTTTAGAGTATTTGTGGTAAAATTTGTTAAATTTTAGAGTTTATTTTCCATACAGAATAGAAAAAATGCCCTTCAAATGCCAACGGGTCAACATAAGGATATCCCACATGTATCCTAATTCAAAGTACTTTTTTAAAAAAATAACCTTACAGTGAAGCATAGTGGGATTGATACTGTCGATTTGAAGATCACGGAATTATTGAAGAATATGAAGGAACCACAGTAGTCATCTAGTCTAACCAAAATCTGAAAGGAAGCTTCACTATAATATAAAAGGCCAGTCAAGCAGTCAATCAGCCTCTTCTTGTCTAGGCTCGTTTTTTGATCATGGCTTTCAGGTAGTCCCATAATTTTTAAATTGTCTCTCCCGGATCTATTTTCCAGGTCAGTTGTTTTTCCAATGAGATATTTCATATTATCTTCCATTTTTTCATTCTTTTGGTTTTGTTTTGTGATTTCTTGGTTTCTCAGAAAGTCATTAGACTCCATCTGTTCCATTCTAATTTTGAAAGAACTATTTTCGGCGGAGCGAAGATGGCGGAGTAGAAGGACGCACATTTATGAGCTCCGAAACCAAAGCCCATAGAATTAATGTAAAAAGAGACCCCCATAACTTCTGGGTCAATACAAGGTGTGCAGAAATGGAGTGGAAGAGATTTCCGTTCCAGGGAGCCCTGGAGACTCGTCCCCAGGGTCCCTCGGAAAGTGGACCCCACCCCCAGCGCTGCCCTGGCCATGGCCCCAGAGAAGCTGATCCGAGCAGGCTTCAGAGACAGAAGCTCCGGCAGCCGGGAAAGTCCCTCTGCCCACAGAAGCTACAGGTCAGTGAGAGAGAAGGCCGGGCTGGAGGAGGGGAGCGGAGCGTCTCTGTGACTCAGGCCCCCTCGGGAGGAAGCAGCAGTGGCAGAGATGGGGGCAGGAAGTGGCGGAGGCAGAGATGTGGGTGGCGGCTGAGGCGGCAGCGGCCCGGGACTCAGGAATCCCCCAGCAGCAGGCAGGATCTTCATTACGGAGGGAACTGAGCCTGGGAGGCGGCCCTGCCCCCACCCCAGCACCTGAACTAAAGCTCACTGATTGACAGCCGGCAGGAGGAAAGCCCATTTAAATCTCAGAGGCCAAGCACTAGCTGGGCGGATCCAGGCGGGGGTGGAAAGGAATCTCAGAAGTCAAGTAGCTGGCTGGGAAAATGCCTAGAAAAGGGAAGAAAAATAAGACTATAGAGAGTTTTTTCCAACAAATGCAAATGATCCCGACCTTCGGATCTGATGACGAGGATGTATCCTTGCCATCAGGGAAAGACATGGAGGGCGGGGACTCAGTACCCCAGACACCCCAGGGGGGTGGCGGGTGGGCTCAGGCCCTGGAAGAGCTCAAAAAGGATTTTGAAAAGCAAGTTAGACAGGTGGAGGAAAAACTGGGAAGAGAAATGAGAGAGATGCAAGAAAAGTATGAAAAACGGGTCAATACCTTGGTAAAGGAGACCCAAAAAAATGCTGAGGAAATTAACACCTTGAAAAATAGGCTCACTCAATTGGCAAAGGAGGTTCAAAAAGCCAATGAGGAGAAGAATGCTTTCAAAAGCAGAATGAGCCAAATGGAAAAAGAGGCTCAAAAGCTCACTGAATTTAATAGTTCTCTCAAAATTAGAATGGAACAGATGGAGTCTAATGACTTTATGAGAAACTAAGAAATCACCAAACAAAACCAAAAGAATGAAAAAATGGAAGAGAATGTGAAATATCTCATGGGAAAAACAACTCACCTGGAAAATAGATCCAGGAGAGACAATTTAAAAATTATGGGACTACTTGAAAGTCATGATCAAAAAAAGAGCCTAGACATCATCTTCCATGAAATTATCAAGGAAAACTGCCCTGACATTCTAGAACCAGAGGGCAAAATAAGTATTGAAAGAATCCATCGATCACCACCTGAAAGAGATCCAGAAAGAGAAACTCCTAGGAACATTGTGGCCAAATTCCAGAACTCCCAGGTCAAGGAGAGAATCTTATAAGCAGCTAGAAAGAAACAATTCCAGTATTGTGGAAATAAAATCAGGATAACTCAAGATCTAGCAGCTTCTACATTAAGGGATGGAAGGGCGTGGAATAGGATATTCCAGAAGGCAAAGGAACTAGGACTCCAACCAAGAATCACCTACCCAGCTAAACTGAGTATAATACTTCAGGGGAAAATATGGTCTTTCAATGAAACAGAGGACTTTCAAGCATTCCTTGATGAAAAGACCAGAGCTGAAAAGAAAATTTGACTTTCAAACACAAGAATGAGAAGAAGCATGAAAAAGTAAACAGCAAAGAGAAGTCTTAAGGGACTCACCAGAAGTGAACTGTTTACATTCCTACATGGAAAGACAATATTTGTAACTCTTAAAACTTTTCATTATCTGGGTAGTTGGTAGGACCATACACACACATGTACATGCATGCACGCACACACACATACACACATGCACACACATACAGAGAAAGAGAGCACAGATTGAATTGAAAAGGATGCGACCATATCTTAAAAGAAATTAAGGTAAATGGTGAGAGAGAAATGTAGTGGGAGGAAAGAGGGTGAAATGGAATGGGGTAATTATGTCATTTAAGAGGCAAGTAGGAGACTTTTTTAGTGGAGGGAAAAAGAGGAGAGCTGAGAAAAAAAAACAAAAAAACAAGAAGTTTACCCTCATCACATTTGACTAAAGGAAGGAATAAAATGCACACTCATTTTGGTATGAAAACCTATCTTACAGTATAGGAAAGTGGCGGAGAAGGAGATAAGCAAGGGGGGGGATGATGGAAGGGAGGGCAAAGGGAGGAGGGAGCAATTTGAAGTCAACACTTGGGGAGGGACAGGATCAAAAGACAGAAGAGAAACAATGAGAGGCAGGTTAGGATGGAGGGTAATTCAGTTAGTCTTACACAACACGACTATCAGGGAAGTCATTTGAAAAACTACACAGATATGGCCTATATTGAATTGTCTGCCTTCCCAAAGGGAATGGGTGGGGAGGGAGGGATGGGGAGAATTTGGAACTCAAAGTTTTAGGAACAACTGTTGAGTATTGTTTTTGCTACTAGGAAAGAAGACATACAGTTAATGAAGAATAGAAAGTCATCTGGCCTTACAGGAGAAAAGAGAAAATGGAGAAAAGAGAAGGGAGGGATGACAGAAGAGAGGGCAGATTGGAGATAGGGAAAATTAGATTGCTTGGGGTATTGGGGTGGGGGAGGGGACAAAAGGGGAGAAAATTTGGAACCCAAAATTTTGTGAAAATGAATGTAAAAAGTTAAATAAATAAATAGATAGATAGATAGATAGATAGATAGATAGATAGATAGAAAGATAGAAAGATAGATAGATAATAAAATAAATAAATAAATAGATAAATAGAAAAGAAATTGGTAGATTTCTGAAGCCAGAAGACTCAAATTCCACATCATAAGAAGTCAAAAAAGCATAACTCAATTGAGTAATATGAGTATATGGTCACCTTATATTTGCCAAGCTGTTACCATCATGCTCTGCTACTATATATCCTACTCTATGGTTTGGCTTCTCATGTGGATCATTATCTGACTCTGGAGACTTAAGAAACTTCTGCAGTTCAAAGACCTAAAACTACTCCAAAAGACTCATGATGGAAAATGGCATCCACATGCAGAGAAAGAAGTAAAGAGACTGAATCCAGATCGAAGCTTACTGTTTGCTTCTTTTGTCCTGTTCTGTTTTGTCTTTTCTTTCTCATGGTTCCTCTCATTTGTTCTAATTCTTCCATAAAACATGATTAATGTAAAAATAAGTTTAATAAAAATGTATATGTAGAGTCTATATCGGATCATACTATGTCTTGGTGGGGGGGTTTGGGGAAGGAGGTGTAGAAAATTTTAAATTTATGGAAATGAGTGTTGAAAACTAAATATAAATTTTTTTTTAAGAAATGAAAAAAATAAGCTTTTACAATTACACTGAAAAGCTGTCCTGAGGTTCTATGAAGTAGGATATTAGATATGAAGTGAACAATCGGTATCTTGAAAGAATATTCTCTGAAAAGACAGTGGAGTTGTTTCATGAAAGAACTTTAGTCAATCAATCTTCACCTGTGTTAATTAACCTATTAACAAAGATCTACTCACTACATGATTGAGAGGACTTTTGAAGGGATTAATTGATTGATAGCCATTTCTCAATTCTGTGGGTGTTGGTATGTGGTTGGTTTTAATCGATGAAATAGTTTATCTGATTATTTCCCACATCATATGACATTCTGGCATGCTAACAAAAATTTGAACCCTGAGCACTTTAGAAGTTTAACTTGATTTCCCACTAGTCTCCAATACAAACTCTCCACACAGTCAAGCTGGTCTCTACAAACCAACACCACCACAAATCATCTTAATTCCCAAGTATTTCACTGTTCTTACTGCACTGCCACCTCTACTCCCAATTCAGACTTAACAGTACATAGTTCTTTACTGAATTGAGCATCCCTCATTTAAGACCAAGTCCAATTTCAAACTTCTCCATGAAGTTTCCCTCAATCGCTGCATCACCAGATATTTCTTCCTCCTTATCATTCTTATTATACTCAGTCATCAGAATAAGAAGCATTTGACTGGTCATCATCTGATAACATCCTCCAATTGTTTCAATTATATTAGCCACAGAAATGAAATCATGAACTCTTGAATTTGAAAGACTCTCAGAGATTATGTAGTCTTATCTCCCTAACATTGGTATTGAACTGTACAAAGGGTCAGATCAGAAACTCATTGAAGACATAGACTGGGTCCCATATTTTTCATATATCTCTCCAAAGAGCTTAGCATATATAGGATCAACAAAAATTGTCTTCATTGACTACCCTGGCCTACTACTAGGACATTGTCTTCATTTTAATGACATCCCCTAGCAAGAACTATCTGTCTTTTATCAGATCACTTTCTCTAACTCTCCTCATACCCATAACTATCAGTTTTGATACATATATATATTCGATACATATATATATATATATATATATAACTCTCCTCATACCCATAACTATCAGTTTTGATACATATATATACATATATACATACATATATACGTATATGTATATAGGTAAATAGTATGAAATGATACTTGAGGAAAGTAGCATAAGACACAGCCTCAAATCAACCAGGAGTGAAAAATATACCAACAATGCCTTGTAAGGAAAACACCCCAACACGGCACATTCTCAGGCCACTGCTGCACAGGACCAGTGTATTTCCAGTATGAGAACTTGGTGAGCAACTGCAAATAGGATAAAGTTCCCCATCTTGTAGCTTCCTAATTTAGCTCATCCTTTTGTAGTTGTGAAAGTACTACTAAAATATCGATATAACCAACTTAAAAACTATGTAGTTTCTCAAAATCATAAACATCACATTTTTATACCTTCCTGGCGCAATGCTCAATCCATCCTATTCTAGTGATGGTTCCTTTCCTATCATTGACGCATTCACTCCTGGTGATGGTCCTTAGTCCAGTCTAATCTTTCCTTTCTTCCCTGAGTAAGGTGGGTAAGGTGGGTACCATTAAACACGTTCTATAGTTAGCACAGGTCTACAATTTAACCTGAGAAGCGGAGGACTCATATTTTCATCCACAGGTCAATATCTCCAGCCGAAATTGATGACTTTATATTTCACTGAAAAGAAATTTTCTCTTTCAATTACAACCCAAATAGCATCACACAAAGCATACTTACATACTTTAAGTGTCAATGCTTCTCCAAATGCATGAATAGTTTTACAAGCGTCTATGTATGCAATATTCTTAAGTCATCAGGCTAAGGACAAGTCTACCTAGAGAGAGACAATCACTCAGATATTTCACAAGGGCAGATATAAGAAGAAAAAAAGGGGAACAAAAGGCAAAAATTTCTTCTTCTCCCACCTGAACAGTAAGAGGATATCCAGGATGAACTGTCAATTCTGGACTTGTTCAACTCCTTCATGAGTTTTGCAGTAGCCCCTAATTACCCAAGGGTAATCATCATAATTACCATGGTACTTTCACAATCAGTTCTCTTTTGAATTGTTGAGAATTATCCACCAAATTCTCAATGACAATAAAAATTATTTTAAAAAAACTACAGAAGAGGGTACTATGAGTTTGGCTTTGGGATTTCTATACTGCAGAAACACTTTTGAGCATGAACAGAAATGGCCTCATGATTTTTTTCTTTTAATTGCAATGATTAGGGAAGGTGTATTTAAAAATAATCACACTAAGTGAGAGTAAATGCTGTAAAAGTCTCAAAAAGAATCATCAGCCTGGACCTCCTGCTGCTGGGAATCCTCAGGGATATGGCAGCTCTCATTGAGATATGCCAGCACCACTCACAGCTGCAGAGAGATTGAAAAAGTCACAGGCTTTTAAAAATAATCTTGAAAATGTAGACTCTATCCTTAGTGATCACTGAAGGTAACTGGATGGATAATTCTAAAGCCCTCATTAGGTAAAGAACTGTTCAATATTTAATAATAAAGTCATAAATTAGATACATGTGTAATAGGGAAAGCTAATATGAAGTATGTATTTGAATGCTTAAAATGGAGAATTTGTATCATTACACTCTTTTTGCTATGTATTTTTAACTTGGCTAGGAAAAGAGAAATGAAATATTTACTATCCTACCTATTTCTTGACCTTTATTTGCCCTAATGGTATAGCGTACATCTCAGTAATATACAGAGTGTCCCATAAGTCTTAGTTCATTTTTTTATTATTATTAATGGTTTAAATTTGCACTGAGACTTTTGGGACACTGTATTTATTGAGCAACTATTGTGTTCCTGAACACTGAACTGAGAGGTCACATTCTGGTCCTCAAAGCACTTAGAATGAGGCTGAGGAGATAATACTGAATTAAATATACATGCAAATATGACTAATAGGTCTTAGTATATGATAAGCTCAAATGAATGGTGCAGATATTATTAGCCCAGTTTATAAGCATGTCTACAAAGGAAGATATTCAGTATGTGTAGCCAATTGGCATATAATGATGCAGGAAAAAAAATTCGGGGTAAAAGCACATTATATGCCCTGCCCTTACTCAACAGAGTTAAAATGATTATGAGAAACTGATTTGTAGTTATAGAAGGGAAAAAAAGTTTGGTTAATTTGTAGGCATGATTTAATACATTAATTTGTATGAATTAAGTTGAGCAGCTAAACAGTGAAGTGGATGGAGTGCTGGACCTTGAATCAGGAAGACTCATCTTCCCATGTTCAAATCTGGCCTCAGACCCTTACTCATTGTGTGACCCTGGGCAAGTCACTTAACACTGACCTAAGTTCCTTGTCTGTAAAAGGAGCCAGAGAAAGAAATAGCAAATGATTTTAGTATCTTTGCCAACAAAACCCCAGATGAAACCATAAAAAGTCAGACACAATTGCAACAACAAAATGGATTAAATCCAGATCATGACTTTTTTTTTGTATTCCATTCTCATAAAAAAATATTCTTTTAAAGTAAAATCTAATATAAATTTTAAGTAGTGTTAATTAGTGACATTTTTGGTAAACTTGGGTGTGGTTATGGTTAGAAAGGTAAAGGGGGATTTCTTGAGTTATTTATTTTGGCTGTTGATAAGGATAAAATGACTCAGATCACAGGGACAGTATTGCATTTCACTGTGATGGAAAAAAGAATCAAGGCAATTGTCCAGAAAATTCAAGTCAAAAGATATTCACTTTTATTTGAAATAATCAAATAGCAAAATATTTTTTTGCACTAGAATCATTCATCTAGTTATGAGTTTCCCCTTTCATTTTACATTTGTAGGTCTCTTAAAGAAATAAAATAAAAATGACACTTATATATGCCTGTGTTTGAGTATACAAGTCAATATATTTTATCTGTATATACCATATGTAGCTAAACATTCAATTTGCCTCATAAAATGTGAAGATGTGACCAGAACTTTATAAGTAATTATTGTCATTTCCCTTTAAGAATAAAACACCACCAAGCAGTGCAAGCACCTCAGGGAATAAATATGCACCACACTTTCATGAAATTTGCACACAATACAGGTCAGATGGTTAATGAAGCCATAAAGCATAATATGTCTGAACTACTAAACATCACCTTATTCACTTGGCCTTGGTGTTTTAGAAAGCTAGAGATGTTTACTGCCATGAGCCACCCTTCTCGCCTTTAGGATCTCCATCGGAGCCAGCTCTTTGTAAATAAACATATAACCTTTGCAATGGTAATTTAAGACTATGCAGTAAAGAAGATGCTATGAGTGCAGGGAGAGTGAGAGAGAAGATAAAAAATCTCATGAATAAAGTGGAAGGCTGCAGGCTAAGGTGTTTATTAAGTCCCAAGCTGTTTTTTCTTCACTTTTCTTCACCACTGAAATAAAAACAATTATTGCTATGATGCTCTAAAATTAGAGCACATTTGTCGTTTTTAAAGGCAGCTTCAACTAAACTTCAGCTCAGCAATAAAATCCTAGGCAAAGAAAATAGTTCTGCCCTAGGCCTGCCCTCTTCTGTTGTGTCATCAACCAGTAAGGGAAAAAAAAGATCAGCAAACTTCAATTTGGAGCTTTATGCAGAAAGAAAGGGATGGTGGAATAATGGTATATTAGAAAAAAAGGAATTTAAGAAATCTGATTGGATGATTTCCTAGGGCAGTGAATTTACAACAGCAATATTAATAATGACACTGTGAGTTTTGTAAAACACAAATCTGCTACTGTTGGGGATGGCCCTGCCAGAAAGGTAGCTTGATCATTCCAATACTACAGATGATGAAATTGACTTAAATGGTCAAATGTTCATTGGAAAAAAATGTTAAGATCTGGGTAGCTTAAGTTTCTTACCAATCTCTCTCACATCTTCCTTCTCCTCCCTACCCCAAAAAAATCCATTTCTTCCCAAATATCTATTCTTTGAGAAGAATAGGGGAGTAATTTTGTGAATTTTCTCTCCTGTTATCATTATTTACAGACATTTATGGGATGTGTGTGGGGGAGTGTTGGGAAGGAAAGGAAAAGATGAAAAATGCAGTTAGGGTTATATCTTGGGCCAGGACTCACACTACAGACATCACCATAAGTCACCATGGGATCTTAACGGATTCAGAACTAATGAAAAGACTCATTCTGAGGTATCTTCAGGGCACAGCAAACCAGTCTTGAAGTCACACTCAATAGGGCCACAATCATACAGACTCCTCCTAGGTGTCGTACAGCCCCAATAGACAAAGTGAAATGCAAAGTTAGCTTGTTCAGGGGTCTGAGTTGATGTTGTCAACCAAATAAGAAACTACCCTAAGAGCGTGTTGAAAGGAAAGTTTTTCCTCGAAGTTTTACAAAAGTGATCATATATCAATTCCTGCAATTTTCCACATTCTTTTGCTTATAAAGGAACAGTAGGAATTGTAATATCATCTGACCTTTATTTGTGTAAACACCACTGCCCCAACACACATAAATCTAACAAAAAAATAGTTTTTCTTGAATTATTTGGCTATTTGAAACCCAAAAGTTTGAGATCTCAATTAACTGATCATCACTGCAATTTTCAATTCCAACGTTGTTAATGTGGATATGATCTTGGGTTGTATAGTTTGGCCACTGGGTTATGATTGTAAGAGAAAAAATAAGTAGATAACTTACCCCTGGAGTCATGATCTATTGAATGCTAGTATTTTTATTTTATACCATGATACTACAATTTTTCTCACAATGTCAATATTAACATAATTGTTCTTTTACAGACACTCATTTAAAAATAGATTTCTAAGATAGAACCTAACAAATTCTCTCAGTTTTCAGTGGGGGGGTGAGGAATTGACGTATTGCTAAAAATAACAAACTCATTCTTGTCTTTGAAGGGTCTGATCAGCCTGACAAGATACCACACACACCTACCTACATGTGGATTTTTGTTTTCATTAGTTTGAACTGCTTAGTTTGAGAGTTGAATGGTAACAATTCAGGGTTAAAATATTAAAGATGGTTATGTTTTTCATTATATTCATATTCTATTAAGATTTAATAGAATACAATTACTCCATTTCCTCTAGAAATCATAACACCAAATTTCTTATCTATAAAATGAGGAGTTTGTCTAGATGGCCTCTGAGGTCTTTTCCAGGTTTTGCTCTATGATCTTGCACCATGTTAGGACCTAAACAGCTGCCAAGGTTATGAACAAACATCAAGAGAAGGCAGGGGTGTAAAAGTGGGTCATGTTAGGAAGTTCCCAATTTGGTTTCAGGGCAAACTAACTGCCTTTTAGTTTAGGCCCCTTGGCAATGCTGACATAAGGGCTGGCTTTTCATTTTAATGCTATTGTAAAATGTCTAAAGCTACTTTGCTATAAGGCATTATAAAAGTTTAAGTTGGTTTTGCTGAAAGGATATCATTCACCCAGAGGAGAGATGCAGGCAGGTTAACACTGAAGCATATGATCTGAACCAGGGGTATGAGGCTCCTTTTGCACACCCATCTATCAATCATCTTTAAGGTCCTGGTCCTGATGAGGTCCACCACATGGGGACCTCACTTTGACTTTGCTTCACACAGGAAAAGTTGTATTTTGACTGAAATGGAAAGCCTGTGTTCGCTTTGAAAGTGTCAGTGACTCCAAAATGAAAACAAAGCCAAGATTCACCCTATGTCAAAAGTGAAAATTTTTGTTTGTAATTTTGTCTTCATCTTAAAAAAAAAATCTGTCCTTCAGACTTTCATAAATTCTACTTTCATTAGCTCCTCATTTCTTCTTTGCTTTTAATTTATTTCTATACTTTAAAGATCTATATACTTATAAGTGTGGATACTCCCAATACTTTTTGCATGTATTAACATTTCTACAACTTAGTAGATGGTATACGGAAGCTGTAATTGCCCCTCAAAATAAAATAAAATAAATTAAATTCCTTACTCTATAGTCAGCATGGTGATGATCCTGAGTTTAGGGAGGTCCTTGGATAACAGAAATGTGGTTCATTGCTAAGCCAGTACTTGGACAATCTAACTTTGGTAGGATATGCCAGAGCCTTCGGTCCTCTGGTAGATGCTTTGAGAACCAGTCAGACCCACCTTGCAACAGCAAAGCATCAGAATAAAAGTTAATGCCATAATTATTTTTTTCCTATGGGCATAGGGTCTGGGGTGTGATTTTTATTACTATAGGTAAATTCCAGGTAGGGAAGCTTTATCTATCAAGGTTATACAGCCAAAATATGTCAAAAGCTGGATTTGTTGTGAAACTAGAAGCTCTCTGTTCAATAACCTTGCTTCTCTATTTAGAAAAGTAATTTTGTTCTTCTTAATTATAAGCAAGTTGTGTCAAAAAATGAACTTCAAATCTAAAACCATCATCTAAGTAATTCAGGCCAAAAATTTTATTGGGGTATAGATGGTGATAAATGTTTTCCTGATAAATGTTTCCAGATTGTTTATTTCTGGTTTGTGCCAAATTGAAATAATTTGAAAAGTAATTCAAGATATAAAACAAATCTAAAAGATAGCAAAATTCATCTATCTTTTAATTAGAAAATGCAAGATTTCATGCAATAATGGTTCAGGAAATGGGAGGGTCTCTTGATGGGTTTTGATCAGAGGTATTAACCAAAGTGTATTCACTGGGTAATTTGCTGATCATCCTTATGGTCTGTAGAGACGGTTGAAATGTATGTCTCAGTCAAGGATTAGAATGCTGCAGTCCTAATTCACCATAGCTTGTCTAAATGAGGAAGCTACAGAGCTGAGAACCTGAATGCCTAATCTCTCTGCTCTTCTGGTGAAGACGTCCCCTGATGAACTGAGCTGACCAAACCATTTAGTTTTCACTGAGCCACTGTGATCATATAACCATGGTCAGAGAGCACCTTTCCTCTCTGATCTAGCCTGAGTTTCTCCTGATCTTCTCATTCTCCTTTATGTGACTGACCTTGAGACCCATCTCATCTTGTAGCAATCTGTCCTTTCCCGAATGCTCATATTCCTTCACTCTTCAAGTCAATTCGCTGTCTGAATGGTGGAGAGATTAAAGGGACCCAAAATGGCTCACAGCTTTCTGTGAAAAATTGGATAACCTTGGAACTTGAACAGATCATCTGCAGGGTATTTGAATAAATATGACACTTTATATTGGTTTGTTAATACGCATTACTCTGATTGGCTCTTGACAACAAGGGGAAATTGTCCATTAATAAAAGTATAAGTAGAGGTGGAAGAAAACGCTTTCAGACCCCCCATGAACCTTATGGGTTCAATCTCAAACCAAAATTGAGCCTTTTGAGTTCAGATTCCAATTACTTTCAACCCAATTTGACTTCCTGGTTCAAATAAAATAAGGTTAAAGATGGCTTTTAAAAATGTTCGCTAGTCTTTTTGGATACCAATAGCTTAAAATACACACATACACACACACACACACAACATTGTAATGAGTTAAGTGTAAATGAATCAGAAACATAAGGATCAAATTTTCCTTAAAATACACTTGGGCTTAAAAATTAAGGGAAAATGCACTTGGCAAAACCTTTTTTTCTGGTTGGTGCTGAACCAAAAGCATTTCGAAAGTAATTCAAGACATTTGATAGACCTAAAACACAGCCAAGTTCACCTATCCCTTAATTACAAAATGCTGGGCTCTATGCAGTAATTGTTCAGGAAATGGGAGCGTTCCTTGATTGGGTTTGGTCTGAGGTGTAAATTTTTCCTTAATCACTTAAAAACTTGTAGACACACAGCTATTTCACTGTGATCAAAAAAGGCAGTCTAAAAGTTTTCCAGAGCAACTTTTCAGACTCTATTAAAGGCATACTGTAGGCAAATTGAGACCCAAGCTGAGGGGTTAACCCTAGGGAGAAAAAATAATGTGTCCCTCCATTTATCCATGAACTCTGCAGCTGGCAGAGACCGTACTCTGTTAGTAATTACAGTGAGCAGATGAGGGTTTTTTTAAATTTTTTTTTTTTAAATTTTGACCTGCAGTTAAACAAAATTTGCTTGTTTTATTTTTGGTTTAAAAATGATGAGGCAGCACCAACCCCTGTTTCACCCCAGAGCTGTTGATTTTTTTTCCCCTCCTTCCTAATTTGTTTCAGACTATGAGTGCACAGATTCCCAATTTAGTGGGAAACATTTGCTGCCAAGACCTTCAGGGGCTTTTTCTGCAGTTTATTTTGTTAACTACAAGTTTAAGGTTGTTGTGCCTTTTCCCCCTTTCAAAGTCTGAATACATAAAAAAATTCACCTTTTGCTTTTATGAAACAGACAGAGTAAAACAATGGGTATGAGGACAATCCAACGTTTTTTAAAAAGATTACTAAACCAATGATAGCCATCGACAGGTAAAAAAAAAAAAACTCACCAAAATATTATGAATTAATTCCTTGTATTCATTGTTCACAGTCTCTATTTTTTCTTTTTCTTTTTAAAAGTAAACTTAACACTAAAAGAAGCAGGAAACTAAAGATAATTGGTTTTAATCAAGCATCACTTATCAGGTATTTTACAAGGGAACCCAATTCAACAAAGACTATTCAGCTCATTTTAAGTTGTGATTTCAGAAGGAGAAATAATAGTTCATGAGATGGAAAGAATGTAGTCCACTACCTTAACTGCCCTGGCTGGTATTTATAGATTTTTTGGCAAAAATTCATAACAAATTCTAAAGTCATGTAAAAATAGTCATTTTCCAGTTTCTTGTCATAAACCTGCATTGTAGTAAGGATGATAAAGTTGGGGCAGTTGACTATATGTTTCCTGGCAATATGGTGAGAACAGCTGGAAGACTGAAATGTGGAGCATTTGTTCCCTTTCCCCTAGTAATCCTATCCATTCTCATAACAACACTTCGCCTTCAAGCTCTATACCATTCTTCTCATTTGCCATGGGCTTCTTGGATCACATCACTTCCTGTACCAAGAATGCTTTCCTTCCCTCTCCTGACCTCGTGAATTTACTGCACATTCTCTGAATATCAACTCAGATGTAACTATTTCCCTGTACCTCCAAAGAACCTTCCTCTCAACCTCTCTCAACAAAGCCTCAGGTAGCACTTGTCAGCACATCTCCACCAGTTTGTTATTTATCTACATGACATCTTTCCCTGCTATGCATGTAAAATCTGTGACGGTGGGGACCACACCTTATCTAAATTATATACTCCCTCCAAGCAATCAACAGAAATTTAAAATTTAAAAAGCCTGGTATATGCCCAGTACTCTACTAGATTCTGGGGATACAAAAACAAAAATAAGTGTTCCTCGTTCTCAAGAACTACTAACAAACGACAATACCAGAGAAGCCATTGTGATGGGTCAGGGAGGTGGGTTGAAACTTTCATGAAATGTACTTGATTCTTACTTTGGCCTGTGCCAAAAATTATGGATAAGTCTTATCTAATTGTCCACTGAGCAATATATGTTAAGTCAGAGAATATGGAATGAACAGATATTGATCTTAATCAGAATTTTCTATATCTCTTATATTTACTTCACAGAAATAAGTAGAAAATATAGGGCTCTCATCTCTGTGGGGGACTCTGTTCACAGATATAGATAGTCAACTCTCCTCTACCTTGTATCATCTTAGAGAATTGTATCTGGGTCACTTAGAGACTCAGTATCTTGCCTGTGGACATATAATGAACACACATTAGAGGCCAGACTTAAGCCATGGCCTTCCTGATTCCTTCTATTTTCTACACCCACTTAAAATGATACAAATTTATCAGCATCACTAGGTAAAAATATTGTTTCAGTCACTATAATTCATTGATTTTTGTGAAACCTTTTCTTTTGAGGAGATTAGCCAGACATAATATTATCTTACTGCTGTTCACACACACCATCGGGGTGATCAATATGGATTGTTGTGGCCCAATAAATCATGTGTTAATTTGCATCAATTGCTAGGATGGCCAAGGGTGCTAGTCTGGAGTAAATGGTGGTCTATTTGTCACACTCTTATAGACCAAGCCTATCCCTCCTCAAGTTAATGAGTATTTATTAAGAAACCCCAAACCCTAAGTGAATAAATAGCAGTACCCCATAGACTAGTTGGACCCTAATAACTGTCATTCAGGGAATAAACCCTGGTGAAGAGGCAACTGGCAAATGCTTCTGCAGATGCTGTAGTCCTAGCATCCTCAATAAATATATCTACTGAATGCCCAGAAAACAAAATTCTCCCCACTAACATCCTTGAAACAATCAAATAGTTCAACATCAGAAATAGTTATAATTTTTTTCCCGTGGATAATGGTAGCAAATTAGTCAGAAAAGAATATAAAAGAATGTCACATAGACACAAGGATCCACATAATTACTTCATTCTCTATTTTATTTTGAGAGCAACTCATCTGATTAGTTTTATTGATAAATATACAAAGTCAAATAAGAAAGTTTAGTTGCTCTGAAACTCCTTTCAAGTGGCTTTGAAAATATCATAATTACAAGAACTCTACTTTCTTTTGCTCTCTATAGATACAATTTCATGTCAACTCCATGTCATAAGAACAATAGACAAGATATGAAACTATAAAAATATACTATATTAATTCATCTCTTCTTGGTGCTTAAAATGTTGGAAATTGATGACTTCTAGTTTCTAGGAGCATAGACTTATTATGTTAAAATGGATCTTCATAAGCAGATGGATTATACTTAGAATAGTCATGACAAAACTTATTTTCTCAGACCTAGTCTAAGAAACACTTCAGGATCACTCCAACCTAGAATAAATTTGTACAAGGCTTTTTAGAAAGTAGTTGAAAATTAAACAGCCATTAATGCTATTGAAAAAAATGTAGAGTTTGAAATGAAAATTCAAACCAACAGAATACAATAGGCACCTATTGAGTGCCTTCCATGTGCAAGGGAATGTGCTCAGTCCTCAGCATGCAAATACAAAGTGAAAAAGACTCCTGGTTTTCAAGGAGAAGAAAGGTTTTTAGAATGTGGGAGTTCAATCAAATGTAAACATATGAACAATATGATTCTATAAAGCAGAACTTCAAGTTTGTAGAACAAACTCTGAAGACTTCATTTATTATACTAGTAGTCCTTCATGTCCTATATTAAATTTCAAAACTTTATCAAAAAGAGCACAGTATTCTAGGAGTTTATTATATTCCATTTTTACCACATGAAGTATATTGAACTTTGGATTACACCATTATAAAATCAGTTGTTAATATATCAGTAATAGATTGAAATGCATATCAAGGTACCCCCAGAAAAATGGCTGAGAGGTTGTGACTAAGTCAAACTTTTCCTCATCTTCTCAAAACATCAAGGGACATCTCAAACAAAGAGGATAAACAGTCAAAAAACAGGAAAGAAGTCCTCAGGAAATCAGAACCAAATACTAGCGAAGAGACCAAAATAATGATAAATGAACCTAAAGAGGAAGGTCTTGATAGAATAAATATCACAATGTAAAATGTTGGCAAGAGAAATAAACAGAAAAATAAATTTCAAATACTTATTAAGCAGTTACTAAAGAGGCAGGATACAAAGGCAAAACAGGAAAAAAAAAGTTCTTGCCAAGAAAGAGCCAGTATTTGACAGGGTAAACTATATCAATACACCAATAAATCTATATGGAATAAATATCAAATAGTCTTAGGTATTTAAGAGAACCAACTTCTAGAGGAATAAGAAAAGGCTTCAATTAGGAGGTGACAACTGGAATGGGTTTTGAAGGAAGCTAGGGATTGTAAGAAGTGAGGAGGGTAAAGAGGGAGTCCGTTCCCACCATGGGGGACCATGGGGGGCAAATGTATAGAGATAAAACGCAGAATGTCCTATATGGGGAACAGCTAGCAGAACTCCTAAATGTAATGGAACGTACTTGATAGTACTATGAAACAAGAGATGTGGAAATTATATTACATAGAATGTTAAAAGTGAAGTTTAAGATTTTCTATTTTATCCTAGAGGTATTTGAGAGACATTTAAAACTCTTGAGTAGAGAAGTAACATAGTCAGAATTATCTTGCAGGAATATCAATATGGCAATAGGATAGAAAATGTATTGAAAAGGGAAATGCCTAGAAGCAAGAAAACTAATTAGGAGGTTATCGTAATAGTCCAACATAAAGGTGATGACAGTGAGCAGTGAAAAGGAAGAAGCGAGAAGCTCTGTAACTTAAAGGATATGGAGGATGAAGAATAGGAAAGAGTCAAAAAAAAGGGGGGTGCAAACATGGATAACTAGAAGGAAGGAAGAGTCCTGGAAAAAAAAAACGTTGAAAGGGAAGTTGGGTATAAGGGGAGGGAATAAACAATCAGATAAATACAACAGAAAAAAATAGTAATTAAGGATCAGTACAGCATAGAAAAAAGCCTAGAAAATGAATAGACTTTTGGTGATAACTAAATGGGATTTCTTTTTCTTTAAAGGCTATTTTAATTTATTTCATGAAATATTTCCCAGTTATATGCAAACACTTGAACATTCATTTAAAAAATATTGAGTTCCACACTCTCTCCTTCCCTGCTGCTCCTGCCCCATTCTCTGAAAATGCAAGCAATATATCAATTATTCATGTGAAGTCATACAAAATATGTTTCCATGTTATTCACGTTGCAAAAGAAAACACACACAAAGAAATATGAAGAAAGTTTTGAAAAACTATGCTCCAATATCTCTCATCAGAATGCATTAGTTCTCTCTATGGAAGGTAACAGTATTTTTTATCATGAGTCCTTTAGAATTGTCTTGGATTATTCTATTGGTCAGAGTAGCTAAATCTTTTTGATTTTCCTTATACTTTTATTTCTATTACTGGATACAATGTTCTCCTGGTTCTGCTTGCTTCACTTTGTATCAGTTCATATAAACCTTCTCATGTTTTTACAAAATCATCCTGCTTATCATTTTTTTAAAATAGCACAATAGTGTTTCATCAAATCATATACCACAACATGTTCAGTCATTCAGCAATTGAAAGGTCTTCCCCCAATAGCCCATTCTTCACCGCTACAAAAAAAGAACTGCTAAAATATATATTTATATAAATAGGTCCCTTTCCTAAATCTCTTTGGAACACAGATATAGTAGCAATAATTGGTGACCTAAAGGGCATGCACAGTTTTACAGCCCTTTGAGCATAGCTCTAAATTATTGTTTCGATAGTTTGACTAGTTCACTACTGCACCAACAGTATAAGTGTTCTGATTTTCCACATCTTCTTTAGTATTTGTCATTTTTTTTTTGGCCATGTTAGCGGATTTAATAGGTATAAGATGGTATCTCAGAATTGTTTTAACTTGCATTTCTCTAATCAAGAATGACAACATGTTTTTACATGTGGCCCTTGGTAGTTTTTAATTTCTTCTTCTCAGCGCTGTCTCTTTGTAGTCTTTGACTATCAGTTGGGGAATGGCTCATTAAAAAAAAATTGACCCAATTCCTTATGTGGTTGAGAAAAAAGGCCTTTATCAAAGAAATTTGCTGTGATTTTCCCCGTCATCTGTTTTACTTCTAATTGTGATTGCATTGGTTTTGTCTGTGCAAAAAACTTTTTAATTTCATGTAATCAAAATTATCCAAATGGGACTCCTGAGAATTTACCTATTTTCATAAAGTTTGTTTACAAAAAGTTCACATTCTAAAGCATAAAAATTCATAATTAATTACAGAAAAGCAGAATTATCTGTTACAGAATATAAAGCAAAAAAAAAGTTTTCAAGAAATTGAAAAAAATAACCAAAATACCCAGACTTTATATGAAGACTAAAAAAGTTATTAAAAGATGATCAAGTGTTTTGTTTTGTTTTTTTCCTAAATGATAGAGCCAATAAACTATCTTGAATGAGATAATGTATGTAAAGTGCTTTATATGTTTTAAAGCATCAATCATTATGTCATCTCATCATGGCATGAAGGTGACTCTGGGCTCTTGAAGTCTATTCCAGAGGAACAAAAGCTCCGAATGATTCTACCTTAGTGGAAAATATTTGCTTATGATTCTGATATAGATTGTGTCTGCCTTCTGAGAAGCAGCATAGGTAACTATGAAAATTCCTATCAACAGTAGATTAGCCAGGTATAATGACTTATTTGGCTGTGGTAGCCTATGAAACAAAAAAAAGACAAAATTCCCTTTGGTCCTTTAAGTTCCCTTTCTCTTGCTTCAAGAAAGATGCAGTGTGGCTACCAAAGGGCAGAAAGTCCTAAGAACAAGTTATAAACACATCTATAAACATCAACAGTTTTTGGCACTTTAAATGTGAGAACCTTATTCAATAGCCAATGAGTGGACATAATGGTGGAGGAAATGAATCATAACAATCTTGATATCCTTGTTATAATTAAAACCAGAAGACAAAAGCAAGTTGCCACTAAATGGAAGGATAGTTTATAGCTTGACTTTAAAGAGGCAGATAAAGTAGTTGGTGGAGTTAATTTTATTGTGCATCCAAAGTCAACAAGAAAAATCATATCGTGGGACATTTGGTCATTTTATATTACATTGCTCATACAAAAAGACCACCATGAAAATAATTGCAGTTTATGTGCCAACATCTGTTGCAGAGATTGAAGGAGAAAAATAAATTCTATGAAGAGGTCAACAAGGCATTCCATATTAAATCAACATACACTTTTATATTCTCTGACTTCAAGGCGAAGGTAAGCATTACCAAGGATAGTGAAAAATAGGCAGAAAAAATTTGGATTAGGAGTAGAGAGAGAGAGGCCCAAAAGTTATAAGCCCCAGATCTACACATCATTTAGACATTTTTCTTCAAGAAAAAGATGGCAAAGAGCTAGATAGGGAGAATATCAAATAACAACACAAAAAATGAAACATTATATTTTAATGGACAGGAAATAGTACATTAGTGATGTGGGAGTTATTCCTGAATCAGCTGTCAATATACAGACCACCAACTTATTAGAAATAATCTAAAAGAAATAACAAAAACAAAGGAAAAGAAAGATGTCACACATTTACAATGTCTTCATGATGACCTGTGTAGACAAATGATAGGTGTCAATAACTAGGAATGAATTAAGGAAAGAAACTCCATTCTAACACTTTTATATGTTTAGCTAAAATAAATTAATTTCCTTTAATAATATAAAAGTTGCCTCAGTCAACAAAGACCTCATTTCTTTATCTAGTGGAGAAATATGGCAATCAAGGGCAAAAATGATTGAAAATCTAAATTCATTTGAAAAATATTAAGGCGTGTAGAAGATTATGTACACCATGACTGTAATATAAATAATGAGAAACAGTGTAAGGAAAAAAGGAACTTAGCTACTAAACAAATTTATTCCAAGGATATTTAAACATGAAACTTCCAGAATAACAAACAGATCAAAGATTTATAGAGATCTGCATCATAGTGAAGTTTCTATACTTGGGTTCTAGCATCAAAGTCTCACATATACTTCATCATGAATGGATATGTCACTGAAGCAAAGATGGGAAAAGTAGCTGGGCTAAACCAAGTATAAACAGAGGAAGTCCATTCTGAAACATTATTTTTAGGTTATCAAAGGATTTATTCTCAAGATCTTTGAAGAAGGAGAATATACCAAAAGCATGGGAAAAATTGAAACTTAGTATTACAAAAAAAAAGCTGTCTGAGAAATTAACATGAAAAGTCATGCATTTTCACATCTATATGAGTTTTTGATAATAATCTTTCCATGCATATGGAGCATTACAAGGGAATGTGGATATTTTTCAAGTTGTATTCCATAGTAGAGTGGATATTTATCATATTCAAGTGATTGGAAAACAAAGAATGAAAGACTCATTGTGTTAACTGTTAGCTATCTTTTTAAAGAAAAAAAAAGATTTGATATAGCAAAACTGGCATGTTTTAGAATTCTACAAGATTTCTTGGAAGATATTACAATAGAGACAACCTTATTTGATGACCCTATATGATGATTAAGCAAGGCATTAAACTGAGAGACTTAAACGCTTGCCAAAGATTTTTACCACTCTTGTGGAGGAGATTCAGCACAGGGTCTATTTCAAGGAGGGATTCCCTATGGATAATGAGGTCCTCCAGATGCTCCCTGTTTGTAGATGACATTTTGTTTATTGCATCAAACTCTGGGATATTGCCAAGCCTCCTAAATAATCACACAAAAGAATTTTGTCTAACTATCCAGACCAGAAAAAAAATGAAAGAAGTAATGCTTCTGGCCCTGACTTTAACATCCAGTCTTGGATATATACTGCTGTTGTATGATAATCTGAGACTCCAGTGGAACTATAGGGAAGAAGAAAGATGACTTGGCTTTTGGATAATAGCTGAGTTCTTTTAATGATCCCAAATGCCTCCCTGAAACAAAGGTTCATCATTTTAATGCCAATACTTTTCCAGTGCTATTGTAATTTTTTGAGGCACTATATCTTCCACAGAACTAAAGTTGTATGTCACTCAAAGGGCACTAGAGAAGTACATGGGGTGCGGGGCAGGGGGGAAAAGAGGGGGAAGATATGAGCAGTAAGCAACACATTTTGAACACAACATTACAAAGAATAAGCTGACCTCATTTTTGAGGGATTCAACTTGGATATTTATGTTCCCTCAAATATCCCTGTCTCCCAGTTCATCAAATTCAACCTCTTTATCTGCTACCTTTATCCCATTTCACTTACACACACAGGAATGATCAGAACTGTTGAGGTTCAGGGTCCTAGGGACCCCAAAACATCAGATCCTGCTCAAATGAATTCAACACAAGCCTTCTTAAAACCAAAGAAAAATAAATTTTATTAAAGATTTGCCATATTGGGTTGCCTTTTAAGGAGCCTAAGCATTTGTAAAGCTTGTATTAAGAAGCAGGCCAGAAAGAATCTCAGCTAGACAATGTCTGAGCTGGACTGAATCTGAGCACCTTTATGGAGACAAGATGGAACTTAAATACAGAAAAGACTGTAGAAGGGATCTGGGGGTGGTCTGGTAGTCTAGGGTGATGGGAGGAGGGGTTTAGGGAGTGTCTTGAGGAGAAGTCCAAGGAGGACCTTAATGGGACCAGGGTGACTGGTCTAGGGTTGGAAACAGCTGGAGGCAATCAGGAGCTATCACACCACGGAGGGCTTGGGTGGGAAGCAGGCGGGGCAATCCAGAGATAAGACAATGGAGGGCCAGGCTAGGTTAAGGGTAACAGATTTGAGTATGAAAGATCAGATTAAGTGGGAAGATTCAACTGGAGTTCCAGGAGGTTCCTAGAGACTGTACCCCATCAGAACCTTGCCACCCACAAATATTCCACTTTCATAGTCCATAACCTTGAACTTCCTTATTTCCTTTTCTTCCAGATGCCCCTACCTTTTAAGTCTCTAAATTCTTTTCACTGTTATCATTCCACTCACCCCTGCCTTCCCAGAACATCATCCCTGCTCTGGCCTCACTTTTCTTCCTTCAAACTGTTGACCTTGTAGTTGACTGGTTCAACTCTATTCTTGATCCTTGAATTTCTGATGCCACAGAGTCACACTCCCTTCTTTCTCCAGGAATTCATTATCTTCCTCTTCTCCCCAACTCCTGAACTTATACTGAGAGACTTTAATATTCTTATAGAAATTTTCTCAAGATTCCTAACCTCCCAATTCCCCAGGCTTCTTAAATCCCATGATCTACTCCTTCATTCCACCTCATTCACACATTCACACATAGTTAGTCACATACTAGATCTCACTGTTACCCACAAGTATTTTACTTCCCTAATTAGAAGCTCAGACATTCTATTACTGGACTATAACCTATCATCCTGCCTTTCCATATATGCCTTACCACTCCGAAACCTGTTGTTCACTCTCTTTGGTACCTCCAATCCCTCCACCCTCAATCATTTCTTAAACCCTTACTCCTTTATTCTGACTTAATTTTCCTCTCTCTCTCTCCAACGTCACCCCCAAAGTCAACCCCACATTTTCCTTAGCTCTTAAACCCCTCACCCCTTCGTCCTATCACTACTATTTCCCCACCTCCCCAAAAAAACTTTAGCCCTACTTTATTCCTATCATTTGACCATTTTCCTCCTGTGCTCTTACTGACAAACTACAGAACGCACCTGGAGGAAGTTTCATAGTCATGCTGAGTGAATACATTTTAAGTTTATTTTATCCAACTTTAATGAGGCAGTCCTTTAATTCCTCCTTAATTAATCCCCCATCCCACTTCTCAGAACCTCTTCCAAATCTTAGCTTACCTTTTCTAACTGACCATTCATTCCCTCCCTCCCCCAAATGAGAACTTTGCCTTTTACTTTACTCAGAAAATTTAGGCTTTCCAGCTTGATTCCCATCTTCTCTCATTCTTTCCATCTCAAAATCCCTTAACAACTTCTACTGTTCTTTCCACCAGGCTCTGAAAGTCAGCAGTCCGACAAAGAGGTGGCCCTCCTTGTCAAGGATAACTAACTCTATATGTTCATTTATTCTCATTTTCTCCTTTCTTTTCCAAGAGATTCTATCCTCAACCATACTTTTCTGTTTCTCATCGTCAACCTTTCCCTATCTACTGGTTCTTTCTCTAGTGCTTTCAAACACACATCAGTCTCCCTCATAACGGAAAAGCTTTCGCTAGATCCTACCACCCCCTCAAGCTATTATCCTGCATAACTCCTTCCTTTCTCAGTTAAACTTCATGAGTAAAACAAAAAATAAAAGCTATTTATGCTCACAGCTTCCCCTTCTCTCATTCCTCAACCTTTTGCAATCTGGCTTACAATTTTATCTTTTGAATAAAACTACTCTTTCCAAAGTCAGTAATGATCTAAGTGGTCTTTCCGTATCCTTAAAGTTTCTCAACCTATCTACTACCTTTGTCCTGTTAACCATACTCTTTCTCCTGGAAAATCTCTCCTCCTTGAATTTTCATAGCCCTGATCTCTCCTGGCCTGCTTCCTACCTTTCTGACTCCTTCTCATTGTCTTTTGCTGCCTCATCCTCCATATCATGCATCGTAATAGTGGGTATTTTTCTAGATTTAGAACTAGAAACTCTTCTCTATATATATTTTCACTCATTCTCTTTCTCCATAAACTCTACCCTCTTCTAAATTTCTCTCTTTCTAGTGAATACACCACCATTTCTCCACTCTCCAGGGCTTCTGTCCTCTACTTTATACTCAACTCTATTTTCTTGATCACTCCAGATATGCCATCCTTCAGTTGCTAAATCTTGTCAACATTTCTCACCATCTAACTCCTTCCTGCCTTTCACACAGAGCCTCTATATTGTTCTCCCTGCCTCCAAGCTCTTCCACTCCAGTGCCAAAATATGTTTCCTTGATCTCCTTACTAAGTCAATTAAAATGAGTTTTTATTGCCTCTAGGATAAAATATAGCCCCCTCTCTTCTGTTTTAACTCCCTTCACAACCTGGCCCCTACTTCTGTTTTCAGCCTCATTGGACAGTACTTCTCTCTCACTTTCTGCCATCTAGCTGAAATGACCTTTTCTCCATTCCTCATACATAACACTATATATCCCATCTCTGTGCCTTTGCCCTGGCCATCGCACACAATGGGGACAATCTTCCTCCTTACCTCCATCTCAGAGAGTTTTTCCCTCTCCCTTGAAGATACCAATCAAACATGATCTTTTACATGAAGTCTTTCCTGATCCCTCCTAGTACTAATGCCCTCACCACTAAACTACTATATATTTAACTGCTTTGTACATATTTGCATTTATTCACTTTATGTCTTTTATTATCTATATGCATTTATTGTATTCCTCAATACAAATTCCTTTGGGCTAGGAATTGATTCATTCTGTGTACTGATGTCCCCGATGTGTAGCATGTAGTAGGTGCTTAATCAATCAATATTTGCTCACTGATTGATCACACAGTTTTCATACGCACACACACCAACGCTCCCTCCTGAATTCTCCATTTGCCTCTGGTTGATCTCATCAGCTATCATTTTAAAGTAAATGTCCAATCTTCATTTCTCTCATGAGCCCCAAACCTGCATTCCCAACTTCTTCCTGGATATCTCTACTTGAATATCCTGTAGGGATCTCAATACCAAGCTCAACATGCTCAAAATACAGATTCCTTCCCCCTGCCCCAAATAAAAAACCCTTCTCCTAATTTTTCCATTTTTGGTAGAGCACTAACATTCTTCAAATCAATTAATCATTTAAAAGGCATTTGTAAAGTTCACTACAGATAATGTGCTAGATTCTGAAGGTATAAATGCAAAGAATAACACAACCCCTGCTCTTAAGAAGTTTATATTCTATTAGTTATATGGGTTCAAAACCTAGAAGTCATCTTCAACTCTGCACTCTCTCACTTTTTCTCATATTCAATCAAGTTGTCAAACCTCACAGCTATGCACAGAAGAAGATTTTGAAAGGAGATGGCAGGATAGAAGATGTAAAAGTCAAAGTGGACAATCTCAATTGCATAAAACTGAAAGATCTTTGCACAAATAAAATTCCTGCTACTAGAATTCATAAAAAAGAGAGTAGAAAAAAGTTTATAGGAAATATAATAAAATTCTAGCATTCAAAATTAAGTACAACTGACATAAATTTCTTAAGGTCCATTTCCCAATATGCAAGTGACCGCAAAGTATAAATAATTTTCAGAAGAAGAAATACAATCAAATACTAACAAATACAAACATTCAAAATCACTAGATGGATAGTAAGGTGCCACAGTAGATAGAGTGCTGGGTCTGAAGTCAGGAAGACTCATCACACACTTTCAATTCCCTTGACTCTGCCTCAGTTTTCTCATTTTTAAATGAACTGGAAAAGGTAATGACAACCACTCCCGTATCTTTGCCAAGAAAACCCCCAATGGAGTCATGAAGATTCATACATGACTGCAACAACTGAACAGCTACAACAGTCATTAGAGAAATGTAAATTAAAATAACTCAAAGTTATCTATAGTACATGTCCATCAAGTTTGCCATTAAAAAAGAAAGGGAAACTCTTTGGGTGGGGTTATCAGAACGAGGGACAAACACAAAGCAATAAGAAAACAGACATTACATTTCACACAGATGTAAATTAATTCAATGAGTTTTGAAAAAAATTTGGATTTAATAAAGAAAAGTCACTAAATTGTTCATAAACTTTATGATTCCACCAGGATATTTTTAAAAGAAAGATAAAATCTGTATGTATACGAAGGCTCTTAGTAGCATTATTTGTGAAAACAAAAAGTTGGCAAGAAGTATCTTTTCAATGGTTGAAGATCAGCTGAATGAATTATGCTGTATGAAAGGAAAGGAACATTACAATGCTCTAAGAAATAACATATGTAGAATTCAGAGAAACACAGAAAGATATGTGAGACAGACTGAAGAAAAAGAATCATGAAAACCCGGTAACTACCACAACATAAATGAGATCATCATTGCAAGGCAACAAAACCATGGTTTAATATATATTTAATGTCAATATGGCATTTAAAAGTAAAAAATACTGCACTCCTATTTAAAAAAGCACAAAACTTTTTCAGTAACTATTTGGAAGCAGTAGGTTGTATAATCTATGTGTATGTACGTTAGAATGTTGTCAAAACAAAAAAAATCAAGAAATTGAAAAAGAATAAATATATGTCTACTTATGGAAATTCATATATGCTATCTTATGATATTAAAACTCTAGGTGGGAGAATTTCGTTTTCTAAGAACACAGTCCATTCTTGAGATTCAAACTCCCATATCAGGCAAGAATCAGAATTTTAGAGCTAGAAAAAAATGTAGAAAAACCTTTGAAGTTCTAAGTTTTGTAGTTAGGCTTCCCCTGCCTAGAACCACATCCTAGACTACCCCTAAGAACACACACACACACACACACACACACACACGAAAATTTCAAATTCTTTCATCAACCTTACCTTCTGGGTCAAAGTCAAAGTTCTGGTCTAGCTTTTGATACAAATGTAACTTTCCCATAGGAACTAAAAATGTGTGTGTGTGTGTGTGTGTGTGTGTGTGTGTGTGTGTGTGTGTGTGTTGGGGGGGGTGGTTAAGATCAATACTGATTTTTGAATGAATGTTGTTTTTTTCTCCACAGAAGCATTAGGTTTTCTCAGGGCTCCCCAAATACACAAGATGTAGCAATACAATAATAGGGATGGTTAAAGGAGGAAAAGAGGGGAGGGAAAGCGACCAAGAGGCAGACAGAGATAGGGTGGGGAAGGGGGAGAAAGAAAGGGAGAGAGATAGACAGAGAGAGAGAGAGAGAGAGAGAGAGAGAGAGAGAGAGAGAGAGAGAGAGAGAGAGAGAGAGAGAGAGAGAGAGAGAGAGATGGAGAGCCATGCACACAGTGACGATGCTTTCTGTTTTCTGCTTTAGGTTCTTTGCCCAGAACAGAGTGGAGCTGAGGGAATTCCAGCAACATAAAATGACCTTCCATTGGTTGCACTATAAAAAAAAAGCCAAACCCCATCAACATTTTTTCTCACATGTTTCTCACAGACCCATGGTCCATGTTACAATCTGAACTAGTCTCAGTTCACTGATCTAATTTGTATTCAAGCATGGCTTCTTTTATGTCTTCAGATGTACAAAACGAAAAAGTTCTTTCACAAATGAAAATATTTTTCTACTTACACGATGTCTGTATTTTTAGGAAAAATAAAAACTGCTTTACCCACATTTGGCAGCAATGTTCCAGTCGTTCAGGCAATGAACCCATTCGTTTGCTCTTTGGTACTTCCTCTAGCTCCAGAATTAATTACAGTCCTTATTAAAAAAAAAAAAAAAAGCAAAAAAAAAAACTTACATCCTGGTTTTGTCTAAACAAACAAGACCCCAAAACAAACAAACAAAACTTGCGAATTTGAAACAATTATCAAAATAATTCAGGCACACGTATCCACTTTCACTTCAAATAGATAGATAATTTAGGGAAAGTGGGAGAATTTTTGAATTATCCAATAATTTCCTTAGTTACTTAAGTTTGCAATTCTATATCCTATGCTTTAATGAATATTCAAACATCCTTAATCACTGGGTGTCTTGTTTTTTCTTCTTTGCTAAAACTTTAAAGGTGGCCATGGAATCTTAATCTACACTTGAAACAAATTACCAAGAAAATTGTGTTTATTTCTTAAATTTTATTATGGCTCTATATGTGATTGCTTGCTCTTTTTTTTTCCCTGAACCTTATTCTGGTCATTGACATCATTTCACCCAGGCTATTATCTTCTTCTATCTGGGCAAGTGCAGAAACCCTAAAACAACCTTCACCTACTCTTAACATCACCATTTTCATTGATGGCAGCACTGTCTTACATCTTCGGTGATATTTGGTTCTTTTTCTCATTTCCTATCTCCAGTTATTTGTTAAGTCTTTTCATTTTTATATTCCTGGATCCTAACAGAGTACATGGTACACAGTAAGTGCTTAATAAATGTTTATCAACTAACTGGCTGTTTCTAATATCAAAATATGCCATATATTTATCCTCTCCCTTCAAGTTCTACTGCCACAACACTAGTTCAGACCCTCATTCCCTCTTACTTTGACTATTACAATATAGTCCTAATTGATCTGACTAGGTAGCACTCCCTGTCTTTTGAACATCCTTTATACTAATACCAAAAGAATCATTTCACTTCAATGGTATCTTCAACCATATTCAGTTGTTCCTGATTGTCTACTAAATGAAATACAAACTAGCATTCAAGGCTGTATATAGGCTAGTTATGATCCTCTTTGCAGGATTATTTTATGACACCATTTATCACATACTTGATACTCTAGGTGACAGTTTACTCCCTATTTACCAACTTTGCCTTGAACACAAATACTCTCATGCATTCACCTGTACTGTCCTTATAGGGAGAATGGACAACCCACTCCCTCCATCTCCACTTAGTAAAATGTTTTTCTCTTTCCAAGGCCCAGATTAAGTGTCACCACTCCCATGACATCCTGATGCCCTAATTCTGAGTTCCTCCCTAAATCTCGCAAAATACATCATCCTATCACATATGTGCACTTAACCATTTCCTAACTTGTTTCACCATGATTATTGTGTGTTTTTCTCATCCTTCCAATCAGATTACAAGCTTCCTGAGAACAAGGACTATGTCATTTTTCATCTTCACATCTCAATGCCTGATGCAGAGCCCTATCTTAACACAAGTTTATTCACTTTACTTAAATGTATAATGGAGAAAGTTTCCATAGTCTCACCCAAAACCTTTACAACCTATGATGTCTCTATGAATCCCAAAACAGCTGTGAGAAGCCTGCTTGCCTTATTGTGACCACTTCCACTGTGGCAGGAATGTCCTCTATCCCCATGAAGTATCAATTAGGCAGTGCAGAACAAAAACTAAATGGGAAAAAAATATTAGACATCAAAAGAGACAGGTTCTATCCTGGCTCATCTACCATGAACCAATTGAAATAATGCTTTAAAGTTGCAAAGTGGCTTCCTCAAAACAAGGCTCAGTGAATACAGAACAGAATCTGGAGTAAGCAAGAACCGAGTTTGAATCCTGACTCAGACCCTGACTAGCTTCATAACCCCAGGCAAGTTCCTTAAACTCTATGGCTCAGTTTCCTCATCTTCTAAATGGTGGATAATAACAGCACCTTTCTTCGAGAGTTGTTGCTAGGATTAAATGAGTTAACACGTAAAGCCTGTTGTAAACCTTAAAATACTACATAAATACTATTATTATTGTCGTATAAATAATGAAAGTATTATTTGTGCTTTATAAAGATAAGTTAATTAAGGCCTAAAGAATTAAGGGGATTTTTCCATAGTAACACAGCTAGTAAATGTCAAAGCAAGGCTTTAAGCCTACTCAGGACCAGGCACCACCAGCTCCAAGGCCAGTGTTCATCCTGTTGGATCACCCAGTGACTTAATCTCCATGGGCATCAGTTTCCTGGTCTATAAAACAAAGGATTTGAACTCAATCCCCAGTTCTTAACCTGGGATCTGTTAGGTTTTTCTTCTTACTATTTTGTTAACTGTATTTCCATATAATTGGTTCCTTTTGTATTTCTGTGTTGCTTTTTTTTTTTCATTTGAAAACATCAGTCTGAGAAAAGGTCCAGATCCTTCACCAGACTGTCAAAAGGGTCCATCACACCAAAAAGATTAAGCACTATTGAACTAGATGCTTTCTAAGATCTTTTTTTATTTTCTGTCTCTTTCTAGAATGTCTGAAAGCCAGGGTTGTGTTAATGCTTGCTACCTTTTTCCTCCTTCCAGGACTGGACATTGTGATTTTTGCTGTTGCTTTTTCTTTGTTTTTGAAGAGGTCCAATGACATCACCATGGTGATGACACTAATTGTGTAAATTAGATTTAAGTGAGTCAGAGCTTCAAAAAGTCACCACCTAACTCTGTTTCAAATCTAATTCTTCATTAAAGTTAGGTAGTACTATGTATAGAACACTAGACCTGGAGTCAGGAAATCTGAACTAAAAACTAGACTCAGATACTTAATGGCTGTGTAACCTTGGGCAAGTCCCTAAATAAATCACTTTCATTTGTAAAATGGAGATAAAAATAGTGCCAATCTCTCAAGGCTGGTGTGAGGATTTGATGAAAAATTTCATGAAAAAACATTTTTATAATATCTGAGAAATAATTCGTTTGAACCTCTATTCCAATCAGTACCAATCAATTTGATATGATTCCATAGGGGTAGTGATTCTAAGTTATATATTATTATATTATATATACATATGTATATTATAAATTATTAGGTCCCAGAGCTGTGAGCTGAAGATTGTAAGTTCACTTGCTTAATCATAGGAAGCTAACTAGATGCCCTCTAACTTTGCATTTTCTTATCATGTTGATCAAGCCCAGTGTGACAGAGGTGACTCAATTACATGGAAAGTCCTCCAGTTTATCTTTGCAACTCCAGACCATTCTGTTATCCAACATAAGTAGGTGGTCATCTTATGACCACTTAGTCAGTGGAGATGCTGCATGCTTTCCCCATTTTGTGACCCCACCTTGCTCATATGTCATTTTTGGCAATTAAAAGCAAACTCTGTCAACCAATGAGATTCTGTATTTTACCATGTCTGTTGCATTATTTGGGTATCAAATCCTACACAAAACAAGATCCTGAAAGAAGGGAGTGTCTCAGATCATGAGGAAGATCTGAGGTCCACTTTATTGGAGGGGATCATGCCACTGAGCCAAAGGGCTCTGCCACAGTCTCTTTTATTGTAGGATGGACAATATCAATCCCCACAAATGTAGTCTGCAAACCTTACAGAAGTATATGAATGCTATTTTTATTGAAAATGGCCAAAAATTATTATGATCTAAAAAATTTGTATCATGCTGATAGAGGGAGGGAAAAAGGAAAGCTATTCAGAAATAAGTACTTAACTCAAATCCCTTTACAATTGATGTTAATTAATTAGCCCTGGTAGACAGTCATAGCAGAGAGACCTACAATTGAGTTGGAAAAGAAACTTATTTTCTCCTCAGTATTCCTCTAGTAGACCCTATCACTCAGACAATTTTACTTCAGCAGAGGCAAACGCCTGCATTGCTGATTCTGTGATGTACCTGCTCCGATAAAGCAGGGAAGAGATCTTTGGCTGTCAGGGTGATGTCTTTCATCAGCACCAAATTTAGTGGAAAGGAAATAAAGAGAACTACGTCAGACCCCATCTTGAAGCATCTTTTCTGATTCATGGCCAATTCACAATGTTTCATGAAGGGTTTCAAATAAAAAGTAGTATGTTGGGGAAATTAAATCATGAATAGGAGCTGTTAATTACACACACATTGGTTTAAAGCTGATCCAAATAATTCCTCTATTTCCTTTGTTACACATTTTACATGCCTGCCTGTTTCGCTACTGCTCCGGCTTGGTCTGTTTCTCTCTAATCTACCACCCCAAACACTTCCACTACTGAATTCCAAGAGCTTTCACAAATGGAAAATGTAAATTGTGGCCTAGATTGCTGCTACTGGAGTGTGGCAAGAGATACCAGATTGTGTGCTAGCCCAGATTCTTTGGGGATAAAATTCCAACTCTTCGCATGTTGACAAACTCTTGTCTCACATGTCACTGTTGTCTTCATTTTCCAATCCAATTTTGTGTTTTGGAAACCCCCAGACATTTCCTAAGCAAATGTGCATGTGTTGGTTTTGGAAGGAGGAAGGACTTATCAACTGAGGCCTCCAAGTCAAATTAGTTGCATTTGAAGCATCTCTTTTCCTTCCTATTGTAAAATAATTGTGCCAATCCCTCTTATCAATAACACTGATCATAATTCTGAACATCCCAAAAAAGCATTAGGAAATCCTAATTAGTCTTGGGGTATTTGAATTACCAGTCTTGACCTCAGGAACATTTGTTCAAAATGTATCAAAGGAACACTTTGGTTGATTTGAACTTCAAACTCAGGTACAACCCCAAAACAGTGAAATGTGAGAAAATCAAGTAAAACATACTAGCATCAGAACTTCACCAGCATTAGGGAACTGTTGATGTGCAAACTCAAACACATAACAAAATAAGAGATATTTAACATAACACTCAGAACACATAATAAAATCTATGGCTTAGAATATAAATTCCTGCAAATTGCCTGAGATAATATATGTGAAATGACTTGGCCAAGTGTCAGAACTCAAGTTTTCCTAACTCTAAGCCAGGTCTGCACAATACATGTCCCATGAGTTGCTTACAGCTGGTCAAATTAGCCAGCAGGTGGTATGTTGTGTAGACCTGCTTTATGCAAATCTCTCAGCAAAACTGACTATGCTAAGTTCCCTCAAGGCAGGCCTGTACAACATACCACCTATGGGTTGCTTGTGACTAGCCAAAGGATTTTGGTGGCCCTAGAAGAATGTAAAGGATGTAAAACAGATCTGCACAACATACCACTCATGAACTGCTTTGGCAGGCCACAAGTGGGCCGTATGTTGTTGCAGGCCTGCTGTAAGTCCAGCATCCTACTCTGCTGGTATGCCTCTAAAATAAATACATCTTTTGTGGGGAGACCAGACATATAATTTTATTGCTGTAGAGAGGAAATCCCATCTATCAATACAGATCAGCATTCATTCTATAATTGATCATCTCAAAGAGTCCCCAAGGGCACTAAGGTGTTATACTGCTTGCCTAGGATAGCGCAACAAGCATGTCACCATCAGGATTTGAACTCATCTTCCCTATTCCAAGAAGGTTTTGCTACCCATTATGTAATACTGCTTCACATCCATGTGTAAAAATAAAGCCTAATTTTCCCTGATAGATGTTGAATTAACCAAAAAAGATTGCAAGGGGGGCTATGTAATCAAATTATATATATATATATATATATATATATATATATATATATATATAGAGAGAGAGAGAGAGAGAGAGAGAGAGAGAGAGAGAGAGAGAGAGAGAGAGAGAGAAAGAGAGAGAGAGAATTTACTAATCATATACTATTACTATATTATTTTATGGCATATACTCATTATTGGAGTTGAAGGGTAAAATCATGAGTCCTCTTAGATAGTGATGGTGTATAGAATGACCATCTACTACCTTCTGGGTTCTCAGTTATTATCTTATGATCAGAATTACCTAATCCTTCATAGAACTGGAAAAGAAACTGGCATGCACATTCAAGTCCAGGGGAATACTGGGGCAAAAGTATTTTCAGTCTCTTCTATAGGCATGGATAAGCTGTGCTGCCCTTTTAGGGAGAAACTTAAGTGTAAATGTGAAACAAATACTCATCTATTAAAAGTCAAAATAACAATCCAATTCTTGATAACTTCTCATCCCTTATCATCTCCCTCATTGACTACTGTCCACACCACCCCTCACAACCTTCACTCCAGGGTTCAATATTGTCAGACTTAGAGAGCTTGTTGCATTTCCTACTAGAATTTACTATTACGCCATCATCCTTCTCATCATGTTCAATGTAGTTCAGAACAGGAATGGTCCTGGAACATTCTGTTCTATTATTCTTTTACATTTAATGTTCTGTGGTCTATTGCACAGGTGAATCAAATAATTGCTTTCTATAGTTGAATAAAAGTCTTAGACTGTAATCTCTTCTTCCGTAGTCATCACTGAAAATATCCTTGATGGTACAATTTCAGTACATTAGTATTGTTATTAATTCACATTTCAGATCAATAGTCGTATATTGAACCCTTCCAATGGGTCTCTGAGGATTCGAAAACAAAACCAAAATTGTTCATACCTCCAAAGTTCTCATTTGCATTCTACCCTTATTTCCCTGATCATTTTATTTTTTGAGAGGACTGTAGATATGTAAAATTTGTAAAGCACTTTTCTCCTAACTGTCCTGTGAAGCAGACACTATAAATATTACTATCTTCATTTCAATGATAAGGAAGCCTTAGATGAGTTATGTGAGTTGGTCCTGGCCATATAATTGTTATCGTTCAGTTGTGGTCAACTCTTTGACCAAACTGTCCATGGGATTTTCTTGGCAAAGATACTGGAGTGGTTTACCATTTCCTTCTCCAGTTTTATGCAGGTAGGGGTTAAATGACTTGCTCAGGGTTACACAGTTAGTAAGTATCTGAGATCAGATTTGGACTCTAGTCTCCAGACCCAGTGCTCTATCCACTCTGCCACCTAGCTGCCCCTTGTCATAGAATTAGTAAACTTCAAGACTAGAACTTGAACCCAGGTCATGTCTGGTCTGCTTTAATTAGTACAGTGCCTATGGTGAGTGATCATTGAATGTTTCTTGATTGACTGACCAAGCCAACTTTCTAAAGTTACATTATGGGATAGTCAGCTCTAGATAAAGAAAGAAAATAGATAATATCTAAATAATTTAAATTCTAAAAATTACATACTCTAGAATATCCAGAGAATCCAAACAAAGTATCTTTGGCTTGGCTTGTTCTTAATATGGTCTTTGTGTTGACCCAGACGAAGATATTTTCATAAGGAAGTGACTGGCATTCGGAATAGGTTTCTATCAGTTAACCACCTTCCTAATTCGAGTGCCTGTGTCGTGGTCAATGAGAATATAGAACAGTAAAGTGCTATCTGTGCTGGTGTTGTTGATAATTGCTAGACTGTGCTCATGCTGACATTCTACTATCAATCTAATAGCTTATTTATTTAGCTGTTCTTATTAAGAGCTTTTAGTAGATGAAAAGGGTGTTAAACACACAAGCACAAATTAGCCTTGGAAACAAAAGACTAAACATAAAAACAATTCATTCTTTTAACAGGCTCATAAAATAGGGTATGCATGTGCTAATAGCCCATGATAAGGGCAGCAGCCTTCAGTTAAGTAAATAAATCATTAGCTATAAAAAGAATATCAATAAATATCTCTACTAAAGACCTACTCAGGTATGACTCTCCACTTGGCATGTAAGTGACTTTGGGTTTTCATAAGATTACAGCTTTAGACTCAGAAGAGATCTTAGATATATCATTGAGTCCAGTGTACCTCATTTGCCTAAGGGTTATACTAGTGAATATGCATTACATATACCAGTGAAATGGAAATTTCCTCAATCTGGAAGCACTTCAAGTACAGGTCCAGACATGGATTATAATCCAGGATCCAGCTGAGCTAAAATCAGAGCTCATTAACAGAAGACTGGACAACAGTTAGCTGCTGAAATTTTTAACCAGAGAAACTTATGAAGTTAATGTATGGAAAGCATGGAGGAGGATTTGAGGTCTGTATCAGTGGAAGAAGTGTCCATACCTATGGAATCCTCAACATTTTCAAGTATTAAAGTATCAAGAAATTTATAATTTCCTAATCAGTTGATCACCATTAACTATAACATAAATAATTCTTCTATTTCTAGACCTTGGACTTTAGAGTTTTCAAAGCATATAATTTTACTAAATTCATCAAAGGTATGAACCCATTTCACACATTTAGAAATGTTTTATTTGGGACTTGATTCCCTATATTTTAGATACTATAAAGCCTTCATTTAAATTCCAGTGGGTTATCAGCATAATGTGTGGTCTTGGGGGAGTACTCCCACTCCATTCTTTTCCAATTATTTTCTATAGAAAGCAGCTACCATCTTAGGTCTCTTTTATGATGGAAGCCCTGGGCTTCAGGTTGTATCCTTGTTTCCTCCTTACAAGTAGGAACAGTCAAAGTCTTACCTATGTACTTCACAGAAGAAATGGAATGCAAGGTATTTATCTTTCTTCCTTGCTCTGGTTTTCAGGAGGGTCATTACTTAGAGAAGCGAAGGGAGAAGAGGGTTTTCTCTGACTGCCTGATAACCCAAGCACCTCTGGTTCTCTGAAAGTGAGAGCATCCATCAGTGCCCTGATAACTGTATAATCTAAGGTAGAGTTGACAAAGTGATAACCAGAGCACTCAGTGCTCTCTTCAGTCAGCAGAGCTGACAGGCAAATCAGCAAATGTAGATGACTTTCCCCAGCTATCAGTGACATTTAAGCACACACAAATATTACTGATATGTAGATCACTTAGAAGAACCATCCCATTCACTTGTTCCCCTGCCCTGGTGGTTTACCATATGGATTTATCTTGCCCATCCTCCTCCTCTAGATCTGCACCAAACCCTAAAAGAGTAAAACATGTGCTCTTGTTTGCACATCTGGCCTGGGTAAGCCATGCTCCAATTTAAAAATCTACATGTTGGTCCAATTCCATTATTGGACAAGGAAATTCTGTTAACTGGTGGGCTTATTTGCATGTCATTACCCAGAATGCTTTTCCATATCACAGATGTTTCCCAGACTTGGAGGGGAGGGGAGGGGAAATTCTGAAAACAAATAAAGAGATTCATATAGATTATATAAAAAGTTTTCTTTATGTGTGCATCCCCCAAAAAGTTATGTAAAAGTATGTGGGTTGTTTTTTTTTACCTATTAGTTGTTAGAAAAATTTCTGCTTAGTCTGAGGAAGTTTTGGCAGATAGGAACCAGAGAAGTGAAATTCCAGCTAGAGTTTTATTACCCTATCAGGATGAAAAAGCAAAACGAACTTGCAGCATTTCATACTCGATTTTCAACATTTGCCATGTAACTTCTTCTCTCCCTGAGGGAGTAAAATACTTTTTTTGGATAATGTTAAATTGTTAAAGGTGTGGAGGGTCTCAGTGGGACAAAATTGTGATAAAAACCATAGTCTGTTTGAAAAGCTTCAAATTGGATAAGTGGCAGTCCCACTGTCGTCTCCCTCAACCTTAAGTCACTTCATCACAATGTAAAACATTCTGAGAGGTTTTGTGGCATTGTTTTCTGAAAAGTGTCTAAATGGTTCTGATGGCATCTGTGAAATTATGCTATGTTCTAAAAACACTGTTGGTTAGAAAGGTCCGAAATCCTAGATTCTGGTGTTGGTTTATATTTGCTTAAATTTAGAAAAGAAAGGGATGCAGCAGTTGAAAACATAGAGAGAAAAAATAAAAAATAAATAAAAAACGTAATTGCTTTGGGGACTGAAGTTAAAACGCAGGTGTTTTGAGGGGAACATAAACATTTTTTCCTAAATGAGGCGTTGAGGGCTGGGAGAAGGGCAGTAAAATTAGTGGAATTACTGCCTGATTTTAACCAGATGATTGCTCCAGTTGGACACCAGCGAGTTTTCATTAGGGACTCTAATTTACAAGCCATTCACTACATTCCAGTGGAACACAATAACTCCCCCAGGTCCTAAAGAATGCCATCTCTCTGACTTTATGGCAGAGATGCCTGACTACAAAGTTTTTAAAGGCCAGTATCTCTACAGATTTGTGTGTGAGTTCTGTAAATATCCTTAACTAATATCCTTAACCAACCAGGGTGTGCCCAGGAATCCAAATCTACCTATGAACTTCATCTAAAGTTTGGGACTACATTGTCCCTTCAACTTTGTGTACGAATGATATTTAAGTACAGAAATGTCGGTATTATACATATAATTGTAATGTATTTGTATGTTAAAAAGGTTAGAGTAAAGGTCTTCTGGGGAAATGCTTTTTAAAACCTCTCCAACTGGGAGATAAAAAAGGACAAAACATCTCTAATATACCTTTGATTTGTATCTGACAACTTATCTCAATAAATCTGCTCATCCTAAATTTGTTTGGGACCAATATACTGGAGAGAAGAGGAAAGGAGGGGAAGAGTGGGGAGGGGAGGGGAGGAGAAAATAGAACACTGCCCCTCAACTTCATAGATTTCAAGCTTTGAGAAAGAGGTGTATTTAATAAGAAATAACAAACACAAATATTATAGGGGATTTTTTTTTAATCCCAGTGATGACTATCCAGATAGTGTGAAATAGTGACCACAGAACTGGCCTTTAAGTCGGGTAGATCGCAGTTCCTACCTCTGACATTCTGACATATGCTAACTGATTGACCCTGGATATGTCACTTAACCACAAAGTGCCTTAGATAATGCTCTAAGAATTGTAAAGCCACTTTTGATTTGCATTGCTAGATGGGGCTTCCTAATCAACACAGCTTCTTAACATATATGACAGATAACTTTGAGGACAGGTAACATGATGAATTCAAAAGGATGGTGTGACCTTAAATGTCAGGAGAGCAAATGCTAGAAATAGATTTATCCATTTGATAAGCACTGAGGACAATAAAAGTAATTCTTTTAGCTATATTGGGGATAAGATAAGGCATAGCAAGACTTGAGTTATATAGAAGGAGGAGATGAATGACTGGAATTACTTTACCTCTGTTTTCTCAGCATGTTCTTCAGGATTGGAAAGAGAACACAAAAAGTTAACAGAAAAATTAAATCTAAATTAGGAGATCATGACAGAGTACCCACCTGCCTTCCATGAGTTTAAATTACCTGTCTGGGAAGTTTTATTTCCTAGAAAACAAACAAAGATTAAAATAAAGAATTTTAAAAAATGAATAAATAAAAGAGAGAACATGGAGAAAGGGAATCGGATGGTTGAACTGAAGGTAAATGAAATTAGGTTGATCTTCAAAATGGAAAAAGTGGACACCTCAAACTAGGTGCTAGAGATTTATGTCAATAACTGTGAAAACTCTAGGACAGAATTAAAAAGGTTGGTTTTCTATTATTTAGAAAGGGAAGCAGAGATCACCAGGAGTTAGTATTTTTTCATTAAAAGTAAATTCTACCAGAGTAACTTCATTTTTTCTCAATAGTGTGATTAGATTAGCAAATCAAAGAAAAAGTATAATATATATATATATTTGTAGATGAGCAAATCAAAGAAAAAATATAAAATATGTATATAATAATACATTTCCTGAATTTGTTCATCTAATTATACTATTAATATATCATATAAATGTGTAATATATCATCTTAATATGTAACAAGTGTTTCCAAAAGTTATTGACAAAATCTGTCATGGTTTCCTTTGGAATAAATTGGAGAGATGTGAGCTAATAGTACAGCTAAATCATTTACAACTAATTAAATAATCTTACCAAAGAGTATGATGAAAATCATTCTGGAAGGTTTTCTTTACTGGAGTATGAGAAATATTGTTCCTTGACTCTTTTTTTTGTCCAATATTTTCATCAACGAATTGAAGATACAAATAATATATTTACAAATATTTTAATAACAGGATTATAGGACTTAGAGTTAGAGGTGGAAAGGATGTTGGAGGTCATGTAGTACAACTCTTCATTTTACAAATGAGGACACTAAAGTCTAGAGAGTTTAAATGAGTCACTTAAGGTCACATAGCAAAAAAGCAGCACATCCAGGATTGGAGTTAAGGTCCAATTTCCACCTAATTGTGCTATTTCCCCTAAACATAAAATCCAAGTGGCTAATATACTGGATGACAAAATTAAGACAGATTCATAAATCTATCAAAAATCAGGAATAATATTCTATTTTTATAGATGCTTAATATATCTTGAATTAAATAATATGAAACACACATTTCCATATTTCAATAGAGGAGGCACATGTGGTATAGTAGATGGATAGAGTGCTTAACTGAGAGATGGGAAGACATAGATTTGAGTTCTGCTTCTGAAATACAGGTACATGACACTGGACAAGTCATATAAATTTTCAGAGCCCCTCAATATCATCTCTAATACTATAAACTGTAGAACATTTGTTAACTGCACTGGTACAAGTGATTTCCTTCATTGATGAAACCACAGGTCCTAATCAAAGTGTGTACATATATACACACATAGATATGTGTACATGCATTTATATGTGTGTATAGCTAGTGGATCTCATTTCATTGTATAGAGACTCTAAATGAAATAGTTTTGAAGACTGCAAACCTCCTACATCTTCTTATCCTGCACAATTATCCTTCTCCTTTTCTCTGTGTGTGTGTATATATATATGTATGTATATATACACATATACATGTATGTATATGCACATATATACATATGCATACAAAGTAAATCCTACATAAAATAACTATCTTGTATGATTTTTTTTTTAATATTTCATGGCTAATAGGGCATTAACTCTTGTCATGTATATATGCTGTCCATCACTTTCAGTTTATTGTTAGTCTTTTTTTAATGATACAGTACTTGGTGGTAGCTTTTACTCTACTTCTTACATGGAAGTCATCCTTAGCAAAATGTTGCAGAAAATTTATACTCACTGAACTTTCCATTGCCCCTTTGTTCCCTTGTGGTGCTCCATGATTCACAATCATATTGCATCATTGGGAAAATATTGGTGTTACTATTATGAACTTTTGCTCCATTGAGCCTCCTGTAATTATTGAAAATATTGAACAATTGTTTAAGTACTATTACAATATCTCTCTGATATTTTATTCTGGATCCAGAAAATTGTCCATTGACTGCATTTGTCCAAGATATTAGTACAATCTTATCAATAACTGCTATTCCTCTATCTTATTTTCCCAGTTTATCTGAAGAGATCTAGCTCTTCAAAAGTGTGAATCTCACTGAGAAGGAGCAGTTAATAATTGAGAGCTTGACACAATCAACATAATATCATCTTCCAATAAAAGTATCTAGAGACCCTAGTAATTAACAGGGAATCCATCTTTTGTCTATACTTCATGTAGGACATGCTCATGACCTTGGTGAATACCCCTAAAGAGCAGATGTCTCCTTATTTTACCTGACAATCATTACACAAAATTATCTCTAATGATAGCATGTGTCAAGGATCCTCATAAGATCTTAGCATGTGCACAGAAGACAATTTGTTAAAAGAAAGTCTAAGGCTGGATTTTGTTTTGCTAAGTCAAATGCCGCTTTGTAATCAACTTCAAAATAGACACAGCTGGATCTTATAGTCTGTATACACTTCAAGTTAATTGAGACTATGAAAATGTTTGACACATATATGTTTCATTCTCATATTTTCATCAAAATATAGACCATTTCATGAAGATGTCATAGTCATGAGAAAACAGGCGCATGGATCAGTAGTTGGTGATGTTTTTCTTCTCAGTGTAGTGGAGGCTAAATTGTTTCATTGGGGTCAACCTACAGAGTATATTCAGAATTACTCTTCCTAGACCCAGTGGTTCACAAGGAATTTTGGTTCCTTTTTCTATGTTGGTGACCCAAGACTGAAATGACTTTGTCATTCGATATAATGTAGTAAACCCTGAGTAGTTCTTTGGGATTGTCTTCCTATACTCCTATAAAAAGAACAGTGAATCTGGGAGGGAGGGTTATGTGGACTCTCTGTAAGTTTTTTGTTTTGTTTTGTTTTTTTTCAGAGGCAGCTTCTCGAACAGCTTCTCCTGCTTCAACACTTCAGGTGACATCATGTAACATTTCAACATCAAAACAAAATGCAAAATCCTTCCAATGCCAGGTCATTACATGAGCAGATACAAGACCCAAAGTTATGGTATGTTCAACTAGACCAGAATCAACTGTATAGCTATAAGACAGAGAAAATTTCCCTAGGAAGGAGTTGATGAAAAAAAAAAATCTTGAAAATTTAGTAGACTGGAAACAAAGTAGAAGTCATGACATTACAACCAATAAAAGTTATTAGAGACTTAAGATGCTTTAACAAAAAGCTATTGCTCAGTATGAGAGAAATGGTAGCAACGAAGCACACTGCTCTGTTCAGACTAGTTTAGGACGGCCATTGACAAACTGGAGTAATTTAAGAGAATGATGACAAAGATGGTGAGCAGACTTTTAAAAATGCCATAGGAATATAACTTGAAGGAAATGGGAAAGATAAGGAAGAGAAATAAGCAATTATAAAGAATCTACTATGTGCCAGACATTGGATGGTAAGTGCTATTTACAAATATTATTTCATTTAGTCCTCACAATAACCTGGCTATGTGCCCCTTTTATAGTTCAGGAAATGGAGGCATATCAGGGGTTAGTGACTCACCAAAGGTTGCTTACCTAGAAATGTCTGAGACAGATTTGAATTCAGGTCTTCCTGACTCTAGGCAGAACCCTTTATCTACTGTACCAACAGCTACCTGGAAATGGGGATGCTTAACCTGGAGAAGACAAGTAGGAAGCATATTTTTGAAGGGTCATAATATATGAGAGGGTTTAGGCTATTCTGCTTGATCAAGGAGTGAAAGTTGTACAAAAATAGGCTGTGGCTCAATGTAAAGAAATAATAAAATTATAGCTATCTAAAAAGCAATGATCACTCATTATTAAGTGCCTATTATGTTCCAGGCACTGAATATACACAGATAAAAATGAAAAAAAAGAATCTGTCCTCAAAGAGCTTATATTCTGTCAGGAATTGGCTGATTATAAAGCATTACCCCATTGTTGATTACTCTCATTCAAAGTCAAATTAAGTACTTCACAGAGATACTATACATAGAGAACTCATTTTTCATGATTAGACTAGATAAATAAAGTACATCTGATGTCCCTTCTAAAGCTAAGATTCTATAATTTTTGATTATGTGGAATAATTTTAAACCCCTTTATCTTTTATAATTAGTATTCAATTAGATATCTAAATTTAATGCATAATATGATTATTTTGATAAAATATCCCATAATATTATGATGAATAAAATGGAGAGACATAAATTGAATGATAAAGGATTCAAAACTGGCCAGATGACCAGATTGAAAAAGTAGGCATTATGGTTCAGAGTGAGTATGGAAAAAAGTCTAAGTGAAATACACTAGGTATCTGTGCTTCTGCCTGTGCTGTTTAACCAGCATTTTTTATCTACAATTTTAATGCCTTAAACAACATGCTAGTTTTTAAATGGTACAAATCAAGGAAGATTAGTTAATGTAATGGATTATGGATCAGGAGTCAAAGGGATCTTTATTGGCTACAGCATTGGGTTAAATATATACATATGGATGGAGTCAAGATGGCAGAGTAAAAGCAAAGATTTGCTTGAACTTTTCCCCCAAACCCCTCCAAATACCCATAAAAAATGACCATAAACTAATTCTAGAGTTACAGAAGACGTAAAATAACAGAGTGAAACAAATCTCCAGCCCAACACAGTATGGAAGGATGACAGGAAGCATATATTGCACCCAACTGGGAGTGCAACTTAGTCTGGCCTAGGCTTCAGGGGACTGAACCACTGGCAGCTATGGTAGTTTCCATACTTCTCAACCCACAAATGCCAAAGACAGCATAGAAAGTCAGTGGGAAAACTCTGTGGGACCTGGGTGAAAGAGGAGATCATCATCTGGTTGGGGTCCAGCCCTAGCCCCAGGGCAGAGGAGGTGGAGAATATAGCAGCAGAATCAGTGGCTGCTTCTGGAGTTCTGGGTCCACAGAAAGAGGGGAATCGAGTAACTAACACAAACCTCCTGAAGCCTGGGACAGTACACCCATACCCACCCTCATCCATCCTGGAAGCAAAGTCTGATCTTGACAAAGAGTTAAAAAGTCAAGTATTTGGGTGGGAAGATGAGCAGACAGTGTAATAACACTCATACTATAGAATCTTACTTTTGTGACAAAGAAAATTAAAATATACAACTAGAAGAAAACAAAGTCAAAAGCCTCCAAGAAAAGTATGAATTGATCTCAGGCCATGGAAGAGTGCAGAAAGGACTTTGAAAATCAAGTAAGAAAAATAGAGGAAAAATTGGGCTGAAAAATCAGAGTGATGCAAGAAAAACATAAAAAATGAGTTAACAGCTTGCTAAAAGAGATACAAAAAAATACTGAAGAAAATAACACCTTAAAATAGACTAATCTAAATGGGAAAAGAGGTCCAAAAAGCCAAAGAGGAGAAGGATGCCTTGAAAAGCAGAACTGAACAAATTAAAAAGGAGGTCCAAGAGTTCACTGAAGAAAATAATTCCTTCAAAATTAGAATGGAGCAAATAGAAGCTAATGACTCTATAAGAAATCAAGAAATTATAAAACAGAACCAAAAGAATGGAAAAATAGAAGATAATGTGAAATATCTCATTGGAAAAATCACTGACCTAGAAAATAGATCCAGTACAATAAAAATTACTGGACTACCTAGAAGCCATGATTTAAAAAAGATCCTTGACATCATCTTTCTAGAAATTATCAAGGAAAACTGCCTTGATATTCTAGAACCAGAGGGTAAAATAGAAATTGAAAGAATCCACCAATCACCTCTTGAAAGAGATCCCAAAAGAAAAACTCCTAGGAATATTGTAGCCAAATTCTACAGCTTCCAGGTCAAGGATAAAATATTGTAAGCAGCCAGAAAGAAACACTTTGAATATTATAGAAACACAATAAAGATAACACAAGACCTAGCAGCTTCTACATTAAGGGATCAAAGGGCTTGAAATATGATATTCCAGAAGTCAAAGGAGCTAGGATTAAAACCAAGAATCACCTACCCAGCAAAACTGAATATAATACTTCAGGAGGAAAAATGGACATTCAATTAAATAGAGGACTTTCAAACTTTCTTGATGAAAAAAACCAGAGCTGAATAGAAAATTTGACTTTCAAATATAAGGATCAAGAGAAATATGGAAAGGTAAACAGGAAAGAGAAAGAATAAGTGATTTATTAAAGCTTAAATGTTTACATTCCTACACGGAAAGATGATATTTGTAACTCATGAGTCTTTTCTCAGTATTAGGGTATTTGGAAGACAGAGAGAGAGAGAGAGAGAGAGAGAGAGAGAGAGAGAGAAAGAGAGAGAGAGTGCGCACAGGATGAATTGAATATCTGAAGGGATGACACCAAAAATGAAATTAAGAGGTGAAAGAGGAATATATTGGGAGGAGAAAGGGCAAGATAGAATGGGGTAAATTAGCTTACATAAAAGAGGCAAGAAAAATGGTTTCACAATGGAAGGAAAGAGCAGGGAGGTGAGAGGGAATGAGTGAACCTTACTCTCATCAGATTTGGCTTAAGGAGGGTATAATATACACACTCAATTGGGTATCCTACCCTACAGGAAGGTGAGGGAGAAGGGAATGGTGGGGGTGGGAGGGAAGATAGAAGAGATAGAAGGCAGTATAGATTGGGGATGGGGGATAGATAGAAGAGATAGAAGGCAGTACAGATTGGGGATGGGGGTGTGCAGAAGTGAACACTTTTGAAAAGAGACAGGGTCAAAGGAGAAAATAGAATAATGGTGGGGGGGGATAGCATTGAGGAAAATATAATTCATCTTTCACATCGTGACTATCATGGAAGTGTTTTGCACGTATAACCTATGTTGAATGGCTTACCTTCTCAATAGGGGTGGGTGGGGAGAGAAGAAGGGGGATAATTTGAAACTCAGAGTTTTAAAAACAAATGTTAAAAATTGTCTTTACATGCAACTGGGAAATAAGATATACAGGCAATGGGGTATGGAAATATATTTTGCCATATAAGAAAGTAAGGGAGAAGGAGATGAGAAGGGAGGGTGATGAAAGGGAGGGTAGACTAGGGGAAGGGGTCATCAGAATGCATGCCATCTTGGGGTGGGGGCAGGGGAGTGATGGGAAGAAAATTTCAAACTCGAAATCTTGTGGAAATGAATGTTGGAAAATAAAAATTAATTAATTAATCAATTTAAAAAGGAAACAAAGTTTAAGGGTATGTTTTGACTGAAAGATAAAAATATGCATGTGAAATTCAATAGTTATAAATGCAAAGTCTTATACTTGGGTACAAAAAAATGACTTCTGTAATACAACATGGGGAAGGCATGAATGGAAGGCAATTATTCTGATAAAAGACATTGGTGTTTTAGTGGTCTGCAAGTGAAATTTGAGTTCTACTCCCTGACCCAGTCATTTCTCATCTGTAGTATTATACTCAGTTTCAGGTACCACAGTTAAAGAAGATTGATAAGTAAGAAAATGTCCAGAGAAAGGCAACCTGGAACATAAAGGTTCTAAAATCCAAGTCATGCGGGGAACTGGACATGTTTAGGCTGGAGAAGATAAGACCCAGGGACAATATGATAGCTCTGTCACATGGAAGTAAAATCTATTCTGTTTGGTCCCAGAGGACTGAGCCAGCAGCAATGGTGGAGGTTGTCAAGAGGTCAATTTAGGTTTCATGCCAGGAGAAACTTCACAACAAACAGAATTGCCCAAATTTAAATGGGCTGACTTGAGAGCTGTCAGATTCTCTTACCTTGGGAGTCTTCAAGAAGGGGCTGGATGGTCACTTCTCTGGTTATATTCAGGATTCTTACTGTGTAAAGTTTAGACTCAGTGGAAACCGAGGCCTCTTCTAAGTTATAAATTCTGTATTATAGCAATGATTTTCCCCATTTTATAGAGAATCCCTTTTTAGTTTTGACAGTAGGGGCTAGCTAGTTCATCTCTAGTAGGATGCCTATTTAAAGATAGCCTTGAGTCAACCTCTAAAGGACAAGATACCATTGCTGTATTTCATAGCCACAGAGTAACTGCAAGTGAAGTCCTCTACTGATTTTTTCCTTTGTTTCAAACCATGGTCCCTTATTACTTTCCTCATTCTAAATTCAATATGAAGAGCTTCTCCACTAGTAGGAATTATTTTTCGAAATACAAACCTTGGTAGTATAATCCTTCAAAGATAATGGTTCAGCTTTCTTGCATGGTCAAAGAATCTGGTAAATTATTTTCGTTACCAAACGTTATCAGATTGACATCTATAAAACCATTGATATCTTCCATTTAAGTTTTAAAATCTCAGAAAGTAAATTGGGCATGGTCATATTTGAGACAAAAGGAGCATAGATATGGAATTAGAAGGAACTTTGAGGTCATCTGGGGCAACTCTTCTCTCCACTTACGCATTCAATAACTGATTTACCCAGGGCCACATGGGTAGTAAATGGCAGAAAGAGGTCTTCTTTATTGTAAATCCAGCTCTCTTTCCTTATACAATTTGGTCTAATGAGCAAATAAATCAATACTTATCAAATTTTCCCTATCACAGGTACACTGCTTTTAATTCTGGCTGAATTGTTTGGCAGCTCAGAAAAGAGCCAGATGAGCTACAGAATAATCATTTTCGGTCCATTACAGATTTTATAGACTTATAGAAAATATTTGCTACATCTTGGTGAGACTTCAAAGTTAAATCAATGCCTCGTGATAATTTCACGTGACTGACATATAAAACCAAGGTTTTCCCTTTGGAAACCATTGAGAATTGTTTCCCATCTTTTACCTAGTGCATCCTTTGCTATATAACTAGACTGTGGTCAAATCTGCATTTCACCTTTTGACATAGTCAACTCAAATAGTTCTCGGGCAATAACTTAAATGATAAAAAAAATCTCTGAGAGCAAACCTTTTAAAGTTTCAAGAAAATGCACCAAAATTTCAGAGTATCAATAGCCTTGTGCTGTTCTTACCTTGTGCTGGATTTATGCTTGCTACCTGAGCTTCTTGAGACCAAGGAAGGCCAAGGTCATTCTAAATGGCCCACAGCCTTGAATGGAGATGCATCTCCACACATAAGTGTTGAAAGGTTAATCCACCTCATTTCTGGCTTGTTGGTTTAACACCTATTTTTGCCTTTCCAAATTCTGATTCATCCAGAGCAAGAGATATACATGTGCTCTGTTCCTATTTAGAGAGGCCTACTGAGCACATATTAACACAAGATAAATAAACGTACTAAAGAGACTTCTGCCAACAAAATTTCCCCAACTAGTGAAAGAAAAATATACCACTAGAGGCAAAGGAATGTTGAGCCCTAACTTAAAAGATGGAACTTTCTTTGGCTCTTGATGTTTTCAATGTCTCTCATTTGCTGTGGCTGTAGTCCTCTCTAGGGATTGATATTTCAAGTTTACCCAAGCCAGATGGAATATGAGATTATTAGGATTTAATTTTCAGATAAACCACAAACCTGGATGAGCTAATGTTATTCCAGATGCATTATCTCCTAATCTTCAGGAAGAGAATATTTCAGAGGAAAGGAACATGGAAGGATCTTCCCTGAAAGAACACTAATAGCAGGTCTTAATCCTCTATTCTGCATGGGAAGAAAAATGCTTGCCTACAAACTCAGAGGCACATTACCCACCCAAGTCAGGGCAAGAATTAAAATTCCTCTGGAATTCTTAAAACATTGCAAAGTGAGGACAGATAATAATGTTAGATATGATTTATCTTTAGGTTATTAAAAAATGGAATTCTTTGAACCAGAAAATGAAACAATAAACAAGTCTAATTCTTATAAATAACATAAGAGTAGTTAGTTTGAGGAATACATACCACAGTGATTATATGATTAATCAAGTATTTAAGAAAATGAAACAGGTAATCAAAAATGAAATGCATTTGCCTTTTAAAGCAGTTCCCAGTACAATGTGCCAAATCTTTGTGTTCATCAAATTATCCAAAGACTCAGTGGTTATCTAGATAAATTTCATTATTCTCATGTATAAAAACAAGAGCTTTAAAATTTTTAACTTCTCTAGGAAGTTCAATAGAAATCAATTAATTTTTTTAAAGTATAAAGATGTTTGCATATGGAATCATGAGAAGTTACAATGTGATAAATAATTCAGTTCATGTGGGGAGAGGGTACACTAAAAAGAGAACTGGACTGGAAGTTAGGAGATCTGGATTCTAATCCCACTTCTGTCACTGACTAGTTATACAACTACGTCCAAGGCACTTAACCATTTTGGCCCTCAATTTATTTATCTGTAAAATGAGGGAGTTGGATCACTAATTTGGACTTTGATTTTAAGTTTTTATTATGAAACTCCGTGCAAGGCCCTGAGCCAAGTACTACCATGATCCCCTTTTCATGGAAGTAGTTTCATTCATTGATGGGTACAGAATCGCCACCAGAAGTCAAATCTACTTTTCTGAGCCTTCCTTCCTCTGTTTTCTAAATTATGTCTTCCTTAATGGTCATTCCTTGCAAGTTTAATCAGATTATTCAGAATCTGATTTTGTGGAACTGGTTTGTCTTTCCTTTATTTTAAACCCAATACGTTCCAAGCCAAACTCATTATTGCCTACCTCCAAATCACCCTTTCCTATATCTAAGAGCAGACATGCCAAGTTTCCAGTCACACAGCTTTGAATATATGAGATCTTCTTTGACTTGATGCCCTTCTCTCAGACCCTGTAAGAAAGGTAAGAATAGTTGACATTCATATAGCATTTAAAAGTTTACAAAGAATTTGGCATGCATCATATCCCATTCATTTTCACAATAACTTTTTAATGTAGGTACTACAATTATTATTATTTGAATTTTTCATAGGAAAACCAAGACCCAAAGAGGTTCAATGATTTGTCCATGATCACTGCTAGTAAGTGCCAGAGGCAGGAGCCAAGTCAAGACTTTTTCTAATTCCAAGCCCAGAAATTCTCCCACTCCATCATGATGACTTTTAAATAAGCTCTACTGATACTCAGTTAAATCCTACTCCCATTTTTCTTCAGAATATTTCTTTTATCCATCTCTTCTTCCCATTTCCACAAGCATCAATATCATCTAGCTCTTTAACATCTCATTTTTTGGATGGTTACCGTTGCAATTCTTACTTGTCCTTCTACTTACCTGTTCTACTTATGAATAAGAGATTATCCTTCCTTAAATATCCAGTACATCTTGTTATTCACTTCTCCAACCTTTGGTGCTCCCTGTTTTCATACTAAATTGAACATTAATGCTTCTACCTTCATTTCAAGACCATTTATGATGTGGCCCAATTTCTGAATCCAATTTGAGTTCCTTTTAGTCCCCATCACAATGTCTCTGCTCTGGTTTTATAACTCTTCTGTCTATCCACTGAGTGTTAGATATTGAATTCCACCTTTATATCATGGATTATATTGTTCTTTTCAAAGAGAACAGTCTCATTTGCCTATTATTTTCATCAAGATCTACTTTTTTGATGAAACTTCCATGGAGGTTAGTAGAAAATAGAGATGACCAGGGGAAGGAGTTGGTTACCAGCAATAGAGTGAATGAACAAAACTCCTTAACTTTTGACTTACATATTCAAATCAAAGACCTTTTCTACTACCCCACACCTAATCATTCAGAGGACAGCTCTTAATTCATTCACTCATTCATTTAACAAATATTTGTTGATTACATACAATGCATGTAGTATTTTCTATGCTAGTCATTGTGGAAGTTAAAAAAAAATAAGTCACTGACTTTAACAAGCACATAATCTATTAGGGAATCCAGATAAAAATAAGGAATTCTTATGAAGGAGGAACATAATGAAATTTTTTGTAACAGACTGAATTTAAGGTAAAAACAGAATGTCCTGTTTTCAGGTAGAAATGTCTAGTATACATTTGAAGATATAAGGCTGGAATGGAACATTTGAAATCCCCTAGTTTGTTATACAGAGGAGGTATATGCATAAAGAGGCTAAAGAGGGTTTCTTAACCTGGGCACCATTAGTGAATTTTGCAGGGGGTGGGGGCAGCGTTCATGAAGTTAGTCAAGAAAAAAATGAAAATTTTTTCTTCACTAATATTAATTAAAATTGATATTTTCTTCAATTATGAATTTTGAAAAAACCAAACATAATTCTGAGGAGTCCATATGCTTCATCAGACTAGCTAAAGGGTCCATGGTACAAAACAAGGTTAGAAGTGCTAGATAAACTTTCTAACTGAGAGAATATCTTTAAAGAGGAGAAGAGGCCTAGGAATAAGTCTTTGGGAAATGTTCACAGTAGGAAAAACAGGATTAAAGATAAAGAGGAACCAAAAGCACAGTGAACCAAAAGCACAGTTAGAATTAAGATAGCAAGGGTAATGCAGAATGGATCTATAGATATTGATTAAGTACCTACAGTGTGGTAAACATTGTGCTATACACTGTGGATACAAGTACAAAAAATGAAGTAATTCTTACTCATAATGAGTTTATAAATAAGGGACACTATCAGTACATATAAAAATATATAACATAAGTATAAAGTGAATAAACAGAAATATAGGGTAGTCAAATACACAGCCATTTGGGAAGGAGGGTACTAGCAGTTAGGGAAATGAGGAAAAGTCTCATGCAGAAGATGGTGTCTGAACATCATCTTAGTGGAAGAGAGGAATACTATGGAGGGGGAGGTAAAGAAGGAGTCCATTGTAAGATGGTCCCATAAAGATGGGATATAGAGTGTTGTGTTAAGAATGAAGAGGAGGACAGTTTGGGTGCATTATAAAGTGTAGGAGAGGAAGTAGTGATCAATGAAACTAGAAAAATAGGCTGGGGATGATTCGTTAGGGCTTTTAAAAGATTAAAAGAGGACTTTATATTTTAACCTAGAGGCAATAAAATGTACCTGGAGTAGGCAAGTCACATGGTCAGATAGATCTGTGCTTAAGGAAAATTATTTTGGCAACAGTGTGTAGGATATAGGATGTATGGAGACAAATGAAACAGGGAAATCTATTAAGAGATTTTTCCAATAATCTAGGCAAGAGGTAATGAGGATCTGAGTAAAGATAATAGTGGTGTGTGTGTGTGTGTGTGTGTGTGTGTGTGTGTGTGTATGTGTGTGAAGAGAACGGGTTGCATATGAGAAATGTTGTTAAAATATTGCAAAACCTCTATCATTTTTTACCATTGACATAGGTGAACTGTCAGACATGTACTTCAGCACCTTTTCAAGACATGTGGGATGTTTTCTCTGTATTTGTAACTGGATTATAACTTCTTGTTACATGGGATGGATCTTATAATTAAAAGCAATGATTACAGAAGATTTCAAAGATAAATATTCCGTAGCTAATTTTAATTTTAAGAAAAATATAGTTATTAAGTAAAATATTGGCATGGATTTTAAGAATAATAATATTATATACTTAAATATTATATATAAATTATATACTTAAGTATTATATATTCAGTAATATAATAATATTTAATGATAATATAATTTAATAGTAGTTAATATTTAATAACAATACATAATAAAAAGGTTATAGAAAGTGAGACACAATTTTGAAACTAAAATGGATTATAAGGCCTAGGTCCAAGTTTTACCTGATCTTTATTAATTTTGCATTTATCTGATCTTTGAGTCTCTAGCATACTTCAGTCTTGTTATAATTTTATCCTGAATCCCTTTATGTAGAATTGGTGGCTATCTGTATTATATTCACTCTAGAACTCAATAAGTCCCTGAAGCTCCAAGCAGATTTGGCATTATTTTCAATCAAGCTGTTTTGGCTTTTAGAAGTTTTTTGGACCTGCGTATTTCTGGGCATACCCTGGATGTGCTAACTTCTCTGATCCCATCTCTGCCTTCAGGTAGTTCTTACAATTCCCAGGAATCACCTACCAATTCAATTCATGAAGGATGGGTAAAGCAAAGGAAAACCAAGGAAGAATAGCATCTCTGATTCAGAAGGGATGTCAATGTCATCTAGTCAAACCTATACCTGAAGGAAAATCCTTTTCTATACTTTGCTGAAACCACATCTAGTCTTCTATTATATTCCTACAAAATGAGCTTTGTCCTTAAAATATTCCTTTGTTTAATGTCTTCATATATTTTTTAAGACAACCTATCGAAAACAGAGCAACCATTTCATGAAGAATTTATATAATAGTTTTCCTCCAAAGACTAAAGCAGGTCATAGCTTCAAAAAGGAGGGGACAATAAGGTCAAGATTATAAAATACTGAAGAAAATGCTAAAAGAGCAGAGACTGAAAAAAGGCCATTGAATTTGACAACTTATGGTTTCATGATAGTCTGGCCCCCAGTCTAAACTTCAAGACTACTTTGAGCACTGGACACTTCCATATCATCAACTAAGAAAAACCATTTATAAGTTTTCCTTTTGAAAAGATGAAAGGGAAAAAGTGACTTGCATACATTTAGTTTTAAATATAGTTTTGTTTGTAATATAGTTTTGTCTTTAGAAATATTCAGAGCAAATATCAGCGCCATTCACATGAATTTGAAGCATCTCTATTTCAAAACATTATCACTTTCACAAAGAGCGGAAAGATAGCTTGAGCAAGAAATTCTTGGTAGTTATAAATATTTACATTTCAAAAATATCCTGGTGAGACTCGACTGTATAAGAAAAAATCACTGCTATTGTTTTTTTATTGATAAATGGCAATTTAAAAAAAATTAAATGATAGTTTTAAGGGTTTTTAAAATATCGAATGCTCTTGATTTTCAACAGGCAGTGAGCCCATCCCTGTCTTAAAGGGCCAGGCACTTTATTATACTTTCTAATTCTTCCAAAGTCTGTCTTTAGGATATATGAGCTGGCTCTAATATGACTACTCGGTTCCCATCCTCCAGTGGTATACTCTGGTCTCAGCTCATAAATCGAACATCAAGGATCAGTAAATCAGGGTAGACTATTTCAGAAAACCATTGTGAATTTCCAGGCAAATCTTCTAGTTTATCTTAAATATTTCATCTTAATGTCACCTTTAGAAAAGTCTTTCATTCAAGTAAGTTACAACATCTAGTTCCAAACTGATTATACTTCTCCACTGACCTCCTGCCAGGAGGCTTACATTTTAGCATCAGTGTGCCTCTCTGCTATCCTATTACTGTACCAAATGTGGGCCTTTTGCAACAGCTCAAATCATTCCAGTGTTAACAGATTAAACACAACGCCAAAAGGCATTCAGCTACAGACCTCCTTCACTATCTGCACCTATAGTACAGCAAACAGTTGAAAATGTTCTCTCTTTGTTTATTATTCACCTACTCCCTGAATAACCTGGCTAATATTCAAACTATGCTGTGGTCTGAGGTGAATGACTTGGGTTAAACACTAAAACATTTATTCCTTTGAGCCAATTCTTGTTGCCAAACATCTGTTGTAAAAATTAAGGATATTCATTTTTACTCTCTCAGAATATGCGTAAGTACATGAACTTCTGCCAATTTTGATTGCCCTTAGATGGCTTTAAAAAAGTCTCTTTTCACTGAAACTGCTGCTCAACAGGTTCAATGAAGCTAAAGATATTTTCACGTCTGTTTGTTTATATAGGAATCAGTGTATTCCACCCTTAATTCACCGTCTAACAAGTCTGATGTTGAATTTTCTTGTCAAATAATCTAGCATTTAAGAACCTGTCAGTTTGGAGGACTTTAAATAAACCTTTAAAAAATAATATTTAATACAATTCAAAGGTGCATGCCCTTAGGCCCAAGTTGCACAGACAAGAGTTCCAGACGTACCTCCTAAGTAATACACATATGCAAATATATACTCCATACATACTTAATCCCTTAGTCCTTGAGACTTACAGGCAACAGTTCTGTATTCACCAGGATCCAAAAATAAATAGACAAGTTATATTATATGTGATTCAAGTTTTCACCTTTTAATTGCCTCTCTCTAAGTGCTTTACATCCCTCTCACCCATACAATATGCAAGGAACAAGATTATTTTATTTTGACAAAATAGTTTTATCACAAAACTTTGTAATAAAAAGTTTTTTAGGCATATAGTTTTCCCTAACCAAAGAAATGCCACTTGGGACAAAGTTGGAGATCTCATTCCCTGATTGATGCCATATAGTCACCACTGTAGCTGAAGATAGGGAAAGCAGATTCATTAAAGATGTATTTACTGGACTGAGCTAGACCATAGACTGTAAAACAACCCATTAGCTTTCCAGAGTTAAGAACAACTGTGCTAAGAATAACGCAATGAATACATACAGATTACAATCATGAGGTTTTATCATGAAAATGAGTCATATTGATCTGGGTGAAACATATTTTGCAAACCTTGATGTATTTTTCCCATTTCATCTATATCCCACCAAAGGATAACTTATGTACAGTTCAAGAAAGGGATGAGAAGACAGGTTTTTTGCATTATAATTGTCTACTTCTTTTGTCAACTTATAGGGAACTTGTTTCTGCTATGAATAATCATGCCACAGAAATATTACACTAACATCATAAAATAGAAGAAAATATCAATCTGGAAATTTATTCTAGGAAAATTCACAGAATTTTGTTTTCTTTCATTTTTCTGAGAGAGTCCATAGTTTCTAACTTACACTGTTTGTTCCTGGTACTACCTGAAGCGTATAGTCTTTTTTTTAAACCTTTCCAATGCTCCACTTTGACACAGATAATTCTTATTTCTTTTCATTCTCTATACTTAAATTGCTCAAACCTCAAACACTTTTTCCTTAGACCTCCTCCACTGAAGTTTAGGGGGAGACTAGGTAGCAATCTAATTACTTTTGCATGGGCCCTTTGGAATTGTGCAGCACAGAAACGTAGAAACTAAAAAGACTTTAGAGACATATTATCTAAAAATAAATCTTCATTTTATATATTAGGGAACTTAAAGTTCAGGAAAATGAAGTTGCCAAAACTCAAGAGAATATCTATTCAATAAACAGTGATTTTATAAAATTTACATATTAAAAGCATAACTAACATATACAAAATACAGGTATTTTGTAGCAAGGACTCAGAGATTAAAAATAGCACTGTGACTGCCATAAAAGGAAAGGAGGACATAAATATGGCATATACAGAGACAAATATAATAAGGGATAGGAAATTAAAACTTAATCTTCTCATGTTTAAAGTGAGCAACTGAACTCTATTATCTTTTCCACCTCTGAATCTATGGTCCTGTGATTCTATGGGGGGACAAAGGAGAAAACTAGGCAAAAGACTTGGAACATTAAAAGAGGGACAAAGAGTTGGCATATCAAGTTCAAAAAATAGTAAATTATATGTTTGGTTTTATTGAAATTCCTAGTACAGGAAGGTGAGTAATATGAAATAAGGTTGGAAAAGTAGGTTGATGCCAAATTGTAAAACATCTTGCATACTTAGCTAAGATTTTCTATTGTGTCCTAGAGGCAGGAGGGAATCCCAAAGATGTTTAGTCAGAGGAATGATTTAGTCAGGCTCATCTCTTAGGAGGAAAAAATAGCAGCTGTGTAAAGGGTGGAATGGAGGCAAGGAGACCGTTTAGGAGGCAATCACAATAGCTCAGAGGAGAAATGATGATAACTTGGATGAGGATAGTAACAGTGTGAGTGGAGAAAGGTAGATGGATGTAAGAGAGGATATGAAGGTAGAATGGACTGCTTGGCAACTATTTAGTTGGGGTTAAGGCAAAAGAAAAGGTCATCATTTATGACGATAGATTTATTTTGTTTTGCTTTGGTGACTTTTACTTTTTACTTCAATTTTATTTTATTTTCAGTTCCAAATTCTCTCCCTTTTCTTCCCACCTCTTGTTTCCATTGAGAAGGCAAGAAAAAATGAGGCTTGTTACAAATACCTACAGTCATGCAAAATAAATTTCCATGTTAGCCATGAGGGAAGGGATGGGAAAGGAAAGGGAGAAGTGAAAGGGCAGAAAGGGGAAGATAAAAAAGGAAAGGAAAAGAGAGAAAGAAAAGAAGAGAAAAAAGGAAAGAAAAAAGATGCTTCAATTTGTACTCTGAATGGATCACTTCTCTATCTGATGATGGATACATGTTTCATCCTGGGTCTTTTGAACTGTGGTTGAACATTGTGATCAATCTAGATTTCAATAGCTTGTTAAGTTCTCAGTTTTGGGGAAAGGAGTTAAATAATTAAATGGATCTGGGAACTCATCTAAAGGGATGCTCCTTTTTCACTGGTGCAAGTAATCTGTCTGTGCCTTCTTGTCCTGCCCTTTATGGCTTCTAGTCTATTTGTCGCCACACACCCTTCACAGGGGTTCCACTCAACAAAGGGGTAGCCATTCTAGAGATCGCTAAACTGCTTGATATTGTAATGGATACAAATAGAGCAAACAGGCTGTTGACCAGTTCGCCCTCCCTCTTGCTACAAAATGACAGTTTTAAGACTTTTCTGAGGCTGTTACTATTTGTCACTATTCTGTGGGTAACCTACAACTTTGTTTCTCCAGAGACCATATAGAACTTTATTGGAAGAATGAAGTTCAAAAGAAAGGACCTTGTTTGAAGGAAAAGCTTGGAGTACTTAGCAATATTGTGTACTTTCTCAAATGTAGTTCAACATGTTCCCCATTTTCCTTCTCCACCTCCTTCTCTTCCTGTATCTCTTTCTCCTTCTCCTCTTCCTTTTCTGGGCGCAGTTCCTCATCTGTCCAGGTGGCCTTTGTGAGATGTATTTATTACTAACCAATGCTAGGGGCCAGCTAAGTGGCACAGTGGATAGAGTGTGGAGCCTGGAGTTAGGAAAACTTCCTTAGTTCAAATCTGGCCTCAGACACTTACTTTCTCTGTGACCATGAGCAAGTCACTTAACACTGTTTGCCTCAGTTTACTCATCTGAAAAATGAGCTAGAGAAGATAACAGAAAACCATTCTGGTATCTTTGCCAAGAAAACCCCAAATGAGGTCACAAAGTGTAAGACACAACTGACATAACTGAACAACACGAAGTGATGAGAGAGTTTTATGATTGTCCTTCTGGTCATAATCTGGGCAAAAGGAATCCTTTGTTCACTTGGCTTCCCTTGTATGTAGGTAGACTGAACTCTTTGGCGACAACATAAATCTCATTTAAGAGTCTCTGCAGTCCCCCTGGCACTGACTCAATCAGCACAATGAGAGCTACAAAGAAGAGTACCTGAAGGACGGTGCATCTATAAAGAATTAGTTTTCAATTTGAACTCTGAATTGAATATCCCTTATAAGAGTGGCAATTAACTTTGGTACATTTCTTCCCATTTTATATCTTAACTAATACTCATAATTAAAGGTCATCAAACAGAGTCATGTCTATTGTTCCATCTCTCAAGAAATCTTACTTTATTTTGACACATACATGGGAGTCCCCTTGTTGGAGGACAGTATATAAGGCAGTATTTTGCTTTATTGGAACAGACAGTCAGCAAGTATTTTGTTTAGCTCTTACTCTCCACCAAGCACCATCTTGATGCTCCTAAAGGGCAGTTAAGTGGTACAATAGTTAGAACACTGAGCGAAGTCACAAAGATCTGAGCTCCTAGGCAGAGCAATTATCTCCTATTTGCCTCAGTTCCTCATCCGTAAAATGGGGACACACTAGAGAAGGAAAATGGCAAACCACTTCAGTTATCTTTGCCAAGATAAACCTATGACAAAAGTCCATGGGGTCATGTAGAGACTTAACATCAACAATTCATCAGGTCTTTTGCAATGATCTAGGCAAGAAATGATGAGAACCTAGACTAGCTAAGCATTGAATATGTGAGGGGAGAGAAGTAGACACATGAGATATCATTAAGGTAGAAGTCACAAAGATTTGATAATGGAATAAATACGCAGAGTGAGATGGAGGACTGAATGATACTGGGTGACTAAGAGGATGGTGGTGCCCTTGACAACAACTGGGAAAGGTGGGAGGGTATTGGGAAAAGATGAGTTTTGTTTTGGACAGGTTCAACTTGAAATATTGATAAAAGCAATTTGTGATGGGTGATGAGAGTTCAACACAGAGTAGGGGTGAACTCTATAGAGAGCTATGAATCATCAGCACAGAGGCAATAATTGAATCCATGAATGCTGATGAAATCATGAAACTACAGAGTAGAAAGGAAGAAGAGAAAAGGATTCAGGGTAGGTCCTTGAGGGATAACAGTATTAGAATGTATGATATGGATAATTAACCAACAAGGAAAGCTGGGACAGAGTGGTCTGACAGATGGGAGCGAAACCAAGAGAGACCTGTCCCCAAATTGACAGAGGAAAGATTACCTAGGAAGAAAAGATGAGCAGCAGTGTCAAAGACTGCAGAGGAGTCAAGAAGGATAAAGACTGAGACAAGACCATTCGATTTGGTGATGAAATGATCAATGGTAATTTTGGAGGGGGTAGGTTCATTTGAATGATGTTATCAGAAAAAAGATGCTATCAGAGAGAATTCAGAAGAGACTGAGGAGAGAAAGCAGAGACAATAGACAACAGAAGGATTTCTCAAATTTAGCTATGAAGTGGAAGAAAAGTAAGGGACAATATTTAGGGAAGATGGTAGAATCAAGCAAGGGTTTTTTGAAGGATGAATAAGAAATCTTTATAATTATACACTTCAAATTTGGCATTGAGTTTTATTATTATAACAATTATTTGATTATGCTAATCTGGAAGTGATTCCTACACTGATAGCCAATCATGCCTTGCCTGTTAGAACACATATTCTAATATATATCTGGTTTTATAATATTCTAAATTTAAACAAATTTTATTTTTGTGATGTTATTTGGTGCTTGCCTTTCAAGTGCACCTCAATATCTCTTAAAATTGAATACATATTTTATATATTCAATGAAGAAAATTACCAATGAAGAAAAGTCTACTACCAATAGGAACTTTCTTTACAACTAATTTAGAAAATGTCCTGGGCCACTGAAAGGTTAAGAGATTTCCCGAAAGTCATGTGTCAGAGGCAGGAACTTAAAACTCAGGTCTTCTTACTCCAAGGCCAGCTTCTTATCAGTTATACCATATATACTGCCTCTCATTTGAACTGTATTATTCTGAGGGGAAATATACTAGGATTTTCCAGGCTTCACTCATTGGTTGACGCTGTCACTCGATGGCCCATTTAGATTACAAGGAGCTACAATATTTTATTTATTTCCCTTCATTTACTTCCTCCCAATTTCTTAGATCTTTCAACCAAGAAAAACAAAGTTTATTAAAACTCCAACATATGGGGTAGACTTTTTTAGGAGTCTGAACATTTGTGACACATGTATTGACATGTAGACCAGAATGAATCTGAGCACTTTCATGGAGACAAGTTGGACCTAATATACAGAAAGACTGTAGGAGGAGTCTAGGGGTGGTCAAGTAATCTGGGGTGACTTGAGGAGGGATCCAGGGGGGAATCTTCCATTTTTTAGCCTCATTTGCACCTCTACATAATGGGACATCTTTTAAATACAAAGCATTTTTCTTTGGTTTTATAAATATTACTCATTTCTTTTCAAATTCATATATTATGCCAATCTAAACCACTATCCCAACTCTTCTGCTAAACTACTCCCATTAGCCACATCCCATGGCTGATGACTCGGCAAACTCACCAAACTGAATTGTTGATAGCTTTAAAATTGGGGGAAATGCCTATTGTTGTTTCTATCTGAGCACTTCTGCTCTTTTGGATAGATACACACACATACACATATATACATACATAGACACAAATATACATATACATCATATATTCCATATATATGTGTATATGCTACAATATTTTGCAAACATACCACAATAATAGCACATGTTATAACATATTGGACTAATAGTACATAATGCTGCAAAATCATTTTTTATAAGGATTTATCTCAGCAGGAAGCAGCAAGGTGACCTCCAGATGCAAAAGTAATGGGCAGCAAACAGTGGGGGTAACACCAGGTTTTTCTCACAAGTCAACAGGGGCTTGTTGGCTGGACTTGGAATCTCTCTAGCAACCAACCAACTAGAGAGCTCTACCTGGCTGGGTTTAATTTGTTATTTATGTCAGCTTTGCATATTTGTAAGGTTCAAGGGTTTATTGCCCTGGCCTGACCCTTGCCAAGTCAGAGTTAACATGTGGTTCTCTAGTAGCAATTTCTTTCTAATAAACTTTACTTGAAAGAACATATGTGATAGATTTTGTTCATGATTAAAAAGAATGACTCTATGTTACCTAATTTGGTTTTGAAGTTCTGCTAAAAGTTGCCTCTGTGCTTTAAAATATGCACACAAAATATTTTTCTCTTTCAAAGTTCATTGCAAACCTTTATTGTACTTTGTGTTGTAGCATATAGTTGTATTTGTGTCTGTTCAGAAGGATTAATGGGGCTCTGTAAAGCCAAATTAAATAATATGTTTCCAAGAGCTTAATAACATTTGGGAAATGGTTTATTTTTGTCATTAGAATTATTAAAGTTCATTCAGCTTTTCCAAAAAAAAAAACCAGCTCAGAGTGGCACCATATTAGTATGCAGATAACAAATTGTTTCCATCTAAAGAGTATGCCACAAAAAAGAAATTGAAAATTGGCCTCTGCTTGCCAATTTGGGTTGAAATCATTTTTGCTAATATTGGTTCGCTGCTATTCAGTTCTTTTCTATTACCTCTAGATAGAACACATCTGCATTCCTGATGTCAAGAATCACACACTGGAATATATCTCCATGCTGTCTGATGTTCCAAATGAATGGAGACTCAGCCACCTGCTGTACAGGGAAGCCCCCATGGGTCTGTTTCTATAGTCCACCAGACTCAATCTGTTCCATTGAGTATAATGGGTATATTCAAAGCTGCTGAATTAATCTCAGCAGATCAAAGGGTAGCTTGGAAGGGTAGGAGTCAAGTAAAATAGCTCTAACTGAATCATTACTGATATTACATTGCTAAACATTTGCATGGACAGGTTAACTGACAGGCAAAAGTGGACATCATAACCTTTGGGGAAACACACAGCTATGAAGTTGACCAGGCAATTGAATACCAAACTCGAGGAAATCGGTTGCCTTAATACAACAGCCTCTTAGGTTTGTTTCATTTACAAGTCTTTGTTAATTGTACTTTTATGCCTGCCTCCCCACTTTGCTCCCCAAATCTCCTTGGAAAAGGCATGGACAAATAGCAGAGTAGACAATTTTAATGCTGGAGGAATACTGAATTTGGAATCTCACAAGACTGGGTTTGTATTCCACCCTGGATATTTTCTAACTGTGTGGTCATTTAACCTCTCAAGGACCTCAATTTTCACATCTGTAAAATGGGGATAATATCACCCTTCTTACATAGCTCACACAGTTGTTGTGAGATTAAAGCAACATAATATATGCAAAGTACTGTGCAAATTTTAACATGCCATAAAAACTTTAAGCCATTATAATTAAAACAGAAGTTTAGCCATATCTTCACTTTGATGAAAGACAACCTTGAGAACTTTAATTCAATGCATGCAGTCCAAGGACATAAATGGACAATATGTGTGAAATTGTTACACAGTTTGTAAATACCCTACTATCTCTAGTCAACCAGAATGAAAATTCACCTCAAGCTTCAACGGTCAGTGGCTTTGAAGCAAATTGACCACATGGAGGTCATATTTGGACCACTGTCTGCCTATTTACATTCTGTATCATAGAAAAGAGAAGAATGATTAATGATAGTTTCTACAGTCAAGATAAAATGACCAAGTATGAGGTATATCGTTTCAGCGTCTGGAGTGGAAAGTATTTTCAGAATATATTCAGTGATCTAGCTTTGCTGAGAAAGAAAAAAAAAAACCAGAATAAGTGTTTACCACCTAGCTAGAACAAGTAAACACAGATTTAAACTGCCGCAGAAGAGATTCAGGTTAGAGAAAAGAACATGTTTTCAACCTTGTTTGTAAAAGGTAGAAGAAACTATAAAAGGTATTTAAGGATTTTTTTCTAGAAAGATTTTAATAATAGGATATTCACCCATCTGTGGTATGATTTAGGAGCAATCCAGCCTGGGGACAAGGAAATGGATGAGGTGACCTCTCCCTGTCCCCTCTAAGCCTAGGATTTATGATCTTTTGGCCTTTTTGCTGCTGTCCACCCTCATGAAGATACTCCAAGTGCAAGACCACCTATTTAAATCATGGAAATGCAAACTCATCATGGTGTATATGTTTGGGGGGAGGGGAGAAGCACAACAGAAAAACAGAGGAGCTAGATGTGGATTGCACCATAAGTGCATTATTGGGGGTTTATATCTTCTTTTGAAGTATACAACATTAGCCATTGTCAGAGAGAAGATACCAAGCCAGACAGTAATTGCAATAATGGAAGCGACAAATGGTCTATGTTCCCATTAAAGTCATCAACACCTCTAATTTTTGAAAGGGGCTTTTGTGAAATGCAGTAATTGTGATTATGTTGTCCATAAAGGCTATGGAAGATCAGCAATTGTTGGCATGCCTCTTGCTAAAAAGTTACTTGCCTTTCCAATCTGCTTCTGGCTTAACAAACGCAAATCTAAATGCTAATGCTTAATTTATTTCCAAATACTCTTATAGATGAAATGTTTTATAGCATTTATAAATTATACATGGTATCTTATTATTATCTTTCCAATTCTTTCTGATTTTTTACATATCTGTGCTTTTGAATCCTGTGTTTTGCAGTCATTTTGGTCCTTTTTTGGGCTTTCTCTAACCTTAAAAAAAAGCAGTTATCTGTCCCAGTTCTTCCTTGATAACCTCACCCCATTTTTTATCTTTTCCCTAGTGAATCTCCCTTTCTCCTTTTTCCTTTTCTTGGATTTCTCTCTTCCTTCCCAGTGATTGGCATCTCTCCATGTTTTTACTTGAAAAACAAGAAACAGCACATCAGGCATGGAACTTTTCAATGGAGATATCCAATAGACTAATACCAAAGGCAGAGTGATGATCTTTTTTGGGGGTAAACCCTTCAGCTCTTGTCCACTAGTCTAGGGTCCAAATCCACCCACAAACATGCATAGCTCCGATTAAAGACAACAAAGCCACAGAAGTCAGTCTCGTCGTGGAGGTCACAGGGAGTTGTGCATCAATAGCTGAGAGTGGAATGTGGCCCATCAACATTATTAGTTAATGCCAAATCCATTCTTTCTCCCTGCTTCAATCCCAAAGGAACAAACTAATTCTATCTATTGTAGGCTTCAAAATCAAAGGGCTGATTGGTTATTTTCCCTCAATTTTGAAGAAAAAAATTAAAGCATAATATCCCTTTATCATTCATGTTGCCCTTTTTCATGAGTGTTTAGAACTTTATAAGCCAACCACTGCAGCACTTCATTAACAAGATTCGTTCACTCTGACTCTCTCAGCCAATCAAAAGACAAGACTCAACTCTGCCTAATTTAATCTTTAACAAGGTTCTATTCCATTGAAAACAGTATGAAGTGAAATTTATGAACTAACATTCAACTGTTAAATTATTCTCCACATCTTTTCAGGTCTACTCTCCACTAGGCTGAAGAATCTTTTATTGGAAAGAGTAAATATATAAAAACCCACTGTTAAAACACTTAACAAATCTCTCCTGTCAAGGCTGTGAACTGCAGTGTGTCCATTCAGGTCTGAGGCCTCTGCTTCTCTTTTTCTTTCTTTGTTTAAAATATGCTGACCACACAGTGACCTCTTCTAACCCATCGGTCGAAAATTACAACCAGCCATACAAACAAGCAGCTTGAGGTCAGAGAGAGCAGGGTCTGCTAAAAGTTAGTAATCATACATTAATTCCCTGACATAATTAATCAAAATGAACCACCGTTATCTAGCAAGAAACCTTTAACCTATTACAAAGGGGTCAATTTGCAAACCACTTGAGCCTGGGAGTTTGGTACAAATAGCATACGCCCTTCATCCAGGATGCCCTGAGTAGGGAAAAATGCCTTTGAAGTCCCAAATCTACTAGATCTAGATATAATTTTATCAGTCAAGTTAAAAGGCTAACTCCCTCCAAAAGGATTGCATGTAGGTCTGTCATCTAGTTCCACTTACTAGGTGACTGAACTATCCATTTGATAGCCTTTTTTTTTTTTTATCAGAATTGAGTGATCTTCAAATGGTCCTACCTACAAAAACGACAAAATCTATAACATCAAGGTCTAAAAGGAATGATTTGTATAAGAATCTGTTTTGGTCTATCAAGACCTATTGGAAGTTTCTTATGCTGATGATCTTATAATATTTCTATTTTCAAGGTTAAGATTACAACATTCATATGATACATGCAATTGCTAAAAATAGAAAACCTGAAGTTTATTTTATTTACCTATTTTGAAGACAAGCTCATAGGTCCTTAGAGCTAGATATTATCTATTCTTGTCACTTCATTCTACAGGTGAGAAAATTGATGCCTAAGGAGGTGAAGGACCCTATTCAAATCTTCCCTTAGGCATTATACATTAGTCAAAAAAGGATCAGTATCTATTCTACAAAGTAATTTCACTGAAAGGACATATGCAGTCACTGACAACACAGAAGATAGAATCCACAATGCTTTCATCTGCAGTCATCCCACCAACTGCTTCTTCCATATCCCAAGATTTATAATTTTTCCAGGATGCCAGATGTACTTAACTGGAAGGAATTCATGATATCATATCTTTTATTTGGAAAAATCCACATCATAGCACTGTTTACTAGTTTGGGAATATTAAACACAAGACTTAAACATATTAACACAACACTAAAGTTGGAAAAGATCCAATTTATTCTTATCAGCTGTCAAACTTGCCAAAGGAGAACCATAGTAACTTCAGAGTCAATGTTTTTAATGCAGCATGATACTGTTGAATGTTCCAAAAATGTACATCTAAATAATATATATATATATATATGAATTCTAAAAAAAAACAAAAACAAAAACATAGTTGGGAATTCCTGATAAACTGAATAGGTATGGTATTTCCTTGATAATCACTTGATTAGATTCTGGACCCTAGCCGGTAATGATATGTAACCAGTGAATCAACCTTAAAACAGAGCAATTTGTTCCTATTTTCAGCCTCTGGCTCACTGATTTCTAGGCAATTGGATTGTTTGCATAGTCAGCCAGATATAATCATACAGAATTTTAAGGTTTCGTAATTTAATCAGTGTGGGTAATCTTGCCACTGATACAGAACGAGCCCCCTCTATGTCTTTTCAGAAGTTCTTCAAGAATTTCTGTGGTTCAAAACTTCAGCACCCTACAGTCATGGAGAACAAATTTTTAAAACATTGATCAGCTGGTTTTCAAACAAGAGATAACGTTCTATCATTGTGCCATACTAGAAAGTCTTTCTAGATTTCAGTTCAGGCTTTGCTTGACCCAGACTTGACTTCATGTTATATGCCTCCAAGAGATAAATTAGATATCTTGGGAAGGATACTAGGCAATTCTTTCAAGCCAACCACTGCACTTTAACTTTATGAGAAGGAAGCTAAGAAAATTGAGGCTATGTCTTTAGTTCCGAGGAGTGATCCGGGGACAAAAAAAATATCCGAACATGATAACATGCCATCTGAAATGAAAGTCATTAAATCCCGCCTAAATATATCAGTCAACGAATACTTCATGAGTGCCTAGTAAGGGCCCTGTGTTAAGAAGTACAGTGAATATACAAAGAAAGACAAAACAACAGTCCCTACTCTCAAAAAGTTCAATCTAATGGCAGAGACGATGAAAACAGCTTTGTACAAACTGGTAAACCACATACAAGATAAATTAAAAATAATTAGGAAGTAGGAAACTTCCTGTGGAGGGTGGGATTTTAGTTAGGACTTGAAAGAAGTCAGAGAAGCTAGGAGGTGAAGATGATGAGGGAACATTCTAGCTTGGGGAATAGCTGGTGAAAATACCAACAACCAAGAGACAGAGTTTCTCATGCAAGAAACAAGTGTCACTGAATAGCAGAGTACGTGGGGATGAGTAAGACACAAGATTGGAAAGGCAGAATGGGGCCTGGTTCTGAAGGGTATGTCTGTATCATCTCATTTTGTCTTGTTTGGACTGGCCTGTGAATTCAGTGATCTAGGGAACTCTTAGTGAAGAAACTCTTGCCTATCAGTGTAGATCAATGACTATTCTGGAAATTATAGTCATAGCGAGGTGCCCAGACCACGGAAAAGTTACGTAACTTGCCCAGGGTCACATAACCAGAATGTGTCAGAGGCAGGACTTAAACTAAAATGTTCTAACTCCAAAGTCAGGTCACTATCTACTACGCCCCTACTACCTCTTAAATGTAAAGGTACAGTTTGGTTTAAATTACAAATATAAAATATATTGAACCTAAAAATCACTTAATGTTACTTTGCTAATAGGTTGTCAAAATAAGCCTCATGTAGGTTAATTACATTGAATTTCATTACAAAATATAAACTGCAAGTATGTATGTATATGCACAGAAAAAAAGGACCTCACTTATTACACCTCTTCTCATATAGAAGAGCACAGAACCAGAAAAGAATGATCTTTCTTCTACATTTTTTGTGTTCTTTGCTCAGATGGATCTAGAAATGTACATGGCTGCTGGCAAGCAAATGTGTTTAAGTGTTTAGGAGAGGGCAGTCAGGAGTGGTCACCATTGTCCTAGAATACTAGGAAGCAGCATTGCTAACCCTTTTATGATACACCTCCTAGGGTGGTTTCCTTTTGGTGAGCAAGGCCACTGCAGAGAATGCCACTTCACCTTGGTAGGAGGGAACGGTCCTTCTGTTGCCTTGCACAGAGCTAAAGAGGACTTCAGTTTGTAGGTTTGTTAAGCTTACTACTCTACATGCCAGTTGAAGAATCATGCTCTTCTCCAAATACATCCAGAAGGCAACAAGATACAGTGGCTACAACAGTTACCTAAAAGTTAGACTCAGCTAGCATGATACTGCATAAATCCAAATGACCTCTCTGAGTCTCAGTTCCTCAACCATAACATAAAGATAGTAAGACACAACCTACTTACACAGTGTTATTCCTGGAAAATGGCCTCATAAACCTTAAAAAATAAGCAAATACCATTATTCTGTGTTATTGTTATTAATAATGTATATTTATAACCACAATGATGATTAAGAAATTATATCTTTAATTGCACCATTACAGAACAATTAATTAAATTATATCAAATGAAAGATAAATCCTAGATATAAAATATTTTGGGAAAGCAAAATATTGGTGTACTATTTTCAGTGAAGCAACATGAAATAAGGACCAGCCTTAGTTAGGAAGGCCTGGGTTCAAGTATCACCTCTGATCCATATTATCTGAGTGATCACAGGTAAAACAACCCCTCAATGCACTAGACAACTCTCTAAGATGATAAGCTATGGAAGTGAATGGTGCGGGGATTCTTCCCACTGGGAACTGTCTACAACTGATGAAAAAGAGGTCCAGACCCTTCTCCTCTTAAAAAAAAGAAAACAAAAAAGTAAAATAATACTATGAACCCCAATAATGCATCTATTAGGGGAAAACAATGGACCTTACCTTTAAAAACTATAATATTCTCAGCAGTTACACAGACATAGAGTTCAAACATGCCCATCCCTACACGCATAGCACTTTCTTAAAGCATTCTGCATCCCCATCCTAATTCTGTCTCCAATACCAAGAACTCTAAAGTGCTCTGAAGTTATTTATCATGGTGAAGAGCTTGAATGAATTAATACCTTAAACTGACAGTGTTTCTAAAAAAGGAATAAGGGTCAGTCCCTGGAAGCTTGCTCTCTAAAACTGCCCTGAACTCCAAATGAATCATTTTAGAGACAATGCAAGGAGGGGGCAAAACCTCCCATTTTCCAGGCCAGTCACAAGTACTGCTTAAAGTAGGAAAATCACACATGGGCCATTGTTCCCTCCCCCAGACTGCCTCCTTAAGCTCCCTCAGGATGGTGAGTTTATTAGCTAATGCTTTGGTTCAAGCCCTCATCAGGCAATACGATGAGCAACCAAACCCCATTTTCCCTTGTCCTGGGAAGCTCTGACACTCACACACACACACACACACACACACACACACACACACACACACACACACACACACTCTTCACTCCAGCCTTCCTGGGAGAGATGAATCCCTGCTGGGGAAATTTGAAACCTGGGCCACCCTGTTTGTCCTTCCAACGGTAAAGCATCTTTCCTGAGAAAATGTGTAGTTGGAATGAAATACACTGTTAAGCAACCTCCTCAGAGCTGTGCAAACATGGGAGGTAAAGCCAAAAATGCCCAAACTCCCCACCCTAAGATAACAATAAGACGTTGTTTGCATCCTCAGAGCTGGCTTGCGGCTTTCTTCTTACTAATGTTAGATACTTTACAAGGATACAAGGCAGGCGACATGACTTTATAAATATGGAAGGCCTTCACACCTTGAGACAAGATCCCCATTGTATGCTGGAATATGCAGAGAATGACAAAAAATCCTAAAAGCAACTCCAAAATTACTTCTATTCTCAAGAAAGACACAAATCTAGGCCAAAAAGACTACTTATTACAAGCTCATAAGAGCCCTTCTAAAAATTTCTTGTCACATGTGAAATCTTAGTAAGGAATGAGGAAACCATATTAGGTTAAATTTATATCATCTTTCCCCTCCCATTAAATCCTTTATTTATTTTTAGAAACCAACTTGGACATTCCTCTAAGAGAGCCAGCAACGACAACCTAAAATACTGCTCTCCATTTCCTCTCCTCAGACTAGGAGCACCTTTTGCAAAGAGAAGTCCCAACCCAAATAGTAAAATGTTAAACATCTCATTCTGCAATTTAGTTTTGGGGAAGCATCAATCTAAATATCCTTCGTTTCCAAGGAAAGATGCATTTTGCAGATGATACCACTGCTTTAGAAATTAGGAGAATCCTAAATCAATTTGTATTACAAGTTGCACCAATGGCTATTAGGTGATCTACAGTAAGTCTGGGTGTGCCTCAATTTCCCTGTCTTAAAAATAGACCTGTGTTAGTTGAACTAGTAAGGATTAATTATTGAGGTCTTTGGTTTTCAGCTGCCTAAAGAAGTTTGTTTTTTTTTAATTCAAATGCAACTTAAAATGATTCCATTTGGGAAACACTGCAGCTATCTCTCAGAACTCACAAACATTTCTCTAAAATAAATTCAGATTCTGATCCTCCTGGGTTTTCCCATATTGTTTTAATTTTTCACAGATGAAAAGTTTGGATCTGAATCTAAGCTATCTTACCCTAAGGGATTTCTCTGTAGTATAAGAACTTGGCCTGAGGTCTTTACAGTCTTTTTCCCCCTAGCATAGAGATTCTCAGTCCTGGTTGTCTGTAATTCTTTGTAGGGGTGTCTAGATATTTTAAAACATGATTTAAAATCATAAAATATTTTCTCCAACGAAAATCAATTTGAATTCACTAATTTAAAAACAAATGTATGCTGTTCAAATCTTTCGGGGGGGTGACATTATATGAATACATGGAAGTGTGAATAATATCCCAACTGCAAAAAAGTTGGGAATATACAATATTATAGTGGAAACACAGCTATTTAAAAAGTTGATGCCCTACTTGTTCTGCAGAGTTTCCTATTTTTCAATTAGCTCGGTCTAAAGTAAAATGAGATACAAGATTGGAAATCTCAGATAAAGCCATAAACTTGGCTAGGGAGTCCTTTAAACAAAAAAAGGGTAGCATTCTCTCTCCCTCTATCTTTTTTCTTACCTAAAATAGAAGCCACTGGTTATGATAAATCTCCTAATGCGGATGTGAATTACTGAAATACTAAAGCCGTCTTTCACTAGTCCTATGTGGGGTAATGGAAGTAGATTTACAATTATATTCACTGCAACTGACTTTAGGTGAAAGGTACAGTGTGTGTGCAAATCTTTCCTTTCTCTTTCTTCCCAGGGTTCTTTGTACAAAGCTTTCTTTGGTGTTTACCTTCACACAGTAGGCAATTGAGCCTTACTACTATTGGTTGTAAAATGTCTAATGGGATGACTGCTCAGGCAGAAAGTTTTAGCTTCTCTCAGCTGAAATTCTTAGCCTCTCGTGTCCCTTAGCTACACTGCTGCCACCTCCAAACAAATGCAACCATCACCTTTCCAAATTAAAACCTGAAGCAATTAACGAAATCAAACAAATGCCACTCATAAGCAAGAAACATTCTCCTCTCTCTCAAAATAATAAGTTTACGTGGTGATGTGTGCTAGCAAAGAACTCTCTAAATTAAAAATTCTAATCCTAAACAGATTGCTGTGTTTTTCAGAACCACTAGAAGCTAATTTAATGCCCAAGATAGATCCACATCCATTTTTCAATTGGTGAGCTATCAACACTCATCTTCTCCACAAGTCATATATACTGTATGAGGAAAGTTCTAGACAACTGCAAAGAACTAAAGATACCCACTGCTTTAGTGATGTCCAAAATGAAACATTACCACCTTGGACTATTACAAAGAATGCAAAAGGTCACCCTGTTTAGACTATAGGATCTCAAGAGACTGCTGATTCAGAGATGACCATCACATTTCCAAATTACTGAAAGAAATTTTCCTCTAGCCACATGCCAAAACATGCAAAACTCATTTTAGAGAAAAGATGTGGTAGAAATAGTGCTTTTAGAATTATTATCCTCAAAAGAATCAAGACAAGGTGACTGGTAGAGAATATTAGTTTTTCATATATAGATGATTAATTTTAATAAAGGACACACGAAATCTGATGTCAAGTACTTATTTGGTGGGAATTGTAAGAGGGTGAAAATGGATGGGGAGGAAGACTTCAGATAGAAAACCATCCATTTATTTATCTTTTTGTCCGTCTTTACTATTCTAGTCTCGAAGTTGTAGATCTTTAAAAAGTTCTCCATCATTTTATTCCCCTCCCGAAAAGACCTTACAACTTCTCTGTACTCTAGTATCCTGGCTCTTGCTGGTTTGTGTCACAAGTTCAATTAGGTTATTTAGACACTTTGGACATTTAAATTCCTTGTTTGTGTATGTTTAAAATCAAGGCAAAGTGTCAGGGAAGGTTACCAAAATCCATGTAATTTACCTAAGAAACTAGTCTACTGGGTAAATACATATTGAGGCAATTTTTTAAAGTCATATTTATTTACTCTGCACACCTCTGTCTGTGGAATAAATAAATATTTGAGATGTGCACTTTGTGTGTTAAAGTTCCTCATGAAAATGTATGTTGAGGCTGCATGTGTGAGAAGAACCTCTTTTCAAAGTTTTATATCTGAGCTGTTTGACTTGTTTGAAAAAAGAGCCAATGGAACCATTTTATGGGCATAATTACTTGCCAACATTCTTCTCTTTTTTCCCCTTTCAATTAAAGCATTTTCAAGCTGCACATCTGAAACTGTCAACAAAATCTTTTCCTTCCTTATCAAATTCAATTCATTTCACATGCACCAGAGAGTATGTTTTATGATTCTTTCCAGCCTGCCTCCCCTGTCAAGAAGGCTGGCAAACAATTTTTAACTTGGGCAGATGCGCAGATTTAGGTACGTTTAAATGGATGAACCTTATAAGCTGGTGCCATAAAGCTCCTTTCCTTTGTCCTATTCTGGAGACCTGTGAGTAGTACCCTTCAGACATTTTATTGATCTTTCTTCCCCTCTAGCTCATACATGCTAATTGTACCTCTGTAGCAAAACAATCTTATTATCATGTTAATTAGTGGGAGGGCTGTTGAGGTTTTCCACTTCATTACCTGCTAATTTCAAGATAAATGAATCCACAGGTTACTAAGTAAATAAGGTCACCTATCAAAGTACTTGTAAACGTGTTTGTAAACAAGGGGAGGGGGAGAGTGGAAAGGATACATGTTTGGTTTTCAAATGAGTGGGATGGTAGAGAATGGCTTTGGATGGATTTGGCCATCCCATGCTGGGGTGGCTGCTTCCCTTGAACTCATTTGTAATGGAAAGTGAATGTTTGCTGTCCACCTGGTTTCCCAGTGGGACATTTCCTTTACTGCAACTACTTTGTCCTCTCAAAGGGCTCTTTGTGAGAAGATTACTCATTCTGTGGGTTGGGCGGGTTGTCGCTTTTGTGGTGAGAGCCAGAAGTAAGGACATGCACTGGGCACAAGAACATTGGGGGTGGGGGGACTCAAGTATAGTGATTCACAATACTCTCCACTTTCCACCTCCAACTTCAGTTGTGCAGTTCATATTTTCTTCTTAGGTGACAGAAAAGACTTCCATGGAAAGAGAGGGGGAAAATAAGGGCTAAAGGAAGGCAAAGATTATATAGGCAGTAGGTTTCATAGGCAGACGGAAAAAAGAAAATTGAGAGGAAATGGAAGAACACAAAATTTTGCCAGCAAGCTATTTAAAATCAAGAAAGAAATGAAGGCTCTAAACGAAAGCATTGATGGGAATTCAATATATGTGGCCATCTGTCAATTTCATAAACAGTGTCGCAAAATAGAAGTAAAAGAATTGTTTTTCTGTGAGCATATTATTGATGCTGGTGCTTATTTATAAAAAAATTGTATTTTTATTAGCAAGGGGGAATTTGTTTTTGGAACCCTGTACATGTTCACACGGCTTTGTGTGTGGATCCTCCAGGGGCATCATCTCCTAACAATCCAACTGGCATCTGAAACACTGAATTCTCTCTTCTTTTTTTTAATTAAGATAATAAATTGGTCTTAAATTATCCCTGAAATCAGACCAGTGTTGATTACAATGGGTCTCATGCTGTGACAGCTCAAGATGATGTTATTTTCATTCCTTTTCAACGAGATCTTAATCTCTCCCTGCGTGTAAACAAATTGTCACAGTAACCTTGTTCTCTAATCTCCCAGTTGAAGACCTTTAAAGCATTGGGAGATAACAGATCTGACTGAGATTTCATCAGCTCTCGGGCTTTTACAGATATGCCACATCTCTCTCCCACTGCCCAAGTCTTTAAATGTTGAAGGAGAGTAATAAATACACATTACATAAAAAAGCTTTGCTTAAGCCTTTGAAAATAGTATCTGTTGTCTAGTTAGAACCACTTACTTGGAAATGAAATACAGTTAGGTACAATAGGAATGATCTCAATCAGCCCCTAGCCTCCAGGACTGATTTTGCTTTTCCCAACTTGCCTACTTGGCCATATTAGCTCCAACTAGAGTTGGCTTTAGGCAGAGAGAAAGAGGAAATGGTTGACTCTAGCCTGAATCTCACCAGGAAAATAGTTAACAGTTTACTTGCAATAGACTAAGATAAAAAACATGTATTAGAGAAATAAGAACTATTCTTGCTGGATCTTTCGTGGTTTTTTTTTGGTCACTTTGCTTATATAAGAAAAACATTACACAAGGAGAAGTTCCCAATTTTTTTGCTAGTCATTTCAATATACAAAGTTTTTGTTTTCTAGTGAAAAAAATTAATAATAAAAAAAACACTTTTTTTAATAGTTGCCAAAAACTTCAGTACCTTCAAAATAAATTTGTGGTATTAGGAAAATATGATGTGTTAGATTTGGAAATGATTTCTTCTCTCTCCCCATCCTAAAATATACATGTTTTTCCACAATTAAATAGCTAGACTATAGATCATAGATTTAGAGGTCATATAGTCCAACCTCCTCATTTACTATATGAGGAAACTGAGATTCAGAGAAGTTATGTAACTTGCCCAAGCTCACACAGGACAAAAGAACCAGATTCAGGACTTGAATCAAGGCCTTCAGTCTCCAAATGTAGCATTCTTTCCATTGGACCACACACAAACGGCCAGATGTTGTAAAATTATGAAGTAAAGTTTTCCCATATAGGAAATCATGGGAAACTAGAGAACTTCTGTTGTTCCTCATGTACAGGTGGAGGAAGTCATGTTCAGATAAGTGAAGTGACATGGCCAAGGTCAGGAAAGAAGGAAGAGAAACTGGTATCTGAACACTGAACACTGGCCTTCTGATTCCCAAACAAGTGAGACAAAGACAAAGAGAGAGAGACAGAGACAGAGACCCAGAGAGAGACAGAGACAGAGATAAACAAAGAGGCAGACAGACAGAGAAAGTGAGGAGAGACAAAGAAACGGAGAAACACAGGAAGAAGAGACACCATCCCGGAGGAAGGGATGAGGTCTGCAATCAGATGTTGAAGGGCTAAGGAACAAATGAGAAAAGAAGAGTCAGCAAGAATGGACAAGTTTTTTCCCTTTTTTTTTTTTCAAGGAGCTTGATTTTGAAAGAAAGGGAAATATTGGATGATAGCTTAAGGGCAGGGTAGGAAAAAGTGATAGTTTTATTTAAATATGAGTGAGACCTTTGACATTTTTGTAGATGGCAGAAAAGGAGCCTGTCCAGAGGGGAATTAAAGATTAAAGAAAGGGGATGATTGGGGTGGCAATCTGCTGAAAGAGACAGGAGAGGGTGGAATCAATGGTACATGTGGAAGTTTATTCACCTGTGTGAATAAAAGGTCATCCCCTTTTCTTTTTTTGTTGCCAAAGAAGACCATGCCATCAGAGAAATGATGACATGACTTGCACTTGACTTTGTTTTGAGGGAGGGAGGGCTGTGCAGGTCACCAACCTCACTTCTCCTCCAGAGCCATCCGCATCCAGTGACCAGATAGTCATCAGGATGACTGGAGATGACCCAGGATGAGGCAATTGGGGTAAAGTGACTTGCCCAAGGTCACACAGCTTGTGAGCATCAAGTGTCTGAGGTGAGACTTGAACTCAGGTCCTCCTGACTCCTGCACTGGTGCTCTATCCACTGCACACCTAGCTACCTCTCCTTTTCATAAACTGATGTAGAAGAAGAGAAAATAAGGGATACTATCAAGAAATTTAGAGAAGGGGAGAAGAAGGAATTCACTGTGAATGACATCTATTTTTTTCCTAGTATATGAGGCAAAATTATCTGGTATGGGGAGTTATATGAGAGGCATGAAAAGAGAAGACTTGATTTGGAATCACCACTGTGGAAAGTGAAGTAATCAGTTAGTGAGAAATAAAAGGAAGGCCTTGTCACAATGAGGGCCTAGGTGTTAATAGATAAATTGGTGCTATATAATACAAATTAGTAGCAGATCCAGACAACACAGCTGCATGACTTCTTTTATCACTGCCAGGCAGCACATGTGTAGAATAGGTAGATGGTAGGAATAGTCTAGGATGGAGGGTTAGCAAGGAATAAGCCAAGTAAGATGAAGGAATTCAGGGTACTAGGGAGATGTGGGAGATATTAATCAAGTTCTACTTTGGACATGATGAATTTGAGATGCAGATTGGATATCCATTTAGAGATATCCAGTATGTACTTGACAATCATCTTCTAGGACAACTTTTCTTAAACTGTGAGTTCTGACCCCATATGGGGTCAAGAAAATTTGGCAATAGTAAAAGGTTTCTGAATATGCAACAACCAAAAAATCAGTTAAAAATCTAACGCATAAATAATCTCAGGTATTTCTGTTAGAGCTTCTTCATATTGCATTGTATGAGTTCACTGCAGCCTTGCTTCTGAATTCAAAGCATGAGGATTTTGCACTGCACATGCAAAGTCAACCAATGCTACCAACCAGGGAAAAGGATCTCCAATGAAAAAAAGTTTAAGAAGCCCCATTCTAGGAGACAACTGAATCCATGAGAGCTATTCAATCATTAAGAGAAAGTGTAGAGTAGAGAAAAGGAGACAAAACAAAGTTTTAAGAGGCACTCATATTTAGTGGGTAAGAGCTGAATAACACTGAATCAAAAGAAGCAGAGCTTCACAGGCAGATAAGAGAAACCCCCTAGAACAGTCACAAAAGTCATGGAAGGAAAAAAATATAAAGGAGGTGGATAGTGTCAAAATGTGCAGAAAAATCAAACAAAATTAGGATGGAAAAGGGCCATCAATTTTTTTTAAAGTATATTGAAGTTTTATAGAAGTCAATTGACCAATATATGTTCAATAATAAAATAATCTTCCCTTAGATGGATTTTTACCACATAGTACCCATAAATTAGCTAAGACCATAGAATTTTGACATTGATATCATTGATGATCTTAGAGAAGATTCAGTTACATGATAGAAACCAGACAGTAAGGGTCTAAAAAAATGAAATGGAAGTAATGAGCATAGACAACCCTTGCTTCAGAGTTGAACTTTAGAGGATGGCTTGGTTTGGTTTGGAAAGGACCAGGGAGAAGTCAGTGAGTAAGAAGAGAATAAAGATGAAAGAAAGTAAAAGAATGATGACTCTTTGAGCAGATAAAACCTCTAAGTAGATAAAGTATAGTAAAGATGTAGGTTCTGCAAGTTAAGATCGGTGAACTAGGTCAGGATGTTCAAGTGGACCAGTCAATGTGTTTAGTACATTCCCCACGGATGATGACAGGAGTTTTTGTGGCAAAGAAGAATAAATTCCATGTCCTTGAGATAATAGGGAGAATTACCAAGAGGGTAGTAGATGATTGTGACTGAGTGATATACTATAAATAGTATGAGATGGCTGAGTTATGACGAGGAGGAATAGAGGTATTCCCAAATCCTCCTCCTAGTCCAATGTGTTAGGAGAACGTAAAAGGAACACCCAATTGAAGAAGGTACTGAAGAATGTTTTTGTTCTGGAAAGAGCCAGATTTCCATGACTGAGAAAAAAGAAAGAAAGAACATGAAGTAAACAGAACTAGGATAATGAGAACATTTTAATACTAAAGTTTCCTAAAGACACAAATGAAAAAGAAAACTGAGGTGGATAAAAACAAGATTGATTGCAAGCAAAGGTAGGAGAGAGAACAGTAGACAATCATTCTGAATCCACAAGGATTAGATGACAAAAAGCTTAAGCCTGGATCTTGCCCACTGAGAACTAGGGAATCAGGGTCCTCTCCTTCAAGGTCCAAGGATGACAGCATGAAATTAGTACAAGTCAATGCAGCTAGTTCCTCGACTGGTCCCTCCAAACACAAGGGACATAAGGATGGAAGCAAATGGACAAAGGAATGAATCTTTTCAGATATCCAAGTCAACAAAAGCCCAATCTCATGCCAGATGCTACACTTGCAACTTCCCAGCAAGATGGTGAAGAAAAGATTTACCAAGAAGATGCTTTTTATGTGGGGAAGCACTCAGTTCTCAGTCTTCAATTCTCTGGAAACTGGGAACCTATGATAGATTCAAATTTCCTTTAACTCATCATGAAATCTTGATATGAATTCTTAAGAACAGACCTTCTGAGAAGACTCCAGTCCCCTAGTACATGTTCCAGGTTGGCGCATTCTCATCCCTGACCCTACTTCAGTCATCCTCCTCTAGGGACTGTGGATGCTTAGTTGTCCTCTGATGTCAATCAAATCAATTTGCAACATCTCTGCATCTGCATGTAATATTTCTACTGAGCACAAAGTCTTCTTTATTATTTGGATGGTAGGGGTAAAAGGGTGAGGTGGGAGTAGTTGAGAAAAGACAAGTGAAAAATCAAACTCAGTACTTCTACTGACTGAAACAGTATTAGTTCAACCTCTACAAGGTTTCTTTATTAGCTAACAAAATCCTTTTTGGGTTTCTTGTAGAGCAAAAGGATGATATGGATCAATCTGGAGTGAACTCAAGAGGTCCACAGACTAATTGACTTAAGGGACACTCCAAAGGAAAGATGTTTGAGGGAAATTGTGATGAATCTAGGGATCCAAAAATGCATTCTGTCCCTTGTTCAGAATTTCATCCCAAGGTTGAGAGCTAGAGGTGGCCTTTGGGGGGCGCTATTTCAGTGGAGTTTTCCAGGCTTCTCATCTGTCCCTTGAGAAAAAAAAAAGTTAATGTAGGTTCCAAAGGTACCTGATTTTAAAAAGAAAAAGAGAATTAGGCATGGAAATAATTTGAATTATCAGATTTATTGATGTATATATGTGCATATGTATATATAAGTATATATACATTTTTCTGTTATACAATCTGGAGGAAACTGTGATATTGTATAGATACACTAGCTTTGGGTTCAAAAGAAAATGCAACTATTTATTATCTTGGGAATATCACTAACTTCTCTGGGCCTCAGTATCTTTGTCTGTAAACTAAAGAATCTACGCTAGATGATCTGCAAGGTTCTTTCTGTCTCTTAATCCTATGATCCTTTTTTTCTAAAGCCTAGATTTTACCATGTTGACTCAAACAAATCAAATATTTTGTGTATAGCTGATCCTGCTGAAATCATGTAGGTAGAGCCTAAGTTCTGTGAAATATAATAGCCACTGTATAGATCAATGAGAAAGGGCATGATGTGAGCTCTTGTGAAGTTTACATCCCAAGGATTATCCCAACTTGAGCCTGGATCATTTTTACAATAGTTATATATCAAAATAGACCTGGAGGGAAATGATCTAAGAATATGCCTACAACTGCACGAAAAGTAAAGATTTCAGTTAAGTTGCTTATTTGGCATCATTACAGAGCTCTCAAACCTGACGATTATATGACAGAATTCAGTTGTTTTTGTTATGATTGGTAATAAATTCATTCAAAATAACATCCCAGATGCAATACGATAGAAATTTGGCAGGCTTCCAATTAAGATGGTAAGGGTAGCTGGGTGGCTCAGTGCATAGAGTGCCAGGTCCGGTCAGGAAGTCAATCCTTTGAGTTCAAATCCAGCCTCAGACACTTGTTAGCTGTGTTACCCTGGGCAAGTCACTTGACTTCACTTATGTTTGCCTCAGTTTTCTGATCTATAAAATAAACTGAAAAAGAAATAACAAACCACTCTAGTATCTTTGCTAAGAAAACCCCAGATTGGGTGAGCAAATGTCAGACACAACTAAAACAAATGAACCACAAAACATATGAAAATAAGATGGCGGCATGAAACGTCATAAAGAATCCAAGTTGGGTTTTTTTTGCTTGTTTTTACACATACACTTCAGCAGTGATCTAAAAGGAAGAACATCAATAAATTCCTTCATCTAGTCTGAGATTGAACAGCAAGATAGCCAGAAATCACTAGAAGAAGCATCCTGCCAAGAAATCCAACACAAGCTCAGGTAAATAGGCTTAAAGTCTTCAGAAGCACACAGGCCCGTGAGGCCCCATGGGGCAACAAAGCCTACAGCAAAACCTTGCCCAGGGAGAGCTGACCCTAGAGCTCTGATCAGACCATTGGAACGTGTCATTACTCTCAGTGCACACACATTAGAGTTTGAAATAAGTTGCTGGAATCCTGGAAACATAGGTAAGAACCAAGTAAGTTCGAACCACCCCATCTCAGAATACAGGGAGAAGGTAGAGCCTGACCTTGACAATTAAAAAAATAAAAAGGAGAGGAGAGGGGAGGTGGAGAAAGAAGAGGATAGAAAGGACAACGGGAGGGGAGGAGCAATCAGGTTCTGATACTGGAGACGGGAATAAACAGAATACACCGAACACCACGGAGAAATATATTATAAGTCAAGAGGTAAAGCCGGAAGACGAGCGTAATTACAAAAAGTTACAGAATAGTAAAGCAAAAACAGGCAGCAACAAAAACACAAAGACAGGTTTGACTAGGATGAATACACAAGTCATCCAAGGGGAAAAGAAGCAAGATTGAGAGTAGTACTAGATGGGACAAATTGCATGTTCAATGAAATAGACATATTTAAGACCTTCCTTTGAAAAGACCAGAGCTGATTAGAAACTTTTAATTGCAAATATAGGAGTCAGGGAAACATAGGAAAGTAAATACTTTTAAACAAAATAAAAGCAATGAGAACAATTTATATGACATCATTATAAAAAAAACTTTAGGAGTTAAAAACTTAGTAATATAGTCACCAGCTATGACTGCACAGTATTGATCATGAAGTATATTTCCACTTCTTGAGGGAGAGGTGATGGATTAGAAGTACATAAAACATTTTTGGACACGGTTAATATGTAAATTTGTTTTGCTTCACTACGCTAACTTGTTTTAAGTGACTGAAATGTTGTGTGGGGGTGGACGAGGGGAGGTTAGTGACAATTTTTTTAATAATAAGGAACAAAGAAACATGGCAATGATACTTTTGAAGAAAATATGCAAAGAGCAGAAAGTTCAGAAGGCAACACAGAAAAGTAAAGTAGCTCTGGTTTTAACATACTAAGTTGAATAAATACTTTTTTAAAAAGTCAAGCTTACATAATGAGGTTTGATATTTTATATAAAGGTTTTTTTGCAAATGGAAATTTTCATGTTTAAGGCTAGGATAACAAAACAAGTCATGTTTTTTTTTATACCCCTACAATGCCAGGTGAATGAGAGCTCACAGGTCATCTGATTGGATCAATTCATTAATATCTAAAATCCCTCTACAATATATCTGGATAGCTGTTATCCTACCTCCACCTAAAAACCATAGATGTCACTACCTCCTGAGGCAGGCCATTAAACTTTGGAATGTGTCTGATGTCTTCCTTATTGAGATGAAACCTGTCTTCTATAGTTTCCTTCCATCAGCCAAGCAGAATAAGTTTAATACCTCCTTCATGCAACAATCCATTATAATTCCATTATGCAACGTAGCATAGTGGGATGTGTTAGATTTGGAGCCAAGAAGGACACTGAATTCAAATACTATATCTGATACTTAACAACTACATGGCTATTTAATTTTTCTAAATCTCTTTCCTCATCTGCAAAATAGTAATCACTGTAGTATTTATCTCAGACATTCTACAGATCATGGAGAAGAATAAAGCATATAAAACACTTTGCAATCTTTAAGACATGATAGAAATTTCAAGTGCTATCATCATTGTTCAGCTATTTTAAGATAGGGGTTATATCTCCCCCAAATTCCTCTCTTCTCAAAGCCAAACATCTCTAGATGTTTATATCTCTAGAGAAGGATATCATTGGAGAAATGCATGAGTCAAAAAAAAATTAAAAGGGCAATCACATAGTGAGAGCAGTGCAAATCCATTAATATCCCTGAAACTTCAAGAGAATGTAAGGACATCCTCCAGCATACTGGGGTGGGGGGGTATAATATGGATTTATGAAAGAGTATGGACGAAACAGAATGACAGACATAGTTGGAAGAGGTGCTTAATGATAAAATCACAGATTCATGACAGTATAAAAATGTGATCTATTATTTTCCCTCCTTTAAAGTTCACAAACAGCAGTTCAATAATCACTTCTTCAAATTCTTTTAATATCCTTGATGTTTAGGATCAGTGTCCTGAACTCATTGAGGGCATTAGGTACTCTTACCTCGGGTTTCAATTTCTTAACCTCTTATTCTATCTACTCGAGTTTGAAAAGCATCTTTCAAATATCCGTGCACCCCAGATTATTGGGACATATTGCCACCTCACCTGCCTGCCACTGCTCCCTACCTCTGTCCTAATCTAGAGTAACATCTTTCTCTGGACCAGAAACTAGTTGTTACCTTCTAGAGTGAGCTAATCCACTCTGCCTTGGAATTCTTCCCTAAGACCAAGTACAAACTCATCTAACTGATTACATATAGTTGTATGAGAACATGTTTCATTATCTATTTAATCCAGATATGTCATATTACCTCTTCATGGTGCATATACACTAGTTCACCCACTCTACCCTCCTACAAAAATGTATCCCTTTCTACTTTTTACCTTGAAAATATTAATTAAACTACTATCACAAATATTTCTGGGAAGGGTATGACAACTGAATGTTCTATGGCTCAACTCACTATCTCTATAACTCTCCAGACAAAATAACTCTCTCCACTTGCAGACCCTCTCCTTTCTATATCATCTCCCCCATTAAAATATAAGATATTTGAGGACGCTAATTTTTGTAATTGTCTCTAGAGCCTAACAGTGTCTGACACATATTAGATATATGATACTTTTATATTCAGTCATTCTCATAGATAGAGATTAAGGAATTAATTTGGTCAACCTTCTTTTGGTCTGGTTAGTCAAGTTCCATAACCTTCAAAATGTGTCTTAGTTAGCCAAATACATGTGCATAGAAAAATACATTTTCTCCAGATGGCTGGGGTGAAAGTGGAATTCTGGGGATAGAATACCTTTATCAAATGCTTAAACACCTAGAATGTCCAGGACTGGGGAACTAGTTTTGATCTCAGGAACTAGTTTTGATCTCAGAAAACATGTTTTCCTTCCTCTTTTCCCCCAATATACTTTACATTTTTGAAAAGTAGTGGCAAGAAACCTTAGAAAGCAAGAGGAAAAAGAAGCTCGCTGTGTGACTAGAGATGAAATCATAGATACTTCCTATATGTTTTCTAAGATTCCTGAAATCTCTCATATTCAAATGTGATCTGTTCCTTTTCTTTTGTCTGTACCTATGATATCTTTGGTACCAAAAATTCATGGTTTATAAATTTCCTCCATGGATACAGATCTACATACATATCCAGATACATATAATTTCTGACTTGGAGGCAATCATTCAATATGAGTTTATTAAGTACCTACTGTGTGCCAGACATTTTGCTAAACATTAGGGGCACATGTCAAGTTTGATAGAGGAGACAAGTACACATAAAAATACAGACAATGTAAATACATATGCACAGAGTAGTTTAAATAAAAACGTAGGTAGGATACTACCACTTGGTGGTGTTCAGGAAAGGCTTCATGTAAAAGATAGAGTCTGAGCTGCATCTTAAAGGAAAAGAGGGATAGAGGTAAGGAGGGAAGGCATTCCTGGAAGAGGGGGTGATGGCTAAAGCAAAGGTGTAGAGACAGGAGATTATCCTGTGTGAAAAATGCCCGGGACATTGAGAGGTTAAGTGATTTGACCACTCCCACATACCTCTTATAAGTCAGAGAGTGAACTGGAATCTAAGTTTTCCAGTCTCCAAGGTGGATGCTGTTTAACTATATCTTGGAAAAGAGAGAAAGAGAGAAAAAAAGAAAGAAAAAGAGAGAGAGAGAGAGAAAGACTTCCAAATAACCTAGTAAAAGCTAGCATTTATATAGTACTTTAATATTTCAAAACATTTAACTTATATCTTCACAACAACTCTGTGAAGTAGGTGCTAGTATTATCCTCATTTTATAGATAAGGAAGCTGAAATACATAGAAGCAAAGTGAACTGCTAAATAAAGTGTAGAGGCTGAATTTAAAATAAAATATTCCTGATGGGCTTAGCATTTGATGGACTGTGCCACCTATCTGGCTATGAGAAAATCTGATAATTTGTAAAATACAAATTATCCTTGGTATATCTTGACCCCTCAAAGGCATACCTCAAGGACCAGTCCTTGGTTCTGTTGTCCCATTACATTTTCTATATGGAACCTTAAAGTGCTTTCTATGTGTGTATGTATAAATATTTCCCCATAGTCTCTAGCTTCTCTTTGGACTTTGCTACTTCTGACCGAAGTAGCATTCTTCATAACCTCTCCATCCATAACTCTGGTGTTACTCGTTTAGTGACTCTCCTGTCATCTTCCCCTCTCATCAGTTAGCAAGTCCTGTCATTTACATTTCTGAAACATGTTTCTTATCTATCCTTTCCTCCCTAGTCCCATTGCCACCCCAGGAGTACCCTCATTAGCCCTCTAGAAAATTAGTGAAATCTCCTTCCTTGACTCTCTTCCTGACTTTCAACCTATCCTTGATATAACTGTCAAAATAACACATTTGGTTATGTCATTCCACTCCTCGTAAATCAGCAGTGCTAGTTCTTGTCTCTAGAGTAAAAGTCAAGTTCCTTTACTTGTTATTCATAGCCCTACATTATCTCAGGCAGACCTGTCTTTCCACACTTTTCTAATGTTGCTCTTCTCCATGCCTACTCCAAGTTACAGGCAAGCTAGACAATTCTTTGACCCCAATAATTTCCTCCGATCTCTTGCCCATATGCCTTTTCTCTCACCTTTCCCTATGTTGGAATATCCTCCCTACCCATCTTCATCTGCTGAATTCCTACCCATTCTTTCAAGTTCAACCCATCTCTCTCCTCCTCCATAAAGTCTCTCTTCCTGATTCCCTTTTCAGCAACAGTCCTCCCCTTTGGACTTTAAATAACACTTTGTTTTGCAACTATCTATTATACTGATCTTGAAATATTATGAGGTATAGTTATCTGTGTTTACATCTTACCTACTAATTGACCAAACTCTATGAGGGCAGGGAATATGTCTTATCTATATTTTGAATCCCCAGAGCCTACCACAATGCTCTCTCCATATTAAGTGCTAAAACTTTTTCAATGAAAGAAAATTAGTTTATAGCACTCTGAATAAAACAAGAGAAGGCTTCAATGATGTTTTAGTGATTTAATATATAAAATAAAGTTTTTATCATTTAGCAGCTTCATTAACATCGTAAGAAGTTATAAAAAAAGACTGTCATATCTTAAAAAAATACTTTTATTTGGGGTATTTCACAAGATCTCAACTGGCCTATGACTTTGGACATAAGTCCTAGGGAGATACCCAAATCTCATATTGGTTAAGTGATTCGATTAGTGTCAGACAGCTAGTAAAATTCAGAAAATTTGAAATCAATCTTGCCGTCACCAGTTCTGGAACTCAGTACATCATACCATGCTGTTTCTGTTCAGCATTGCAGGCCAAACTAAAAGCATATAATAGAAAAACTTCTATTCTTCATACAGGGAGAAAAGAAACAAACGAAAAAGAGACGATAAAATAGTCAGTGTATCTATAGTTGGCTAGAATAGGGGCTCTTGTGTGTGTCATGGAACCCTTGGGCAGTCTGGTGAAACCATGGGCCTCTTTTCAGAATTATTCTTTCAAGGAATTGAAAGAAATACAAATTGTCCTTTATAAGTCAGAAAAAATAAAAATATTTTTTTTTCAATTCAAGTTCACAAACTGTCTAAAATCTCCCCATGGATCTTGTTGCATGCTGGACCCAGATCTTACTGCCTCTCAAGAGGCATTGTTAAATTCTCCTTGTGAACATTCATTCATACCTTAGAAACTGAAATCAGCAAATATTTACATGTCAAGTCTTTATCATATTGTTGATCTCTGAGATTTAAAAAATCTTAGTTTTTAAAGTGAGGTAGAAAAAAAGGTGGAAAATATTAATGATGTTAATTAAACTTAAAAGTGCATTGAGAACATTCCCATCCCAGAGACCTGGTTGTTGAACATTTACTACCAAACCCATGTGTGGAATCCAAGTTAAGAACTCCAGATGATAAGAATATCCACGTCTACTAAAACATAGGAATCATACAAATAAGGGCAACCTTTAAAAACAGAAAAGGCATCAAATGTTTTTAACTTTGTAGGAAATGAAGCCCTATGAAAATATCTGAATGGCAATGTTTTAAAATTCAATCATCCAAGTATTCTGTGACACTGGATCTCTAGATTCATTCAAGTAGTTATCAAGACATTTGATCATAACATGCCACATTACAACATTTTGATCCATTTCAACTCTAGGTGAAACCTCAGAGGACTGAATTAGCTAAAGGTTTGCATGGGGATAATGGAAAATATGACCTCATTAGCACCAGGTTTGTGTTTGTTCCCTAATACAAAAGTAAATTACAAAGTATTAATGTAGTTAGTGTAGTTTTAATGTGCATTGGGATACAATAAAACTTTTTATTAGGGAAGTGAGATGGCATGTTTGCACCACTGTATTAGCAGCCACATTCTGATAGGACAGCCAATCGTGTGGCCCAGTGGAACCCTCTTATAATGATGCTGTAAAATTTGACTCTGATATAGTAAAATCTGTTTATGGTAAAACTACTTTTTTTCATATGGTCCCATCAGGGCAGGTGCCTAACCTATTATATTTTGTAGTCCTATTTGTGTAGGTTTTTAAAACTTGCAAATGCCTGAGTTTAAGATTGGATGAGGAAAAGAACATGCCACAGTTTGCTATGATGCACTCATTGGATTTACTCCCTCCCCTCCCACTTACATTTGGCACACAGTCACCATCATTAGTGTCTAGAGACCTGGGCTAAACAGAAGTATTGTAATTTAACAGATTTTAATAGGCTTGTTTTGGATTTTTGCACTACCACTGGGCTATTATAAAATAACCACAGGTGCACTTACTTCTGTAGGGGGAAAAACTTCAAAAAATCTTTTTCCTTGCTTCTCCATGTTCAATAGAGAACTACCATCTTGCTTTTTTTTGCCCTTTCAGAAATGCTGGCTTCTAGTTCTTCTGTCCATGAGTCATTATTAAGTTACAAACTACGTGTTTTTAGTGTTAATGAACGATGGCAGGTGCTCCAGGTCTCTAGCTTTGAGGCCTCTGTATATATTTTCTGCTTTTGCAATGGACAAGGGATTAAAACAAATCTCTTAACACAATTTAAATGAATTTAAAACAGCTCTTGGCAGGAATGAAGATGCCAGAAGTTCTTAACCTTTAGGGCCAAGCCCTAATTTGCATATTTAAGCTATATCCCATTTACCTTCTTCGTCTCTTTATTCAAAGTAAAGTACTCAAAACTGGATGTAAGTGAACATAGAAAGTGACCCCTATCCAGTCTGAAGATATGCAAAAATATGGAGCTAAAATTTTTGAAGGATGACTTTAGGATAGTACCTAGGTCTCTAGATATTCAGTGTAGTATAATATATTTTCTCTTGCAAGATACTACTGGAGAACCAATGATCCAAACATTGATTAATCAATGGGGTCAATTGTTTCTTTAAGTGACTCACTAGTTTATCACTCTTTAGTGAAACATTTAATTTTAAAAAGAATATTTTGTATCTTCCCCATCTATTAAATTAAATAATATCACATTTAATAGCTTATATTTATTTTTTTTCCAAAATACAAAGGGCCATCCTCAATCTCCAAGTTTACAACTTAACTATAATAAAACTTAGAGTAAATGGAATCTTCAGGGAATAAGGGATTCTGGTTAATTGCATTTTACGATAACTCAAGGTAAACTAGAAAAAACCCTTTTTTTCCCCAACCCTCATGGAAAAATCTTTCTAAAACATTATAGTTACATTATTGTATCAGTAATACTAAACGTAATTGAGTTTTTCTTTGATGATTGAGGATGCAATGCCCCAGGGTCATCCCCTCTAAGCACCACTGATTCTTACTGTACAGGGCTGAAGCTTTAGATGCAGATGCCGCCAAAAGACTGTGATCAAGGTAGGACAACTTCTTGGAATTTTATTTTCAATTTACTAATTATTTCCCTAATTAGTTTATCTTCCTCTCACTTACTTTTCTTCCACTAATATACCACAGAGAAAAAAAATTTCCTAGTTAATCAAATATTCCCTTTTGTGAGTTTAAGTATCTGAGGTTTTATTGTGTTTTCTATTTGTTTACTTGTATCATAGCAGATTTAAGCAATTTTGTTTCTATTTGCTCCTATTCTAATTGTCATATCTCTTATACTGCATTATAAATTCCATGACAGCAGAGATTATATCTGATTTTTCTTTGTTCTGTATTTCCCTAATGCAACACAATGCATTATGATTACTTAATATGTTTCCTGAAAGTGACTGAATTCAGTCAGATCAAATGTTTTCAAAGTTCTTTAGTTTTGATACTGTTGCCCCAAATGGTTTATGTTTTAGGATAGTCAGGATTATTTATCACAGATAGCTCTCTATTCTCTATGATTTATTTTGTTTTGTAATAAAATTCTCCTTCCTATATAGTACTTCAAGAGTTACAAAGTACTTTCTTCGCAACAACTCAGTAAAGTAGGCTGCCAAGTGTCCTTAACATCACTTTGAAGATGAAGGAGCTGGCTTTTTGTAGTGGCCAAGAATTGGAAATTGAGAGGGTGCCTATCAATTGGGAAATGACTGAACAAGCTATGGTATGTAAATGCAATGGAATAATACTGTTCCACAAGAAATGATGAGTAGGCAGACTTCAGAAAAATCTGGAAAGGTTTACATGAACTGATGCGGAGTGGAGTGAACAAAACCAGAACATTGTACATAGTAGCAGCTATGTGCAATGACCAGCTGTAGTAGACTTAACTCTTCTCAGCAATACAAGGATCTAAGGTAATTATAAAAAAAAAACCTCATGATGTGAAATACTATTTACATCCAGAGAAAGAACGAGGGAGTCTGTATATCAAAACATACTATTCTCTCTGTTTTTTTTTTCTTTCTTTCTCATAGTTTTTCCCCCCTCTGGGTCTAATTCTTCTTTATGACATGACTAATGTGGAAATACATTGTAAAGAAATGAAGGAGTTAGGGCTTAGAGATTGAGAATAGTCCATCAAATATTAAAAGATATTATCCAAGGACCTCTGAGTTTCTTCATCTGAAAAATGAGAGACCAGTGTTAACTACTAGGCTATACTATTAGATGAAAGGATTTCTAAGCAAGTATGAAAAATATAAACTCTCCAATAGAACTAGGCATAGTACGGGCATGGATGAACATAAATTCATTACCACAGTGGGAAATTTCAAAGACCATTTTCTTCTGTTGGTGAGTCAATAGTAACAGCTTACCAAACCAAGGATAACACATACACTTCTCTGGATCGATGATCTAATCAATGTGGGTACTTCCTCCTCTTGTGATGACTACAATTCATATCTTCTAATTCTGGGCAATTTTTGTCCATTCTTTTTGTAAAGTAAGTTTTTACTGATATCTTCTGTTTCTTACATCACCTTCGTTATCCCAAATCTCTCTCTCCCTCCCCAAAAGTCCTCTCCTGTAACAAATAGCAATTTGAGAGAGAAAAAAAGATCAGCACAATGGATCAATACACTGAAAATGTCTGAAAACATGTACGTTGTGTAACACTTGTGGACTTTTTACCGTTATTAATGGGTGATTAGGTGTATCCTCCCATAAGGAGTAAAATTGAAATTAAGGTGGAAAATAAAGTTATTGGACTTATAAAACTGAAGAAAGGTCATTAGGAAGACTTGAGTATCAACAAAGCTCTTTAAATCCATCCTACTTGTAATGCATAACACAAAGCTTATTGGAAAACTAGAGCTACAAAAATTACAAATGGTAATGCTATTATTTGGCATAGAGTTGCCAAAGGCATTCAATATAAAGATTTTACAGAGGTGTCAACTGATATATAGCAAACACACAAACAATCTCAAACACTGTAAAATATGCAAGGAGAGCTGGAGCTAAATATTAAGCATATGAATAATATATTTTGCAATGTGAGCTAAGAAAATGCTTGCTAGGCACCATAGTTAAAATGAACAATAAATACCACCATTAATGTTCGTCATGTTGTGTTGTGGAGTGCTCCCCTCCTCTGCCAGTTTGGTTTTAATCCATGTTCTGGTGCTTTGGATAATGAAGCGATTAGAGTACTCCTTTCTGTTACATATTTAAAACAGGTTTCAATACTGCCTCATTTTAACATAAGGACTTGTTATGGGTGTCAGACATGTGAACTATGAATAGCAAGAGATTGTTTTTCCCTCTGCCAAGATAAGGGTTGGCTGCAGAGGCCAAACATGTCTTTCCTTCTCCTCCCTTAGGACATTTCTGGATAAGGAGAAATTGGGGATAGTAATCCACATTAACTTTAGATGTCTTTAAGACAGAAGAGACTTTTTCACATTTTCTTTTTGACAAAATCACTTTCTTTAAATTCTTTCTTCAATTTCTACACTTCTTTCTTCAATTTTGGTTTGAACTTGAGATTCAACCACTCTAAGTCAGTTGACCTGGTCAACATGGAAATGGCATAAGAAATTCTCTAACTCAAGAATTACCCTGAATATCCATTTTGACCTCTTATTTTCAGAATCATTTCACTTTAGGATTAATGTCCTTGAAAGATATTTTCACCATTCAAACTCACTGAAAAATGATTTCAAGGAGAAAAAAATGATAAAGAAAAATATTCCAGGTATTTTGGAGAAATAAATATATAAACATGATAGAGAGATTGACTGATAGATATATGCCATGCTGTCTTTGAGAAGATGTATGCATATATTCATTTGTGTGTGTGTGTGTATTAAGAAATAATGGATAGAGGGATATCCTTGAAATCACTAAAGATCTGAGTTGACTGTGGCCACCTCTCAGGGTCTTAGAAAATTCCTTAAAATTGTAAGCTGCAGAATTTCAAAATGCTTTAAAATTATAAGTTGCTCATTTACATCAGTGCAAGGAGTTCCCACATTGGGAATTGCTTACATCAATGAAATTGCAGGTACAGAAATTTCTTTATTATTATTACTAAAAGAGAATGATGTAAATAATGGAAAATTAAAGCCATTTGTCTTTGTAGGCTTGGAGACTCCAAGTTCCTTGAGGGCAGGAAATATCTTACTTTCCTATTTGTTTCACTAGCACCTACACAGAATCTGGCACATTAAGCATTTGATGTATTCTAGTTAATTAATTTTGAAATGAATCATATATTTTCCATTTTGCACTGTATATTTACTTGAGAAAGATAACGTTATTCAATTTGCATTCTCTGACCACATATTATTTCAGTAGAGAAATTTACCTAGATTCAGTACAGAATTTTAGCTTTCTTTTAGGAAGGCTTAGAATTTAAAATCTAAAGCATAAATTATTAAACAAAAATAACAAGTGACCTATTTAGCACCATGAAGCATTAACCGTACTGGTGTGCCTCACTGTAAGAAACCTCAGTATCCCATCATATGCAAAATCCTTGTTTACAATTTGAATAAGCATTTGTTATCTGTTGCTTTACCAAAGCACTCTATTTTAATTAATGAGTTTACCACAGGATTTATTCATAGTAAAGGATCCCTAAAATTTGATTTTGAAATATAATTTCTTGTATCAGCCAACATTCACTCATATTATTATTTCACAGAATACAAGAATGTTAGAGTCTATCTCTTTCATTTTTCTATGTTTCAAAAGGTGAATATGGTAGACATTTAGCTACTTATATGCCTCTGTATTATTGTATTAAATATCATAAAATACTGTTACTTCAGTGAATTGCTTCTAAGTCACTTGAAAGTCATGTTAATGTCAATAATGAATAAAATTAAAATCAAAACACTGGTATCTTCATACCAGTCAGATAAATTTTGCCCAAATGAAGATAACTTTTGCCCAACAAATTGTGAATGAAATATAGCCAGTTGACATAAATGGAAAACTTGAGAATATAACCAGTAAATTATTAGCATAACCTGATGTAGTGTCTAGGCCAAGAGGGTTATCTGGCTATTACCTCGTATCATTTCTTCACTTCTATTTCCAAACTGAGTGATACACAAAACTATTCTAATAGGTACAAAATTCATACCTTTAGCATAGAGAAAATTTAGTCATTTAGATTCATAGATTATGCATAGATTAATGCATAAATGGTATAGGTATTCTGTGCAAGCATACACAAAAATTATTTTGTCTCTCTATATATCTATACATGTATGTATGTGTGCATATCACATATGAGGGTGAGAAGGAAAATGGGGGAGAAAGTGAGTAAGAAGTGACCAGAAAGAAAGAGCAAGAGAGAAGATGAGATGGGGGAGGTAAGGGAAGAAAGATCCAACAAGAGGGCACATGTAAATCATATTTCTTCCCTTGCTCCTAGGGTCACAGCAGGAGAAAAACAAAACACCGTACACAATACACTTTCACAAACAAGACCTCTCCTCAGTCTCTGCCTTAGGCTCATGAGGATTCTGAAATAGCCTATCAAGCTCAAGATAAATAGGGACGAAAACCATGGAACTAAACTCGGGGGCCACCAGCTACTAAAACTGAAAACTGCGCCAAGCAGGGAGAAATCACCAGTGCTAGGAGAGGCAATGGGCGCAGGCAGCCTCACTGTTGTCAGGCCCTTATTCCATGCCTAAGGCTGGAGTGCATCTGGCAAGCTGGGGGAAGAAAAAGCTTTATCTACATTTGGGTATAAAAGGGAGAGGAGTAACTAGAGAGCAGGTTTTTCTCCCGTATCTTTTTTCTGATGTTTGTTGTTTTTTTTTTTTGTTAATTTTCAGAGATAATAAGTATAATTAGAAGCAAATTAAAAAAGACTTCAAGGGATCAGCCCTTTACCTCCCCCAGACTATCAATGTTGTTATGAACAACAGCACCAAATCCTTGATTTTTGGATTGTCATTTATATTGATTGAATTTCATTGTTTATTTTTATAATGTTAATGTCATTTTCCCAAGAATGTTTTTATTAATAATCCTTAATAAATTTGAACTTGACATTTGATTCTTTTTTTAAGATACTTCATGGGAATATTCTGATTTTTCTACTGTTGGATTTGGAATATAATATTGATCAGTAATGTTGCAAACCTTTATTTTTTTAAAGATATATTTTGAACAGTTGAACTTAGGACATATACAACACTTTTTGCTGTGTCTACATAGAAGTACCTACATTTAGAAAAGGAATTAATCAGTGCATAGATGAACTGATTTTATCACGTTGTCTTTTTTTTATATCAGAATTCTGTTTCATACGTGTAGTTTCGGATTTATGAGAAAAGTTTTTCCCAAAAATGTCCACAATGGTCTATCACTGAGCTACACTCAGGTAGATTTGCCTCACTCCATTGAATAAGCACTTCTTAACCTGGGTACTGTGCAGGATCCTGGGCACACAAGGACAAAGTGAAACAGCCTGTACTCATTCATAAAGTGTACATCTCCTGTAATGCAGAGTAACGAACGCTGACTTGGAGGCACAGGGACTTAGTTTAAATTCTAGCTTTGCTATTTACTTCTTGTGTGACTTTGAATAATTTAGGTAACTTTTCTAAGCCTCAATTTTCTCATATGTAAATAAAAGGGTAGTACCAGTTAACTTGTAAAGCTCTTTCCAAGATTAAATCTGTAATCTGTTGGTTCGTGGGAAGAAAGGAGATCAAGAAGGGCCCCCTAAGGAAAAGACAGAAACAAAGAATATGGATGGAAAAATGTGATGGGTACCAAAACATACAACATAATAAATGGATTACAGCCTTAGACATCAAATAAGTCAAAAATTTACAGTGAGATTTCTGTACCATTTTCTAAAACTATTCTAAACTATTTTAAACCATTGAAATTCTAATAGGAGATGGGATCTATTGAAGAGTACCATCTTAATGTTGAAGAATCTGATGTGGGCTTTCCTAGAAAAAAGGCCCAACCTTACAGCTCTACATTCATTTGTTCTAACCAGGAGGAAAAGATACTAGGAATGCAGATACTTTGACTATCTCACCAGCTCCCAGGTTGGCTCTGGAAAATGAAGCCACACACATGCTGTGTTAGATTGGTTTAACTTTAATGATTGTGGGAACAGAATTGCTCATTTTTATAACATTTTGAGAATGATAATCTTCTTTCCATCACAAAAGCTCTAGTTGGTAGAGTACAATATTGTCTCTATCATACAAGTTGTGCTATCACAAAATGTGAGAGCTGGAAGGGACCTCAATGGTCACTTTGGGTGAACCCATAACAATCCATCGACAAGCATTTTTTTAAAGTATTTCCTGTGCACCAGAAACTGGAATAAGGGTACACAAGACAGGATTCCTTACTATCATATATCTGATAAGCAGTCACCAATTTTGTAGATGAAGAAATCAAGTCTCAAAGAGGTGAATTTATTTCCCCAAAGATGCAACTAGTAAGTAATAGAATCAAAATTCAGACCCCGGTTTTTCCTGACTTTTCACCTGTGATTTTTCTAATATATTATACTGTCTCCCCATTGAAGATCACTGTGCTCTTCTTTAGCACAAACAACCAAGGCCAGATAAGATCTTATTCAGAAACATCAAAAGGCTGTCATCCACCTCATCTCCCCATCTTTCATCATTTCTTTTGTTAACACACTATAACAAGGCCAAAAGCAACGAGTAGCTAGCTGCTCCAGGAGTCTACGGATTCACTGCAATTGTTTCACCATCCAGAACAATCTTGATAAAGGAAAACAATACTCTGATTTGCTTATCTGTTTGTTTTTAGGTCCAAGATGTACCACACAGAATATTGAAATATTTTGGCTACCACTTTCAGTTCCTTGTGGTTGAATATGAGAAAGAAAAAGGAAATTTCAGAGAAATGATGACTCTTTTCCCATCCAGCACATTTTTGAGTAGCTCTAAGATTGATGAGACCTAGTAGTGACATTTCTATAGCATTTTAAGGTTTGCAAAGTGCTTTGTAAAGTCTCATTAGATTCTCATAATAACCATATACTTCAGGTTCTTTTATTTCCATTTTACAGATGACTACACAAAGATCTTGACTCGTATTCATTCAAGTAACATAATGTAGCTATTTATTGTCATTGAGCTCAATGGATAGAGCACTGGAGTTAGGAAAACCTGAGCTCAAATCTAGTTTCAGACACTTACTAGCTATGTGACCTTGGGCAAATCACCTAACTTTTGCCTGCTTTAGTTTCCTTATCTATGAAATGGGGAATAATAAAAATAAATGCTCTCAGGCCACTTGTGAGGATAAAATGAGATAATATTTGTAGAGCACTCTGCAAATCTTAAAGCACTATATACATGCCAACTATTAGTAATCACTTAATAATTATTATTAACAACAGCTGGCACTTATCTAATACTTTATGGTTTTCAGAAATAATTGACATGTCAATTAAATTCTCAAAGGCAAGAAGAAAACAGTTACAATTTGATGATCATGCTTCTTGTCTTAGGTTCATTATGTTCAAAATAACCTGGTCCAAGAGAAATTTTTGACTGCCTTCAAGAGAAGTGGCTAATCAAAGACAACATGGGTTATAATTGTATGGCTTTAGTTATTTAACATCTTTGGACATGGGTTTCCTCATATTTAAAATAACAGTGGGGGTAACTGGACTATTCATGGGAAAGATTTCAAATGTAAGTCTACTTTTAAAAATTATTCTCTCCATATTCTGATGCCAACAGACTCTGTTTAACTTCCTTGTGATCCTTGCTTATCTTCATAACAAGCCTCGAAACTCTCAGCTATTGAAGCTAAGGGCAAGATATTCAAATCATTGTATATTTAGTTCATAGGCATCTTGTATTTACATTTCTGTGAACATACTATGTTCATAGGTGGTGAAATATATAAATAAATACATATTAAAAATAATAAAATAGGTGGAGAAATATTAATTGTTCCTGAGTAGGTCAAGCCAATATATAAAAAAAAAAAGTTAAAACTAGGATCCAATGAGATAATACTTGTAAAGCTCTTAGCACATTGCCTAGGACATAGTAAGGGCTATATAAATGTTAGCTCTTACTATTGTTACTATTTTTTTTAATTTTTTAATTTAGTGCTATACCAAATTCCCAAAAGAATAGATTATAAGCTTTTTGAAGTCAAGGTCAATTTCATGTTTTGTATTCATATCCTCAGGACTTAGCACAAGATATAGCAGAAAGTAGGCTTTTACTAAATGTGTATTGCCTGATTGAGAGCCTATAGGAGTTTCATTGTTATTTTTGTGTTTATCCTTCATTCTTAAAGAAGACCACGCCATCAGAGAAATGATGACATGACTTGCACTTGACTTTGTTTTGAGTGAGGGAGGGCTGTGCAGGTCACCAGCTTCACTTCTCCTCCGGAGCCGTCTGGATCCAGTGACCAGATATTCATCAGGATGACTGGAGATGGCCCAGGATGTAAAGGGAGACGTTGGATTTTTTAGGCTAGGCCTTTTGACTTACTTCAAGGGAGGTAATATCCATTGTGTGAATAGGCAGGGAATGACCCTTTTAATGAGCAAAAGGAAACATAAATTAAATCAAACTGGGAGAGAAAGAGAAACTCTTACTATTGATAATCACTCTAAGCCATCCATGAAGTGGATCTTGGGCAGGGACCTCTTGTTGTGCAACCTATGGACTTCAGAGTGCACTGAGAGTTCCACTAGAACACTATGAAACAGGATGTTATAAAGACTGCTAGTCAGCTTGGACCCTCAGGCATTCACCTACCCTAGAGTAAATTAGAAAGCCCTAAGGAAAGCAACCATACTCCATCCTAAGTCCCCTGAATCATTATTGGTTTCTCATTTGACCTAAATAAGGCAAAGTACATAGCAATGGCCCACAAGTCACTTAGTGCTCAAGGCAAGTTCTACTGTCCCAGCAATTCCCTGATCATTAGTGTTAATAATAATCCCTGTGCTGTCTTGCATCCCGTTCCCTCTCTTGTGCCTTTCTTTCTCTCCTACACCTGCAGTTATCTGAACCTGAAACTTCCATAAGGCAAAATCAGGAAACTGACTTAAAGTCAGCAAACTATGGTCTAGGGGCCAAATTCTTTGAGCTATAGGTTGGCATTCCCTAACTTATCCTATAAACTGTTGCCTGGGCCTCGGGGAAGTCTTCCTGGCAGCCTCACCATAAAACTCCTCATTAAGGGAGTAAAGAGCTAAAACAAGGGAAGATAAGACTTGTGCTCCAATGGCAGGGACATCTTGCCTTTCAGGCAACACAGCTTTAGCCAGGGGGCTCACCTCTTCATTTAGTGCTCCTGAGGCTCCCTGCCTATCCTTCATGCTTCCATACATGACCCAAGTAACAAAGGCAAGAACATTTTTCTATTTTTTTCTCTTTTTAAAATTTAGACTCAAATACCAGAACACCAGAGAAAATCAAAAGAAGCATATCATAAACTTCAATACAGAGTAAAAAAAATTTAAAAGCATATTATACTCACAGCAGAACATAAAAGAGGATTCAAAATATGTAGCAATAAATTTTCATTTCAAGAAATCCTACACATTGCGTTGAGACCTGAGGGGAAGAACATTTTACAGATGCCATTGTTTTGTCTTTGGTAAAATTCTGTTTTTTCTTCGAAATTTCATATAGGATAAGAATGTTTAAAAGATCAAGATGTCAGCAAGTGAGAGAATAGCATGTGGGACCCTCTCCAAGATGGAAAAGCTCTTTGCCTTTCAGGTTTAATTTTTTTTTTTTTAACTATCTAGGGAGAAAAAAAATCTCTTCAGAGACATACTGTGATAATTTTCTGGAAAAATACAAGGCAATACCTAAAGTCTCTGCAGATTTATTTAAAAACCATTCTAGGATAATCCTATCAGAACCTGGATCTTTAAAGGAGATGGGAAAAATATCTGTCAAAAGTTTTCAGTTTCCACCTAGGAAGATTTATATTATCCAATGCAAAGTAACGTAAGCAGAACCAAGAGGACATTGTACACAGTAACACCAATATTGGACAATGACGAATTGTGAATGACTTAGCTCTTCTGAGTAATAAAATAATCCGAGACGATATCAAAGGACTTACAATGAAAAATGCTGCGTACCTCAAGGGAAAGAAGCGATGGCGCCTAAACACAGATTGAAGTATAATTTTTTTTCTTTATTCTCTCAGGGTTTTTTGGTCTATGTTTTCTTTTGCAATATGGCTAATATGGTAATATTTTTTGTAATCTATGTCAAATTCCTTGCTTTCTCAAGATGGGGAGGGGAGGGAGGAAGAAAATATGCACCTCAAAATTTTTAAAAATAATCTTTAATAAAAGATTATACATGTAATTAGGAAAAACAAAATATGTTTTAAAAGTTTTTGGTTTCATTCTTCCATTGAAGTTGAGCCATACCAGCAGCTCCAAATGCTCCTTCTGATACTTTTCCATCTTATTATTACATAGCAAAATAAAATTTTAAGCAAATGATGTCCATTACTTATCAAAAAGCTGAAGCAATGATGGGGAGAGAGGTTGGCTCTTTCAAAAGTTATAAAAGGAAATTTGCTTGACGAGCATGTTATATACCTGCAAGCCAAGAAATCTTCTGATTATCATCTTTACCTAAGTTATAGTTTATAGATTGCTGAATTAAATAGATACATGATTCAGAAAGTAGACTCCCTGTCACACCCCCATCCAAGAGAACCTGCTCTTTTTCTGAAGGGGAAAAAAAAATAAAACTTGTCACAATTAGACTAGGTTTGAGTTCAGAGTCAGGGAGAAGCTCCTCCAACTTCTAAATCATACTGGTAAACTTTTAGCACCATTTGTAATAATAATGATAATAAATAGCTAGCATTTATATTGCACTTTAAGATTTGTGAAGCACTTCACAAAAATATTTTTTATCTTTATATCAACCATGGGAGGTAAGTGCTATTATCCCCATTTTACAGTTGAGGAAACTGAGGAAGGCAGAAGTCAGATGATTTGCCCTTCAAATGGTAGGAATACAGGAGTGACTGGGTCAAAAAGGGAAGAGCAAAATGTCAGCTATGTGGAATCTGTTCCATGAATTTGCAGGTAATCAATCATGTTTCAATTATCTCACTAGTTCTCAGCCAAAAATTTCCTTTTCATCAGTCAGTAGTCAGTTTCTCTAACAAAAAGCTGCTTGCTGCATTTTCTAAGGAAAAGCTAGAGTACTCCATCAGAACACATAAAATGGAAAACATACTATGTACTTTTAGAGTCAAATGATTTGAGTTTTCTCCTATCCCTGTTTACTACCTATGTCACAGTGAGCAAGTTACTTATGCTCATTGGGCTCCAACTGTAAAGCAAGGGGGTTTGGAATAATGGTCCTTTCGACTCTAGATCTAAAAATCTCATGACCTGCGAGACAAGTCACCACACAAACTCCATCAAAAATCAACTACCTTAAATAATCTAATTCCAAGCTTTAAAATAGTGGCATTCCTGAAAATCAAAATCTTATGGAAGTGAATGTTGAAAACTAAAAATAAATTGATTTTAAAAAATAGTAACATTCCTTGTGAACAACCAAACCTAAATTCCTAAACCTGAAAGTCACTGAAGCTTAGCACACTGAGATTAAGGAGAGGGCACCCTAGAAGGAAGAAGGGGCTGAATTTTATAGAACTACTTAAGCCCCCTAAAAACTGTAAACATTAAGAGTTAAAGGAAGTTGATTTATTGTTCTATCTAAAAAATCCAATAATACCTTGTAGCAGATGTGAACATAGTCATCAGCCTTTGAAGTGTGGAAATGGAATAAGTGTTGAGTGTGTCCAGCAGAACTCTCTACCAAGCCCCTATTCTGTATAGCTCTATAGGAATTCCCCAAGTCTGTTTGCCTGCAGAAGTTGCATAAGACCAAACACGGCCTGTTTTACGATTAACAGCCATAGCCAAGTTTGCAACCTTGGCACCTCCTATTAGTCTGGGCTATTTATCATAATTGCATTTCCTATGGACTCCTTCTGATTCTTTTGTATTGAAAAAAAAATCTCAAAGATCACTGTTAACCCTTAGCCTACCAGCCAACCCTACCTGCTATCAACTTGGATTCCTAAAGGGTCAAGAAGAGAGCTGCTAAAGGAATTATGGAACTCATCAGGTGGCATCACGTGTCTCAAAAGTTTCAGCCAAAATCAATTGCTTCTGTGTCACCCAGAAGAAACCTAAAGTATCAGCAAAGACCTTTAAAATAAAGAAGCCAAGTAGATATTAGTAGAGGGTCTGGTATAATGCCCAGATCTGTGGAAGAGAATGGGGTACGGCCTTATTACTCACCATGTAATAGTGTTGTATGATTTCTTATCAGCCAAATTCCAGCTGTAGTTGGCTAACCAGCCAGCAGAAAGTGACTCCCTGGGGCCCCAGCCCTGAACAGCTAAAATAAAATGCAAAATGTGCAACAGCACCCTTCCCCCCACTACAGATAAAAGGCAATGGAATATGTAGGCCACATTTTTAATAGGCCTCAGCTAGGCCTCTGTTTTTTGCACCCCCAGCTAATTGCAGGGGCAACTGTAGGCATACAATTGAGCACGTAGTTAAGCAGCCACCTAACCACCTGGCTTGCACACACAATTAAATATTTGCACCTGCAATAGTAGTATGTGTGAAAGTTATCCCTGTAATTAGTTGTGGGGGTAGAAATTGAAGTAATTTTCAAAAAACTCCCTAGTTCTATATTGAGTTATTTAAAAATAGATATTTTGTAAAAAGCTACTAACTAATTACTTCTTTTTTTAAAAAAAAAGATTCCACACAGAGTTTCTTTTTTTCTTTTCCTTTTTTAAAAGTTAATCAGCTAAAAGCACAATATTCAAGTGTTTCCACATGTAGATTAAATATAGGGGCATCATTTGCCTATATATCAAGGCCTTTTCCTTTCTTCCAGCTAAGGTGTTTCATTGTTTTGTTCTCCCTGCTTTATACTGACATATAAATAAGTTTCCTCTAAACATCTTCTTTAAACAAGTAGTAGTGAATGAAGTATCTCTGAAGTTTTGCTGATTTTACTGGTCAGTTGTGTTAGAAAACTTGATTATACTAAAAAATGTATTTAGCAACATTGCTCATAAGTAAAGGAAGTCACCTGTTCTTGGCATGCGTGCTTCATGGAACAGAGAACATAACTAGAAGATTTCATTTAACTATCCCATTGTCTACTACATGACATAGAATGCTTGGATTAAGTGCCATCCACGGGAATTATGCTCACCTATTGCGAAGGAATAAATGCTTATTTCAAGCAAAGACTTTGAGTAGAAATTCAAGTTATCCTAACATTCTAAACAACAGTTTAGACAAAAGGCAATGTCTGAAGTAGTAAATCTGCTACATTTTGCTTTCAATGGTAATTTTTTTCTCTTGGCTTTTTATTTGACGTTGTGATTACAGCTTAGTTCTAAGAATTTACTAGTTCAGGAACAATATAATGTCTCCTGATAAACTGGCCTGCAGTTCGACCTAGAGCATCTCTTAACACAATGCCTTACTATTATCATGCTGTGGAATTTTGACCAAAACATTCTGTTTCTTCAAGAAAAAAAAAGTCCCAAATAAAACCCACTCTTTACAATTAAGTGACCTGTAGGGAGTCAGTGGGACTGATAGGATGCCAAAACCCAATGGGGCAAGAGAAATATCAAGAGAGGGGTTGTGGGAGTTCGGATCAGCCAGATAGACCTTGAAGTACAACAGCTGTGCGTTGTCTTTGAGGCAGAGGATCAAGTAGAGAATATGAGATAGGCAAACGTTGGCTTAAACTTTCTTCTCTCTTTGATTGTCCTTGGACATCTGCCTCATCTCCTGTCAAGAATGTTTGGCAGCTGTTAGCTCAGAATAACACTGCTGCTCAGCCAAGCCGCCATCCCAGTCTTCTAATACTTTAAGCCAGCTAGTCTCTGTTGTGTGCCTAGACCGTTAGAGAGCTATGCTAATGCTTTGAGCTAACTAGCCTTTCTAATAGCCATGAAATACATAGGACTGGAGTCTTTGGTTTATTTTCCTCACGTGCTAATTGGCTTTAATTGTTGGCCAATTGGATTTCAAGTTTAGAAAAGAGTGGGCCACACAAAAGAAAAGTGTTCACTTCAGACCGTGGGAGAGGCTGACTGTTCTGTTTGGTCTCTAATGGAGTAGACTTTATGCAGATGCACATATTTCCCGGCAATGGGTGTCCCAGGGAAAATTCTCAGTTCCATCATCATGATTTGGGGAAAATTCGTATATTTCTCTCCGGTCAAATGTCACTCCCTTGAACGATTTGTAAAAGGACAGAAGGCTGCCCCAATCCCACTCTCTAGTCCCTCCTCCCTTCCAAACACACACACACAGACACACACACTTTGCTGTATGGTATCAAAAGTGAAAAAGTATAGAACTTGGAATGATTTGGTACATGTACAGTATTGAGTTTCCAACTCTTTGATACAGTAAATAAGTAATTTTAGTTAAGAAGGCAATAGACTAAGTTGAGAGCATTGGCAATAGAATATTTTTTACCAAATCCAAGAAATTAGTGTCCCTGTGGATGTTAAAAGAAGATTCCTTATCCATGATTCTGCCCCTGTTTCTCAACAATAACTCCAATTCGGTAGAAGTAGGGTCTTCGTTGGCTCCAAGACTTCTTAGATCATCTGCTTAGAGTACAAATTAAACTCAGGGTGGCAAATCCATGGAAATGATTAGAGAAGAACAAATAACACTGATTAAAATCTAACAATGGCTTTGGAATAGCTTCAGATAGAAATGGAATAATGGTTTATTTGCCAAAAATCTGGTATTTTTTTTCTTTAAATCTACCAGTCACGTTAAAATATTTCTCATGGAATTTGTTTTTTCCATTTTAATTCCCCAAATTCACCATATCTATGAGGAATGTGAAACTATTTCATAAACAGTTGAACTACTTTAATTTGACTAAATATCTAATTCAGTAAAAATAAATAGGAATAAAAGGAACTTACATAGTCAGTTGATCAATCTGATTATCCCTTTGTCGGCACCTGTGATCATTAAAGAGAACTCTCGTGGTTAACATTCCGTACATTAGTACTATGCATAGTTTATAGTCTTAAAATATTGCCCAGGGCACTGAGAAGTTAAATGACTGGCCTTGATCATAAAGCTGGTATGTATCAGAGACAAACCTTGAACCCAACCTGCCTGACTCCAAGGCCAGATCTTCTCTCCAGTGGCCATACTTCCTCTCAGATATTAGACTGATTTAATTGGATCAACTCTTTTTCCTTCTAAGAACCCCTATCATGCAAGTTTGTATGTAGATATATCCTGAATCTACGTTCTTTTCAGTTTTCTTCTTGATATTTTGTTAAACTATGCTGTTTTCTGAACCCTCATGAAACTGTAATCCTAAATGATATATATTTAAATACAGTTTTATAGCTGATCCCTTGTTTAGTAAACAGGAGCGAGGAAACTTGAACTTTCTTCTAGATCTACATACGTGTGTGTGTGTGTGTATAGCCTCATTCTACTGCATACAAATGTCTAAATTCTAAATAAAAATGTAATATTCTAATGTTATAGCCTGCATCTTATGCATTATCTTATTTTAAAATGTTACCATTTCTTCACAGTAGATCAAAAATTGATGCCAAACTATTTTGTGGAGGCAGAGGAAGAAAGAGACATAAAATTAAAACTTCTAGCTCTTTAGTTATGGAGTCACCATTAATTCTCTCAACTCCTTTCTTGGAAAAGTTCAAGCTATCCATTTAATATCTACTACAGAAGCCTAATCCTGACTACTATCATATGTATATAAGTCAAAATTCATTAAAAACCATTTGTAAGTGATTATGGTGTTTTGATACTCTATGGTCCAAGAAAGACTTGCTAGAAAAAAGAGAAGTACATACATTATCACTGATATTTAAATAGTACTTTAAATTTTGCAAAGCATTTCAATTTAATAATTGTCAATCCAATTCCTACTACCCATCACATATAGGGACAGAAGGACTCTCCCCCAAAAACTAATACTGTGTCCCAAAAATCTTAGTGCAGTTTTGCAACACTACACTAAGATTTTAAGCTAACAAAACTTAAATTACATGAAAACTTTTGATAAATCTGTAAGCTATGTCATTTAATACTGACCTTTGGAATACTATATTCACTTTTGCATACATTTTGGTTGGTAAAGAGTGGTTTCTATATTCTAATGGTGAATAGAAGGAATGAGGGAGGGAAATGAAAGGAAATAAGCATTTATTAAGCTACTTTATACCAGGCACTATGCTAAGCACTTTACAGATCTCATTTATCCTCACAACAACTCTGGGAGGTATGTGCTGTTGTTATCCCAGTTGAGGAAACTGAGGCAGACAGTCATTAATTGACTTGTCCAGGGTCATACAACTAATAAGTGTTTGAGGCTGAATTTGAACACAGGTCTTCCTGACTCCAGAAAGGGAGTGAAATCAGTATTTCTGCAAATTCTGGTTCTTCCATACATATACCCTTATATTTGTATATGTGTGCACATATATATACATACATATATGCATATACCCCTATAAACATTTATTTATTAGGCATCTAACAGATTGGCATCAGAATATAGTTCTTAAGAGTCATATCACCAGAAGCCTATACAATCAGTTCATCGTGACTCTTTCAACTCATAGGGCCTGTACTCTAACAATTAAGAGCAGAAGTATTAATTGACACACTTTCCCCGTATAAGTGCAGCCTGAATGTCCTTCAGACCCATAGTTCAAATTATATGAATTGTCCATAGTAATTTGCCTATGTGGTTTGCTTTTTACTTCTATCCACTTTGCAAACCTGAAACTTCTGAAGTTGACTTGTGCTCACCAGGCTAAAAGCCACAGCCAAAGAATGAATAGTAGTGAAATAGTAAAGCATTCAAACGAGAAAGAAATGAATGACTGAGCAATGGAAAATAATCTCCACCAATTTCCCAAGTAAATGCAATTTTGTTCCCCTTCTCTCCAAACCCCAGTAGCCCAGGATATTCATTCTGCCAAAGGACTCAAAAGTAAAGTAGGACAAGTTTTCTTTTCGAAACCAGAAAGAGGGAGTTGGAGCTTTCAGTGCAGACAGCCTTGGCCTCCCTGTCTGAATCTACTCTTGCCAGTATCTTGTCAGCTATTTATCACTGCAGCCACTCCCAGTTTCATGAAGCTCCTGTGTTGGCTTGCATCAGGCACTACTCATAGTTTCCAGCTGCGGTCATCTCCATGCTATCCCTACTCTCTCTCCTTGATCATGAATCCCAAGAAAGACCTCCATTACTCCATGCTGTGGCAACCAATCAGAACCATAATTTACAAATGAGCATCTGTGTTCTGGGCACAGGCATCCTGGGAAAATCCTTTCCCCACTATGGCAACATAAGCAGTCTTATGCCAAATTTTGGTTTAGAACTAGAAACACTGGTAATACAAAGTGCTCAATGACACTTTGTCATTCAGGAGCAATCTTAACTAGAACCCAAAGTTACAAATATCAGTCTCATCAGCTAACCATATACGTAAGATGCCACTTTAAAATATCATTACTGGAATCATAAACTTTACATGAGTCTAAGGTCATTTTTAAGTGCACATTGCTTTCTACAAACTATATTGACCTAGATGTTTATTTTTAAGATATTTTAGACTTTAGAATCTGTACTTTTGTTTACAGGGTGTCAACTATCTCTTTCACGGGAAAGTCCCCCCTCCCATCTCTCTTCCCTTAGTGTAATCTATCTCCAGGTCATCTGGCCTATCAGAGAGATTAACCCATAGGTTCTGTCATTTTTACACTTCTAAGAAGTGTAAAAACACATCATTTCTTGGCTCTTCAAATAGCTGCATTCATTTTCTTTCCTCAGCTCTCTAGAGATGTAAAAATCTTCTGACAAGCTAAGTGATATCTTAAGTCACACTTGAACAGAACTTTAATTTATATTTCAAGAAACAATACTCTTTAGATGAATATGGTCATTATCTTAAACCTTTGGAAGTTCTCATGGCATATCCTCTTTTTCAATGGCTATTTGGGAGAGTATCTTTACCTTTCACTATTTATATTGAGAAATCATTTTTACCCAGTGCTTTGAATTACAAAAGAACTTCTTTGCTCTAAGTTGCCATATTCTTTGTCTTTTGCTCAAAGTTGAAAGGGAACTGAGTTTAGAGATGTTCCTCTGTGCTCCCTTTTGGGTACTTTTTTCCCGTTTCATTTTCATCTAAAAAATACCATGTCACAGCATTCACACTGAGAAAAGGTACTAGACCCCCTCAGGTAGAACCAATGCAATTTTGTATAGTCTGTGGAGGGATAGAAAGAAGCCTTAGTCAAAAGACTCACGAGGGCATTCAGCATCTATAGATTGACCACCCTCTTCTGCCAGCAGTGAACATACTGATATAAAGCAGTTTTTTCAAAGAATACTTGCAACTCAAGCTATCTTTCAAAGAATATGGAAGTCACTTCCAAAGGATTGAGAACCATGAAACCCACGCAAACTGGGAACTCACTACTTTAGTACCCTCCCCATGGCTCTGCTTTATGACTATCACCACCATCACCTTAACCAAGATTCATTTATTTAGCAACCCCATGAGAAATGTTGTGGTCACTGCAGAAAATTATACAGTTAGGAAACCCTTGAGAAGGCATCTCTGAAAGTAGATGAAAAAGAACTTTCTCTAGCTTTCTGTGTGTATATATGTATATATATATATATGCACATAATATATATACACACACATATACACATATATACACATATACACACATATACATACATACATATATGTACATACATAGACTACATAGAGAGTCTTATGTATATACATATATATGTATATATATATATACACATATATATATATATATATATATGTATACAGATTGGAATATGGAAGGACAAGGTTAGAAACCCTGAATTCTGAATTTGAATTGGGTTTATGACTATGATATTTGCCAAGAGAAACAAACTGTCTTATTTTTTTTTGCCCTGAAGAGATTGAAATAGCAATTAGAAGACTATATCTCAATGCATACTGCCATTGTCCTCATTCCTTTTTCCTTTCTTAAACACTATGAGTTCAGTCTAGGAGAATGGTGGAGACCTCCATTAGGGAACAGTGAGTAATCTTTGCTGTATGGACTCATCTTAGACTTCACACACAATATGAGGCACTGTGGGTCCACTTTCAAAAGTACTGGGAATGCCAACAAAGTCTGTGTGTTCATCATGTCTTTACAATTTACAATAGAATTTGAATATTAGAAGAAATGAGAAAAATTATGGAGCTATTTAAGATTTTCTGCCTCCAAAAGATCTATATTTTGAACAGAGTTAATCTTCGTTGAAGGTGAATATATTTTATGTCTGAAATGTAATAATACAAGAGAACTGCAGTGCAAAGATATTTCTTCTCTAATGCTCACTAGAAAACTTGATCATCAGTGCACGTGTTACAGGCTTGGCTGACCCTCTTTCTTCTCCCTCCCCCCAGTCCCTCAGAAAAGCAGTGTCTTCCCAGGTGGGTCATTTTCTTTTTGAAGACTGATGCTTGGAACAGAAATCTGGAAAGACTCCTGCTCTCTGCCTTTAACTCTGCACAAGACAAGACCACCCAGAGATTTGCCTGAAGAAATATTACACCAACTATTGGGCCAAGAGGCCTCAAATTGGCCCAGAGAGCACAGTGAAATTGACAACTCACCCAACATTGAGGATAGAAAAAAGATTAACTTGGATAGTATGATACCAGACAAAAATAGAAATAGAAATCAATCCAAATTTATCCTTTCCATTCCTTTATTAGGCCATTTTGTGGCTAAAGTTCTATCCATTTAAATGACTTAGTAAGTCAATAAATCTTTCAGTTAATTTTTTTTCTGACTCCTTTCACCAATTTTTGATGGCAACTGAACCATTTCCTTTGCTTCTCATTAAATGAGTTAAACTTCCTTGATCTTCCTTTAAAATATACACCTTAAATGTCTCTTTTAGTCAGTGACAAATGTAACTTCACAGAATTATGGTTTTATTGGCATTACGCTTCCTGTTATTCTCCTTCTTTCCATTTCATTCTGCCTTCTGACCACCAGAAGATCTCAGAAGCTTCAGATGTTTTCCTAGTTGTTTTCAGTCTCAACCTAGACAGTTTCAGCCTAACTGATAATCCAGATCGCCTTGAGTAAGCATAATATGTCTTTGTCATGTCACAAGAGAAATTCAAGAATCTCTTTACAGATAGATGCACTGAGATTTTGTGTTACCTCTCAAGGCAAACTCATTAGTCTGTTTCACTGGAAGAATAAGTCTACCCAATGTTCATTGATGGGCCCTTGATGGATAAGATGATTTCCTTTTTTTAGGTTTTCTCAAATACAAACTTTGTGCCATAATAAAACTTTAAAATATAATATAGGTGAAGAAACCACAACCTTATTATACAGGTCATTTTCTTTCACACATAACCATGACAAGAAAATCCTATACAATTACAAAACTATATTTCCTGTTTGTATTACCTCTTTTTCAAATTTTTTTCTTTATTAGCTCTCTCCCTATCTTTCTTTCATTCATCTCTTCCTCCTCTTCTCTGTCAACTACATTTATTACCATTGAAACAGCGATGTCATCGAATAGGCAGAACTTAGTGACATCTGGAAATTCAGAAATGTAATAGAAAAACCAGTTTATATAATAATATCTGAAAATAGATATTATGTTTTAGAAATATAGTTCAACTGATGGTTATCATGATCATTTATATGGAATGACGACATTTATATCAAATGTATGCACAAACATATTTTTCTGTTTTGAGAACCTCTAATAAGACTCAATATTTATGCAGCCTTGAATATCTTTGAGACATAAGACAATGTTATTATGCTTTATGTTAGAATACTATCATAGATCATGGGACACATACAGAATGAACCTATATCTCTGACCCTAATAAATTTTTAAATGGAATTTCCTAAGTTTCCATGGAACAGAAGAAGCACCCTACTCATAATGTTAGCTTCTGATATGGGTCCAGTTCACAGAGTGAAGCCTCATAGAAGAACATAGAGCCCTATCATCTTCCAGATTTTCTATATACACACATAGGTATGTGTGTATGTATATATGTATGTGTGTGTGTGTGTGTTTGGTTTCCAGAGTCATATACACTCTTATTTTAGCTTAGTAGCTTCAAAGATTACCAAGTAAAAGAAATCAAAGCAAATCAAAAATAACTAAGTAAATAAAACAAAATGTGACACAACAGCCAAGAACTTTTCCTCTCAAATCAAAACCATTTTAGAGAATCAAGGAGAGAATCAAGGAATTGGATCAATATTGGTTTTTCTCTCATCCAATGCTATGTAGACCATATTGTTAAACCATGGTGAACTTGGAGAGAATCAGGTCATATTTTTACTTGTACTCTGTGGATCAAATTAAAAAAAAATATATATATATATATATATATAAAGTTCTTTATGGACTTTAAACTGCTATATAAATACTAATTTTTATGGTTACAACTATTATAATCTTACTTATATATTCATATCACATATATATTCATATCATTATATATTCATAATTCTTGTTATACCTATTATGTGCTAGGAACAGGAGAGTTAAAAAAAATAAACACAACAAGATAGCACTGATCCTAAAGAAGCTTCTTTTGTAATAGGAATACCTTGGATATAAGACATTCAAGATTATTCACAGCCAGATTCTTGATGGTCTTAGAACACAAGAACTCCCAAATATATAAGAAATTTTGTTGTGTAATATGGATCCTAAATCATGAGCTTTGTGTCCAAACTTTAAGGGACTATAAAAAATTGTTATTACAGTCTAAAGATGATTATTATTAAAAATAGCTAAGTCTACCATGTAGAGAGAACAATGGACCATTTGCTGGTGGATGGCAAGAGTAGTTAACTGTAACAGTAAAAATCCTAGATCAGTGGTTCCCAAAATATGGGTAATAGACACTGCTAGCCTTCAAAGTAAGCAAAAGAAGAACTCACATTCATATGTGCCATAGGCATTGTCTTTGTGTTATTCTGTATTTTCTCAATTAATAGAAACAAATCATCCAAATACTATTACATTAGCATTTAGAAAATTTTTTATACTTAAATTTAGGTTCCTTTGCTCTAGAAGGTTAGGAACCAGTGACCCTAGAAGAAGGCCTTCAGAGTACTGGCTGGATCCATCCTGAAGATACAAAGGCTATGAAGAAGTCTGTCTTGCAGTTGGCATGCATGGATGTCTACTTGGCATGCTGAAGGGATACCGAAGTATAATCCTAGTGTCAATCTCGTGATCAATCGAGAGCTTACGCAATCTTTTACGCATTCTAGAAGGCTGAAAAAGAGAAGACAAGTTTCCGTTCTCATGAATGTTATTGCAAGCATTGTGGAAAGGGCGATAGAGTGAATCAGAAAACCTAGATCTGAAGACCTTAAAGCCCGTATAAATTACTCCGTAAAAGATAAGATATGGAACAATTAAAAGACATGTTTGTATGTAAATGGGATAGTGTCACATAACTTAACATCAATTATTGAAGGAAATAGAAGGGCCAGAGCAAAGTGGCCTGAGGTAACCAGGAAATGCCTCACGAAGAGAAGTTACAACTTAATTGAAGACTTGAACAATGGACAGGATATTCATGTGAGAAAGAAAGAAGGAAGTGGGTTTGTCACAAGAGATACCAGATGAATGTAGGCAAGGAAATGAAGAAGATTTTGAGACTCTAGGATTTAGAGCTGCTAGGGAAATATTTTAGTCCTAGTCCTTTGTTTTATAGATAATGAGAAAAAGAAGTTTCATACTCATAGCACCATCTTCATCTTCCACCACGTTTTTGTTTGTCATCCTGCTTCTCTTCCTGCTCCTTCCTCCTCCTTTCCCCCCTTTTCTTCCTCCCTTTTCTTTCCTCCCTCTTTCCCTTCTTTTCCAGAGGTAGCTTCAACATATGTCTAATTTTGAGCTCCTCAGCTGCTAAATGACTTGTCTTTTATATGTCCCCAAATCATGACTAAGCAAAATGTTTCCTATGTGGCATATCCCTTGCTTTTGTCCAATGGCCCATCCCTTAACTCCTAACCAAAATAGAAGTCAATGCAAGTCAGTAAGTACTTATTAAATACTTATAATGTGTCAGGCACTGTTCTAAGTGCTGGGAACAGAATAGAACTAAAAAGAATGATATTAAGCCCTAATAGAGGGAGATAATGCATGAAAGAAAGCTAAAAAGGGGACAGTAAAGAAGGGTAGTTGAATAGCAGAGCAACAAGTCTGGAAAGTCAAAGAGATGGGCCTGGAGAGGAAAGAAATAAACTTCGTTGATCTGGGTCCTTCCTTAAAATGGATATTCCAAATGGAACTGATCAATAAGGAATATCCAATGGATATTCCAAAAGGAATTGATCAATAAGGGACCAGAGAGGCAGTGGGATCTTCCAGGGTGAGATGACTGTTGAACCATGGTGGCAACGGCATTTTATATGTAAAATGGCTTTTTGGAGCTAGTGGATAAAACAGTCTGGAGGGAAGTCAAGGAAGGGATGATATAGGAGATAAGACCTGAAAACAAAAAATAGATGACTGAATCGAGATAACTAAGATCCTTTCTTGTGAACAGTCAAAGAGATGAGCAGGACTATGTTGTCCAGATTCTCAGGCTAGTGATCTGAATAAAGAATCCTGTAAAAGATCTAAGGGTACTACTGTAGGAAAAATTGCCCATGCCCTACCATCCCATTCCCATAATTAGCAGACCAGGAAACAGATTCCAAGATCTGAAACACAGAGTAGCCTGTCCATGCAAATTCAAAAAATGAGGCAATAATAATGGTCAGACAGAAGAAAGTCAGTAGGAAAGAAGAAACTAAACACTGTCTAGTAATTACTACTGAAGACCAAGGTGGAACTCTAATAACCTTTTCAACTTTAGAGACATTACTTTTTCCTTCTATGCATGTACCCACCCAATCACCTCATCAGCTGTTACTGTTAAATTGGATTCACAACTTAAATGGCAATCATCTGCTCCAAACCCTTCATTTTGCAGAAAAGGAGAAAAGAAGGTTTCATCCTCTCATCAGAGCATCTTCATACCCTCTACCTCTTGCGTCTTCTTTTCCTCTTTGTAGCTCTTTTGTTGTATATCCTTTATTGTGACACCGATGAGACGAGCTTACTTTTCTAAAATGGAATTTGGAGCGGGGAGACGCATGGGCAAAGGAAAGTAATCTTATGGATAAGGAGTCTTGGTGGTAGCCAACTCAGGAAAAAACAAAACAAAACTAGGCAGCTGCAACCCAGTAGAGCACAACAGATGACACAGACACGAATCTCCACTCAAACCTGAGTCGTGAGGTATGTCTTAGTGACTTGGGAAAGCTAGCAGTGCATCTCCCTCTAGACTATAAGTTACATGGCACCAAAGGCAGATTTTGTATGACTAAACTTCTGAATAGTGCCAGTAATTCTGTTAACAGGAACTAGGGACAGTATAATGGAAAGAATACTATATTGGGAGGACAAAGAAAGACCCAAATTTTAGTCTTAGCTCTAATAACTGAATAATAATTTTGTTACCTTGGATGCATTTCATAGTAAATGTTTTTGGAAGAAACTCTTAGTATATTCTTTACAATTGAAACTCATAACTATAATGCAGATTTATAGGAGGGATTTTCCCCTCCCCACTTCAATTGACATAATCATAGAAGACCCAGAATATAAACACAAAGTATAAAAAAAATTGTTAAGGAGTTTTCTTACAACCCTATAATGTATGAATAAATTTTTGTATTACCCTGGAAGATCCCTCTGCCTCTCTGTTTCCTTATTGTAATTAGTTCATTTCTTCTAAAATCACTATTTTAAGGAAGGGGCCAGGCCAGCCATGTTCACTTCATTCCTGTCCAGGCTCAGCTCTTGACTACGTACACCATGTCCAAGTACAGGTACCTTTTCTCCCTCTCCTCTACTCAGCTTCCTTTTATACATTGTCTTCCCCTATTAGATCATAAGCTCCTTGAGGGCAAGAACCATCTTCCTTTTTTGCTTCTGTTTCTATTTTCAGTAGTTAGAACAGAGCCCAGCATATAGTAAGTGTTTAATAAAAGCTAAATGATTTGATTTGAATTCTGGCTAGTTTAACTAGAGCAAAACCTACAAAATAGATCTTTCTTGATTGTCTTGGCACTTCATAATTAAATCAGTCTGTTTACCTGAAAAGTCAGAGTCCCCTAGCCTCTAATATTGACATGCCCTAGGAGAAAGGAAATAGTTCAGAAGGAACAATCACACAGTAATAGACCTTGGAACATAGATTTATTGCCACCAAATCCCTGTAACTTGGCAGCACACAACAGTCTCCTAAAGTATATAATCAGCAAAGGGGAAATCTACCTACAGATACACATGGAAAGCACCCAGGAAATCTGTTCTGATCACTTGTATCTGATTCACCTCTTCTTCTAACACACTGTCTCTGCATAAACAATATCACAAAGACTAGTCTCAAATGCTAGAAATTAAAGTCTTATTTCTCTATTTCTGTAAGTAATACAAGAGTAGGGAAAAGACTTCTTCAGAAGTCTTAAATATAACTTCTCTCTTACTGCTCCCACATCTCAGATAACTGGCCTTCCTACAGTACTGGGGCCTTGTGTTCTGTGACCCAATTTTTTTTCCATATGTCTTGGAACCCACTCCCCTTACCCAAGACTTTTCCCTCGCAAAATCTGCTCTATAGCACTGGATATACATACCAACCTCTTGTCTTTACTCCAATGTCCTCACTCAGTGGCCAAGTTGAGATTACTCAGAGTCCTTGGCCCCACTTAGAGGCTCTTTCCTTGGTGAATTAAATTTAACCCAAAGATTCATTAAGTACCTACCAATCAACAGTCACTGAGAATACAACAACAAAGAAGAAATGTTCTCACAAACTTAAATTCTACTTGGGGTGAGTAAAGGGGTAGTGACACAAAATGTATACAGATAAGTAAGTACAAAGCATAGATAAAATAATGCACAATAATTTCAAGAGAGAACATTCACCACTTGAGTTATCAAGAAAGGCCTTATATAGGCACTAACACTGGAGGAATGTCTTTATGACAACAGGGATTCCAAAATTTTGAGATGAGGAAGGAGATCATTCCAGGTATGGAGAAGTGGGAAGTAGTTTTCTGGTGGGAAAGGGAAACATAATTTATTAAATACCAAATATGTGCCAGGCACTATGTTAAGCATGTTACAAAAAGTATCTCACTTGATTCTCATAACCATCCTGTAAAGTAGGTGCTGCTAATATCTCTATTTTGCAGTTGAGGAAACTGAGGTAAATGAAGTTAATGGATTGCCCAGGGCCATGTGACTAGTAGTATTAGAGGCTGGATTTGAACACAGGTCTTCCTGACTCAGGGCTCTGTATTGCGCAAAGAGTCTTCTCTCTACAGTAGTACAGACTGGTTTAAGTGGAATAGAGAGTATATGAGAAGAGATGATATAAAGTAAGATAGGAAAGGTTACATATGAGTAAGATTTTATATGTATAATATATATAAATTTTATATATTTACATGTTATATATATTATATATGTACATATACATCTTATTTATAACCATTTGTGATAATTATTACAAATGTTAAAATGCATAGTCGGAGATGGGGAACCTGCAGTCTTGAGATCACATATGGCCCTCTAGGTCCTCAAGTGTGGCCCTTTGACTGAATCCAAGCTTCACAGAACAAATCTTTTTTTATAAAAAAGATTTGTTCTGTGAAGTTGGTCCCCAGTGAATGGACTTGTTCTGTGAAGTTTGGATTCAGTCAAAGGACCACACTTAAGAGCCTAGAAGGCCACATGTGGCCTTGAGGCCTCAGGTTCCCCACCCCTTAATATGTTATAACAGTGTCATCATATTTTTATCCCACTCTTTTCTAATAATTGTTTTATATTCATCTTGATTCATATTTATTGAGCAAAGTGATAAGATTTTATGGATACAACATTTTTCAGCAAGGAAAATTAGTTCTGGCTTCATCATTTGAAAACCAAAAAGTTTCACAGGTAAAGTGGGAAAGCAAGTCATCTTCAGTTTCCCAAATAATATCTTTGTTCAAATGAGCATTAGGAAAAGAAGAATGTCATCTGCGATGGTGCCGGAATAGCTTGTCTTCAACAGATTGGCAGAAAAGTTAAGCTTTTGGTACAATTGACTTTAGCTTTTGGATGTGGGAAAGGCCACTCTCACAAGTAAGAAATTGTTTGACCATGAAACCCCTCTAGGGGAAAAACATGGGCAACATCTGGATCAAAGAAAATAGAGAAAAAACCTTTCAGAGAGAGAAGGATTGATAAGGACTGTGGAAGTAGAGGGGATGAATGGATAAGTGGAAGAGTTAAATGTTAAAAAGGGAGGGTGCAGGGGGGTCTAAGTAATAGAAGTAATAATATAAGTTTAGCTAAGTTCTTAATGAAAAATCCAATTTTATCCTAAATTCTTTCATTTAAAAAATGCATCTTGAGATTCTAAAAGTTTTTTTTTAATGGAATTGTTTCTGTAATATACCTTAGTTTATCCAGAGCTAGCAAACAGTGTGAAATGATAAGTTCTGGAAGCAGGAAGAACAAGTATTTGAATCTTAAAGGACTGCTTCTCTGGATTTCCCAAAGGTTTGGGATCAGTCGAATTTAGAATGGGTTCTCTATCCTACATGGAATTTCCCCTCCTCCTGTTACTTACACCAAGTGTCTTGTGGAGGGTAGCTCCCTTCCCCCTTTCTCCCTGCCCACACCCTGCTGAGCTGAAGGGGCATCCTTTAGCATTCCTCTATATGGTGGTCTGCTCAGGACAGCATTGGATTACATCTCCCAGCAGCCACCAGTGCTTCCTTTGGTCTCAATAAACTTTGTTGTGGGTTTTTTTCCCCCTTACACAGCATGCTCCTCTGCCTTTTTGGTTGCTGTGACTAAACCTGAGGATTCAACGGGAGAGAGACCTAGAGAATGATCACTGTGTCCATTGACTTTCCTTTTGCCAATTTCACCTCTTTCATTATACTGGAGAGCTTTGTCTCAGAGTAGGAGATTATGCAATGGTCTGAGAAGGAGATGAGACTTCAGTAAGATATAGCACACAAAAAAGTGGAACCAATTGCAATGACAGGGCTGTGATGGTAGCTTGTGATGGAGTGAAATTAAATCCCTAACCAAACAATACAGCATTATACTATATCTATGGGGACCCTTGTTGGGCCTAGATTGAGAGAGAAAGTCAGAGGGAGGGAGAGAAAGAGAGGGAGGGGGAGAAAGAGAGAATGAGAGAGGGACAAAATTGAAAGGACATTTTTTCACATTTGTTAGATTTACTTTGGTCTTAAAAATGACAATATACCAGACATAAACATTCACAATGAGATTAGACCCCAGTATCAACATGTCCCCAAAGATATAAAAATATGTACAAAAGGCTATCAACTTGGAAATCTATTCATTATTTTAATAGTGAACCAAGATGCAGATTTTAAAGCCTATCCCAGAGTTTTGTTCACTGACATTTCTTCTGCTCATCTTTTTGTCCTTACTCTGTATATAATCCATAAGCTCAGTTCTCTCAGGACCCTCTTTGTATTTGCATGTTTTATGTCAGGGCAAAGAGTATGGGAGGGACAAGCTTTGTTGCTTCCCTACCATGCATATTTGCTGATGCAACATCAGAACTTCCAGGCTGTGTTGGGCCACACACCTCTACAAGGAGCATTGAGAAAAGTGGAGGAAAAAAAAATGATTAGATCCATGGACATCAGTCTTGCCACCCACATGGTTGGCCCTCCTGGTCTCCCCAGGGGAGAGCATTACTTAGTTCACTTAGTGAAATTAGCAAGGCTGCTCCACTGTCAGCTGTTCAGAGTGACTTCCAGGCAATTCTGCCTTCCTTCCATGTGAAAACCTGAAGTGAAAGGCAATGGTGAGACAGGAGTAAAGGAAAAGTTTTACCCTACGTATTCAGCAAAGCATCGTCTGAGTTTAGAGCTGTTCTGCCTTTAACCTGAGCTATTGGAACAATCTCCTTACTGGTCTCCATACCTCCAATATCATTCTCCTCTGGTCCAACTTTCACATCACTGCCATATAAATATTTCTGTAGCACAGATCACATTATGTGATTCCCATGCTCAAAAGCTCCATTGCCTCCTGTGTGTCATAAAATAGTATCCCAATATGTAAAGCTGCTATTCAAGACCCTCTGTGATAAAGCCCCAATTTATATTTCTTGCCTTATCTCCTGTTACTTTTCTATAGGAACTCTACAATCCAGTTAAAATGGATCAATCATTTTTCTTAAATATATATATATATATATATATATATATATATATATATATACACATAAAATTCTTTTCTGATTCAAAACCTTTCCTTCATGGTCTTCCCTTATTCTAGAACGTCCTTCTCCTGCATCTCTGCCCATGGAAATTCCCATCACCCTTCTGGATTCAGCTCAAAGGCCATCTTCTCCAACTAATCCTGCCCTGATTCTCCCAATGGGGTGTGATATCTCCTTCCTTTGAACATATATAACACTCATTTTGCTTTGTATTATAGTTATTCGTAGTGTGATTATGGTGTTTTCTTATTAATCTAAAGATTAACACAAAACCAGGATTGCAAAAAAAGACCTAGGAAGGATATCAGAGATCAGCTAGTAAAACACTATCATTTTATGAGTGGGAAACTGAGGGCCAGTCCCCAATCAAGTGATGTGTCCACAATCACACAAATCAGTAAACAGCAGATCTAGGAATTAAATTCAGACCCAATCCTTTTCCTAGTTGCAATATAGCTGCTTCAGTATTACTTGAGGTATTAGAGCACCTCAATATACTGGAATGTAAAAAGGTAATAGTTCAATCTGCTTTCTTTCTCCCATTCCACAGTTTCTAGCAAAATGCAATAAGTATTTATTGTCCAATAAATATTTATTTACTTAAAATCTATTGAAAGTAGATAGTGTTTAAATTCTAGCTAAATAATTGCATCATCCTACTACAAAGAAATTCTTGAAGGAAAGAATATCTGGGAATATTTTTTTCTCAGGACAGAGTAAGTATGAAGCCTTAGGACTATCTTAATTTGCAATTAACAAGTTGGTAGAATCATATAATTCACAATTTCCTAAGATAAAATTGAGTCTACAACACAAATGGTTGAACTCACTTTAAAAAACAAGTAATTGTATTCAGAAAATAACTTTTTTCTAGTCTAGGTAAAATCAACCAGTACTAATTATTAGTACTGAGATTAATATTTTACTCTTCCAGTTGACCCTCAAGTTATATTGTTAGATAATAATCACTCAACATATGAATAGGCATCTAAATAGGGCTTATCATGGGCCAGATACTGTCTTTTGCTTTGGAAATACAAAGACAAAAATAAAACAATCCATGAAGGCCCTGGGTTTGGGCTCCCATGTTTGATTTGGGGTTTGAAATACATTCATCTTTTTTTTAAATGTCCACGCACTACAATTGATAAAAGAGATAAAAATGATCTTCCAATTTAGAAGCAACATCAATAATAACTGACTTTTGCTTTGTCTAGTAACTCAAGAACTACGTAGGACAACAATTTTGACAGTCAAGCGCAAAAATGTACAATTTTTTCCATAAAGGAAGTTCAAAGTAGGTAGTTTTCTTTTCCTCACTTGGACTTCTACTTAGAACTTCAAGGAAAAGTATCTCGGATAATACTTAAAGTTGGTGTGGAGACAAGAACCTCTAAAGAAGGTAGATGTATTTTTTCAGTACTTTTTTAGAAGATGCAATATTCATTCTAAGGAAACACAGTCTTGACCAATATTATTGTCACTTTATTTTCCTGGTGCTAAACTCAGCTGAGGGATGGGGGAAGGAGTTGAAAAAGAAATCAAACTGCTTGTGAAAACAGTTGGATAACCAGATCCTAAGTATCTATTTAGTATTGTACTTGCTATTATGATTTTTGAATGAAAATTTTTACATCTATTGTGAGAATTTGAGTTATTGGAAAGAAATGAGTTCAAGCTGTAAAATTTGTATGGGTGTGAGTATATATGTATGTATACATATGTAGAAACCACTTTCTCCCACTGTTCCCCTCCCCCTCCCACTCCTTCCCTTTGCACACCCTGCCTTCAGTTGCCATGAGCCAGACGTTAAAAACATTTCAGACTTAAAAGGTTAAGATCTAAGCACTGCTGATTTTATCTGGGCTTTTAACTAACACAGGCAGGTGGATTAGAGATATGTGTACAATCTCCACTCTAGACACTTGGGTAAATATGCACTAGTGCTGAGTGAGCCAAAGAAGGAATCCTGTGTTATTGTCTATTAATTCGAAAGTGGAGATTAAAGAAATCAGTAGTGTAAATATCCAAAAGGATTTCCACTTATATGTAAGAACATTACTCTAGCAGACTGGTGACTCCAAATTACATTAAAGCTTTTTACTTTCAGGAAAGTGTGAATTCCTTTTATTTTAAATTTACATATTTTCCCTGACTCTTTGTTTGGAAGGCCTGGGGCCAACAGACCCTAGGATTCAGTTCCCTTGGCACACATTGGAAGGGAATACATTTTCTGTAGAGTTTTATTTCTATGATAGATAGATTTCCCTAGTTTAAATTATGAAGTCTTCTTCCTTTTTTATTCTTCTGGTCTCCCCTTGATGTAATATTTCCTAGAACTGTCACAATAGAGGGTAAAGGAAGCCTTGTATCAAGTTCTATACATTTCTAAATTTAGACAGTATAAAATCCTTATATAGTTCAGAAGATTTCCCCTGGAAACTTCAGAAAACAAGTCTGCAGTTGAGCCATCGGAGGGCCACTACAAATGAATTCCATCTGATGACTGAAGAACTTAGACAAGAATTCTACTATTTTCCACTCTCCTGCTATGTTGCTGTAAGCTATGTTGGGGGTGGGGGAATTTAATTAAAATTCAGATGCTTTGACTTCAACAAAAGTCTTCAAGAAACACTATTTCCCTTTATTATACTATATTTATGCATATGTATGTATGTGTATATACATACATATATACATACACACACACACAGATATAAATGTTTTTCATGATTTTGAAACCAAACCAATCCAAGAGTCTAGCTAACAGCTTTGCTTTTGTGAGGAATTTTTTGTGGTCGTTGTTTTTATTTTTGAGACTAGGTGTCCCTATCTCCCCTAGGCTGAAGTGTATCAGCCTCTCATTGACACATCCCACTACTGATCAGTATTTCCCACCTGGGCCCATTAGCTTCCCTTTAGATAATCTGGTGGTACCCCCCTGCTCCTAGGGGTTTACCATCTTGGTGATACTTTTAGTGGGAATACCTAATCACCTTAGCCCACTGCAGCTTTGAACTCTTTAGCTCATGCAACCCACTAACATCAATTTCTGAAGTAGAAGGGATTATAAGAATATGCCTCCATACCTGCAACAGCATTGTTTAAAAATTTAAAAAACAGTACCAAACTTGCAGAGTTTCCGTGACAATTAGGAAATGTCCAACCTCATATTTCAGGTCCCCTTTACTCTAGATTTGCTACTTATTACCTCTGTAACTTCAGTAAGACGTGTCAGCTTTTTGAGTCTCAGTATTTCCAAATCTGTCAAATGAAAGGTTTAGTCCAGACCTCTAAGACAGCTTCCAATTCCAAATCCTATCATCCCAGGAGCTAAGATTATACCATCTGCAATGTTACACTAACAATGTTGTCTTATCTTTCATCAAGTCCACTATGCTACTCTTAGTTATTGTATTAGGGAGAGGTATGGGAGGATTTGGGGCAAAATAGCCATTACAACACCAAAATAATTGATCAGTTAAGGGAAATTCAGTAAAAAAAAAAAAAAAAGTAAGCAATCTAGTAAAATGTGAGTCAGATCTTGATTTTCATCCTAATGGGAAGGGGTACTATGGGAGTAGAATGATGCATATTATATCAAGCATTGACTTTCATTTCTTTATCTGTTTTTCTATGGTGCAAGGGTGGCTTCAATGTTAAGATAACAGAGAGGTATCAGGAAATGATTATAGTAAAAAAAATAAAAGTTATCAGAAAAATATTCTTTTAAAATTGTAAAGATGAAGTACAATTACAGCCTTGTATCAGGTAAACTATGTATTAGCATACTTTCAGGAGGACAGTTCCAATTTGCTGGCTTAATTTCTTCTGTTTTAGCACAGTACCTGGAACATAGTAGGTGTTTAATAATATTGATTGTCATGAGATTCACTGGAGATGTTGGTGACTTCCAGACTAGGTCAGGGACAAATGCTCAAAAATATCTCCCTGGCACCTTCTCCATCAAGCAGTTTCATTTTGGATAATGAGGTAACAAATATTTTAAAATACTGCTGGTGGAATTGTGAATTGGTACAACCAATCTGAAAAACAATTCAAAATTGCTTGAAGAAAGTGACTAAAATGTCCATATTCTTTGACCCAGAAACTCCACTGCTAGGCACATACTTAACAAACTTCACTGACAAAAAAAGAGAAAGACTCTATAATAAGTAAAACTATTTATGGCTTCACTTCTCATAGTGGTAAGAAACTAGGAAACAAAGCAAAGGTCAGTGTATTGGGGGATGGCTAAACAAATTGTGGTAAATGAATGTAATGGAATATTATCCTGTTCTAAGAAGCTATAAGCACTTTGAAAATAGAGTAGTAGGGAAATACCTGAACTGTTGCAAAACAAAGTTAAGAATCAAGAAGGCAAAATACATAACAAATACAATAATGTAAATGGAAAGAAAAATCACAAAATATTGAAACTAAATGTTGTTAAAACATAAAAAAAGAAAACATTGGCCCCTAAAGAAGAGATATATGGGAATAAGTCCTCCCATCTTTTGCAGAGGTTGGGTTCAATGACTGAAACATTCTAATATTGTTTGATTTTTCCAATGTGTTTATCCATTTTGCTGATTTTTAATTCCTCTTCTAAAATTTTAAAAATATTTGACATAAATTTATTTTTAAAATAGAATAGGTGGGTCTCTTAGAAAGGGAGAGCAGGAGAAAATCTTGGCAATACAAAAACAAACGGCAATGACAAATGTATTAAAAATAAAATGCAAGTACACAGTTGTCTGCCTGAGAAAGGGAGAAAGGGCTACTACGATTTGAGAGATAGAAGAGAAAAGGAGGTAAGATTGGGTATAAAACAAATTCTACCTGCTTTGCAAATTTTCATCAGGACTGAGGAAAGAGAGAAGCAGTCTTCTCAACTAACAGGAAGGCTCCATAAGTTACTCTTGATTGATACATTAAAGAATAATAGTTGACTGAAATTTGAAGTTATCAACTCTTTGTATAGCTATTCTTCTACTAATTCCTCAAAATGGTGGTCAAATGAAAGCAAAATGAAGGCATTTATGAATCCTACTCAACCAGAAAGACTAATAATATGGGCCAAGAGGCCCCCATTATCCAAGGATCAGCCTAAGTTTAGAGGGGCTAATCACCAAAAAGTTGTAAATTATTCACTTTTTGACACAGCATCATAAATTAGTTATTAAAAGGATAGTATGTTTGGGATCTGCATCAAAGCATCTGTGCTGACAAAAAATATTAATCCTTTGATGTATCAAAGTGAAATGTATTTGGGGGAGTGTGATGGTCTTTTGCAATCATTGTCTACATTAGAAATAGCTTTTTTTTAAGCGCCATGCTAAGTTGTCCACCCTTGTTTCTGGAATGTGGAGATGGAATAGGATAGTATATTACTATAGTGATCTTAAATTCCCAGGGAGAAGGATGTGCTACGCACATGCCTCTAAAAATCAGTCCCACGCTCTCTGGGGTACTCATAACATGTACCGAAAATCTTTGGTCTACAGAGTAACAAAGAAAGAACATAAGGCTGACCTTAAATGAAAGTCCTTAACCATAGCACTTATTGTTATGAATGAAGAATGTCTATAATTAATTCAATTCTAATTATATTAAAAAGAGTAAAAAAGGAAAGATTATTGAAGAATTAAAAAAAAGAATCTTGGCTTTTGACTGCATCCTAAGTGTGATAATATGGCTTTCTCAGTTCAAATACCACCTTTTTCATGCCTCATTCACTGTCAGCATGAATGTAGCATAAAGAGGTCTAGATTTAGACAGGGGTTTATATCCTGGCTCTGCTACTTCCTACTGGTTTGCTCTCTGGCAATTTACTTAACTTCTCAGGGACATAGTTTCATCATTTATAAAACATGAAGGTTAAACCAAATGATGCCTGAGGTCTCCTTCAGCTCTCTATATGCAAGTCTTTAAGCCTATATGTTCAAAAGTTATCTCCCTAGTTTTGAGTGTATTATAACAATGTTTGTGCCTGGCTGAGCTTCAAGTATGGGAGTACTGCCCCAGTATGATACATAATGCTATAGGTAAGGGTATAAGTAGCTCAAAATATCATCTCTTGCATCTGCAGAGGTTCTTAACTTGGGGTTAAGACCTAATGGAGTCCATGAACATTTGGAAAAATAATTTGGATAACTATTTTTCAATATAATTAACCAATTATTTTGTATCTTTACATTCCTATGTACTTTATCATATACATTTAAAACCATTATTCTGCAAAGGCATCTTTGGGTTTCACCAGACCCCCAAAGGGTCATGTGACACAAAACAAGTTATGAACCCATGGTATTCTGTGCCCGGTTCCACATTTCTGGAATGTTTCTTACCTTGCTTAGAAGTCTTTTTGTTCCTCCAGTCTGACTTTTGCTTTGCCCCTGGCTCAGACAAGGACCATTTACCAAGTAATTATGTACTTTTTCTTTCCTTTAACTCCTCTGCTTTGCTCTTAGCTGGGACACTGGTCAGTTATTCCTGCTCCATTTCCCCACCTCCTCCACTTGTGAATGGCCAGAATGGAATGACAGTACTTCTTTTGGTACTGTGTTTATTTTGTGTAAATGTCTTATTCCCTACAACAAACAGCCCCTTCAAAGGTTAAATTCTCTGTCATTCATTTTCTCACTGTTTTTCATCCCTCCAATGTCCATTACAGTTCTTTGTACATACATAGTGGGCTCCCAGTAAATATTTGTTGAATTTAGATTTGTTATTGACTTTCCTGGCTGAAGTAAAGCATTCTTTTTTTTTCTGCCAATAGTTTGAAAAAATGGTAATAAAATAAAGTACAAAAGACATGCTTAATGACTTCCTAACTTGGATGCCCACATTTGAGTTTAAACACTTTTCACATCCTAATCTGTTCTTGGAAGCATTTGACAGCTGGTCGGTATACCTTTAAATATTAAGGTACTTAATATTATATTGTGGGGTTCAGACCCCACAAAGTGTAGAATGAAAAGAAATGATTCCCACATTCCTTAGACTATACTTGATTTATACAACTTTCAATGAATGGTAGGGATATCAAAGAATTTTAACTCAGTTGTAGGACATTTTTGGTGTTTCTAAGGTGAGGATTTGGGTTTTAGAAAAGGGTAAATAAAGAGTCATATTTAGTGCAAAGTGATTAAAGTTAAATGCTGAGATATTTTCTATGAAGAACAGACACATCCTGGATAGGGACAAGGCAGATTTCCACCATTACTCTTTCTATCTTCCTCTTCACTGTTTGGAAGGAATCTTCTATCAGGGTGAAAGGGTATTTCTAGTCCAAATCTATTTCATACTTTACCACAATTTGGGATGAGGAAGTATGAACTACAGTGGTAACTGATCTTCTTTTTATAAAAAGTAGAGACATTGGTTAGGGTGCATATGGTGGGAGCTGTGCACTTCTTCAAGATGTCTTTCCTGTACTGCATGAATGTCCATGCCCTATCAAATATCTTGATAGTTGACTTTTTAAGTCATCTCAAACACATGGTTTTGCTATCACTAGGACAAACTTGTGGTTTTTATTTGATTCTTTCCCATGTGGAACTCTTTCCACCCCCAGCACCCAATCCTTCCCTGCCCCTTGCCTGTTTTTCATTGCAACAGGCCCAATAATGACCAGCCAGATTTCAAAGAGTCCAGTGAATTAGGGGGGTGGGGAAGAAAGATGTGTGTGGGTCAGGGGAAGTCAGGCAAACATTTCATCAGCCTTCCCCCAGCAAGTATATTTTCTGAAACCTAACTCAAATTCAACAACAAAGGGTGGCTTGGGAAAGCAGAGGCCAGCCCCTAATGTGCAAGCACTTTAATACAGGACCTAAATCAGTTTCAGTATCTAAATCAGTCTTAAATCAAAGTCACTAGATAAATGAGGAAGCTATTTCCAAAACAAGCAGGGGTGGCTAAAAAAAAATCTTCCACATGCACCTGCTGGAGACGCTGTGTTGCTGGTTCCACATTTCAACTCTAACCTATATTTGATATGGTGTTGTTGCAGCTGTGGGTTGGGGTGGTTTATTTAAGTGGCTCCAAATGCTTGACAGTGTGGCAACCAGCTGAATACATAAAACAGGCTCTCCAAACCCTTTATGGCCCAGGGTCAGAGTAAATGGAATAATAAAATCCAAATGCTTTTGTCTCATTTTCCATCACCCAAGCCTTCCGCATAAATCTACAGCTTTGCAGTGACCTTCGCGATCAGTACGGGGATGAGGCCGCAGGTTGGAGATACATTTGGTCTACATCTTGGGTCTTTAAAAGCTTTTTCCAATTAATTTTAACTGGCTTCCATAAGGATCAAGTACAGCTTCCTCCCTCCTGCAACCCTCCCACTCCCACCTTTTTAACCAGCCAAGTGATGGAATGCTCTTGAGTAATGCAACAGGTATCAACTCCATTATACATAATATCACCAAAGGGATAGTATAGTTGCAATTACCAGAAAGTCACAGACTCATTGAAGTGCCCCATTTCCAAGGAAGGAAGAGACAGATACGTTGAGTTTTGAAATTTGGAATGTACTGGTCAGGCTTTCTCCTAATGACTGATAATAAAAACATCTTCTATTTGCTTAGTGTCTTATCCTTCATCGAGTTTTTGCAGCACTTGTTTTTGCTCCTTATAAAACAAGCCCTGAGAAGAGTGATGAGTGGATATGGAACACAGGGAGAGAGTTTATGATGTGCGGTAAGCATCGTTCTTATTTGTCCTTTGTTATCAAAGAGGATCGATGACATCAGGGAGGTGATGCCATGACAAACAAGTGAACTGGACTGAAGTGAGAGAGGGCTACACAAAGTTACCAGCTTCACTCTTTCCTCTGGAGCCATCTGGGTCCAGTGGCAAGATATAGATCTGAACGACTGAAGATGGCGCTAGATGCAGTACGCCATCACATGGAAAAAAATTATTATCCCCATTTTAACAAAGGATGAAAATGAAGTTTAAAATAATAAGTGACTTGTCCGTGGTTTCACAACTAGTCAATGGAAGAGTCAGAACTGAAACCCACATCTTAAATTTAAGTTTTTTATTTTCTTCTCAACATTTAGATTTGCTGTTCCTCTAAACAGAATGGTAGGTTTAGTTAGGGTTGGAGGTAGAAAAGGGGGCAGTATAGGGAAGAAATGAGCTTTATGAATTCCCTCCAACTGCTAACACCCTCATACCATTTTGGGCCTATTTTGTATGAATTTGCATTTTTTTCTCTTTGCTTATTTTCTACATGCTTAAATCTGTAATTGTTGTCTCCTCCATTAGAATCAAAGTTTCTTGGAAAGAGAATATTTCATTAATTGTATTTTTATCTCCAGTACCTAGCATAATGCCTGCCACATAATAATGACTTAATAAATACCTAAGGGTTGACTGATTGAGTACTGACACTTATAATACATCTATCTTAATTCTGGAAATCAGATGGGATGGATATTCTTATAACCTAACTGAATAAAATAAAGAAATTACCTTCCTCATTCTTTCAAATGCCATTTTACTTCACAAGAATAAAAAAAAAAGTATGCATATTTCCTGTTCACTTATCCTCTTTTCTAAATACTCAGGGGGGAACTAGTGATACTGGCCGAGGAACAGTACCCTGAGGAATCCAAAACATTATAGAGACAGAGACAGCAGGTGAAAGTACATCCAAAGTCTGAATTGTTCTTCTTTCCTCCTTTTTAACTGGCCCTACTGCCCTGAGACAGGAAAACCAAAACCAGGAAACAAGTTTGGTTTCTGTCCATAAGGCATAGTATACTTAATGAACTGAAAGCTTCTTAAATGCTATAATTCACCTCATGCTTGCCTTTTCTTAGGTATGTGTTACTCCTTCTCATTGCCTTTCTACCATTTTCCTATTCTACTTCCCTTGGACTTCAGATATTTTTTCTTTCTCCTGATTATCAATCCACTTTACTTTTTTTTTAATAAAATTTTATTTATTTAACTTTTTACATTCATTTTCACAAAATTTTGGGTTCCAAATTTTCTCCCCTTCTATCCCCTCCCCCCACCCCAATACACCGAGCATTCTAATTTTCCCTATCTCCAATCTGCCCTCTCTTCTATTATCCCTCCCTTCTCTTGTCCCCATCTTCTCTTTTGTCCTGTAGGGCCAGATGACTTTCTATTCCCCATTAACTGTATTTCTTATTTCCTAGTAGCAAGAACAATACTCAACAGTTGTTCCGAAAACTTTGAGTTCCAAATTCTCCCCATCCCTCCCTCCCCACCCATTCCCTTTGGGAAGGCAGGCAATTCAATATAGGCCCTATCTGTGTAATTTTGCAAATGACTTCCATGATAGTCGTGTTGTGTAAGACTAACTGTATTTCCCTCCATCCTATCCTGCCCCCCATTGTTTCTGTTCTGTCTTTTGATCCTGTCCCTCCCCAAGAGTGTTGACTTCAAATTGCTCCCTCCTCCCATTGCCCTCCCTTCCATCATCCCCCCCCTTGCTTATCTCCTTCTCCCCCACTTTCCTGTATTGTAAGATAGGTTTTCCTACCAAAATGAGTGTGCATTTTATTCCTTCCTTTAGTCGAATGTGATGAGGGTAAACTTCTTGTTTTTTTCTCAGCTCTCCTCTTTTTCCCTCCACTAAAAAGTCTCCTGCTTGCCTCTTGAATGAGATATAATTTGCCCCATTCCATTTCCCCCTCTTTCCTCCCACTACCTTTCTCTCTCACCATTTACTTTAATTTCTTTTAAGATATGGTCCCATCCTATTCAATTCACTCTGTGCTCTCTGTCTCTGTATGTGTGTGCATGTGTGTATGTGTGCATGCGTGCACGTGTGTACATGTGTATGTGTGTGTGTGATCCCACCAACTACCCAGATACTGAAAAGTTTTAAGAGTTACAAATATTGTCTTTCCATGCAGGAATGTAAACAGTTCACTTTTGGTAAGTCCCTTATGACTTCTCTTTGCTATTTACTTTTTCATGCTTCTTCTCATTCTTGTGTTTGAAAGTCAAATTTTCTTTTCAGCTCTGGTCTTTTCATCAAGAATGATTGAAAGTCCTCTGTTTCATTGAAAGACGATATTTTCCCCTGAAGTATTATACTCAGTTTTGCTGGGTAGGTGATTCTTGGTTTTAGTCCTAGTTTTTTTGACTTCTGGAATATCCTATTCCATGCCCTTAGATCCCTTAATGTAGAACCTGCTAGATCTTGTGTTATCCTGGTTGTATTTCCACAATACTGGAATTGTTTCTTTCTAGGTGCTTGCAATATTTTCTCCTTGACCTGGGAATTCTGGAATTTGGCCACAATGTTCCTAAGAGTTTCTCTTTTTGGATCTCTTTCAGGTAGTGATCGATGGATTCTTTCAATACTTATTTTGCCCTCTGGTTGTAGAATGTCAGGGCAGTTTTCCTTGATAATTTCATGGAAGATGATATCTAGGCTCTTTTTTTGATCATGACTTTCAGGTAGTCCCATAATTTTTAAAATGTCTCTCCTGGATCTATTTTCCAGGTCAGTTGTTTTTCCAATGAGATATTTCACATTCTCTTCCATTTTTTCATTCTTTTGGTTTGGTTTATGATTTCTTGGTTTCTCAGAAAGTCATTAGACTCCATCTGTTCCATTCTAATTTTGAGAGAACTACTCTCTTCAGTGAGTTTTTGAACCTCTTTTTCCATTTGGCTAATTTTGCTTTTGAAAGCATTCTTCTCCTCATTGGCTTTTTGAACCTCTTTTGCCAATTGAGTGAGCCTATTTTTCAAGGTGTTATTTTCTTCAGCATTTTTTGTGTCTCCTTGAGCAAGGTATTGACCTGTTTTTCATACTTCTCTTGCATCTCTCTCATTTCTCTTCCCAGTTTTTCCTCCACCTGTCTAACTTGATTTTCAAAATCCTTTTTGAGCTCTTCCAAGGCCTGAGCCCACTGGACATCCACCTGGGATGTCTGGGATACAGAGGCCCCGACCTCCACATCTTTCCCTGATGGTAAGAATAGTTCCTTGTCATCAGAATTGAGAGGCGGGAACATTTGCACCCCCTCAAAGTAGCTCTTTATAGTCTTATTTTTCTTCCCTTTTCTGGGCATTTTCCCAGCCAGTTATTTGACTTTTGAGATTCCTGCCACCCCCTCCTAGATCTGCCCCGCTAATGCTTGGGGTCTGAGATTCAAATGGGCTTTCCTTGGCGGGAGTGGCTGCTATTCAATGTGAGCTTAAGTTCTGGTGCTCAGGTGGGGGCAGGGCCACCTCCCAGGCTCAGTTCCTTCAGGGGGTTTATGCAGAGACCTTCAGTAATGGAGCGGGTGGAGGCAGGGCTGCCTCCCAGGCTCAGCTCCCTCCGGGATTTATGCAGAGATCTTCAGTAATGGAGCTGCCTGCTCGGGGTGTCCCAGGCTGCTGCCACTGCCTCTGCTGCTGCCCCTGCCGCTGCCTCTGCCGCTGCCTACCGAGGGGGCCTGAGCCACGGAGACACCCCTCTCCCCTCTCGGCCAGCGCAGACGTCTCTCTCTCACTGACCTGTAGCATCTGTGGGCGGAGGGACTTTCCTTGCCACTGGAGGTTCCGTCCCTGAAGTCTGCTTGGATCTGCTCCTCCGGGGCGGCCAGGGCAGCGCAGGGGTGGACTCTGCTGTCCGGAGCACGACGGACCCTGGGGACCGCTCTCCAGGGCTCTTTGGAACAGAAATCTTTTCCACTGTGTTTCTGCATGCCTTGCAGTGATCCAGAATTTATGGGGAGTTCTTCTTGCAGGAAATATATGGGCTGTGGGTTCGGAGCTAGCATGCGTGAGTCTTTCTACTCCACCATCTTGGCTCCACCCCCTAATCCACTTTACTTTTAAGAGATAATCATGGTGGGGGAGGTATTGTATTTGGGAGTCAAGAAGTCTTAGGGTAAAGGATAGGCCTAGTCTTGTTGCATCACCTTACCAAGTCACTTAGTATCTTTAAGGAGCATTTCCTCTATAAAATGGGAGATACATACATACACACATACATCACACACACACACACACACACACACACACACATATATATATATATATATATATATATATACATCACATGCTATATGTGTATATGCAATATGTTCCTCTCCTCCCATTGGTGGATACACAAACATACATCTATCTTCATCTGTACTTCATTTAATATATAAAATTATTTGAAATTATACACAAATGTGATGTTATTTTTGTTATTGCTGCCTTTTCAGCTACCTTCCTTTTTCTTCCCTTCCAGTCTTCTTACACCTTATTCTCCTCCACATATTCTTTGGCCTTCTTACTGTTTCTCATACATAATACTCCATCTTCTGACTTCTTCCACTGACTGTCTCTCACAAAGAACTTTGTCTCTCCTTATCTTAGCCATCTAACTTCCCTAGCTTTCTTCAAGTCTCAACTGAAGTTCTAATATATGAAAGAAACCTACCTTAATCTTCCTTAATCTTATCCCCTTTCTTCAGGGACAACTTTTAATTTACCTAATATATATCTCGTTTCTATGTTGTCTCCCCTATTAGACTATGAGCATCTTGAGAGTAGGGACTGTGATTTTACACTTCTTTGTATCCTTAACACTTAGCATAATACTGCCTGGCACACAGTAGGCTCTTAATAAGTCCTAGTTGAATTATTCCAATTCATCTTTAGAAAAATCAAGAAAATCTAAGAGCAAAATATAAAATGTTTATGAAAAATGTGGGCTAAATGGTTGGCATCTCTGGGACTAGAAGATGGTTCAGATAAAGTTCCCTCCATTAATCTCACTGCCATAGAAGATGCTTCATAGTGGAAAAATTGATTGCAGTTCTGTGGAAGTATTTGGGATGCCAGGAATTGGACAGGTTGTTTGTGTACAGTGACTTGAATACTGGTGGAAGAGACTGGTACTGATATGAAGTGAGTGCAATGGTCTTCAAGTATCAAATGAGAGTTGGTACACATCGGTTGAGAAGGTTGTGAAAAAAATATTATGACACAGTAAGAAGAGAGATCAAGAGAGACAAAGGAGTGACAAATAATAGTATTGATCTAAATTAGTGACTCTCAACAGATGTGCTATGTCTCAATGTCTATAAAATGTTGCCAAAGATCTGTGAAGTTTTTGATAAAATGATATTGTACATAAATGATAATATCTGCTTACCAATAATACATGTAGCTTTGTATAGTAGTTATAAAATAAATGAAACTTGTCTGTAGGTCCTAATGTCAAAACAGATAATGATGAGCTCAACAACAGCAACCACAACAACACAACGGATCCTTTTATTAAAGGAACCAGTATATGTGCTGGTCTCACAACTCTTCCATAGTGTTTCTAACTGAAAAACAAATTCAGTATAAAAAATTTCCTCACAGTGTAGGCTGATGTACCATGAGCAAAAAAAAAGAATACATTTTATTTCTCAAAATCTGTTAGCATTATGATCAAGATTATGAGTTCTGTTGCTACCAAACCACACAAACACAAACTGCCTCGGTGCAGGGTGCAGCTGATGGTCCTACTTGACGTCAGAGCCAGTCACTAACATTGCTTAGCTGAATTATGTTAGATGATTTTGTTACTTAATCCTTTTCTGAAAGGGGTATAACAAGCAGCACTAGAAAGTCTGACAGTCTCTGTTGAATTGTAATGAATAATTTAAAAAAAGAAAAGATTATTATTAACATTGTGGAGGAAAGAATATTGACTTGGCCATTAGTAATTGTTTTAGTAAGTAAAAAAGAGCAGGAGTACAGAACAGAAATCCATTTCAGACTCAATAAAAATGTAAAATTCTTTTAAATGCTCAGCCCGATATAACAGTAGTTATCTAGTGATAATGGATCAAAATACAATCCATTCATTGTTTTCAGTGATCTTCAGTATTGACTGAGATCACAGTACAGTCAATCTGTCACTTAAGAGAGTCACAAACACTACTCAATTCAGAGGACTCAGAGGCATGGCTGTAAGTTTTGTCTGCCTCGAATGTACAAAGAACACATTGCCAATTTAGAACCATCGAAGAATTGTTCATTCTAAGTTTGAACTAAATGCTCTTTGAGATTCATATTTGTTACTCTTGAGAATATTTCTATTAAGTAAACTTGGTTTAGATAAGCTCGGAGGCCACCTTAAATCTATAATAACTCTTGCTAGATAGGTTTTGATAAGTAAAGCGGAAAGAAACACAAAACAGAGAGACTAAATTTCTCTAAAATTAAGCATATGGTGCTATTTTTTAATTATGGGATTTTTATATGTTTATTTTGACACTGAGTTTTCCATTCCTGTCCAGGTTGGAAGTACTTCAGTCACTCATGATTTCAATTCCATTGCTGATCAGTGCAGAATCTTAGACCTGTTCATTTTCTTATCTAGAGATTTATTTACCTCCTTAACCTCTTTCTTGTTTATTTTGAGGTTAGATTTATCAAGTTCAGAAAGAGGGAGGTTGAGGTCCCCCACTAGTATAGTTTTGCTGTGAATTTCTTCCTTCAACTCCCCCAACCTCTCTTCTAAGAATCTGGATGCTATACCACTTGGAGCATACATGTTTAGTAATGATATTTCTTCATTGTCTACGGTGCCTTTTAGCAGGATATAGTTTCCATCCTTATCCCTTTTGATTAGATCTATTTCTGCTTTTGCTTTGTCTGAGATTAGGATTGCTACTCCTGCCTTTCTTACATCAGCTGAAGCACAATATATTCTTCTCCATCCTTTGACTTTTATCCTATGTGTATCCCCCGGTTTCAAATGTGTTTCTTGTAAGCAGCATATTGTTGGATTATGGCTTTTAATCCATTCTGCTATCCATCTCCGTTTTACGGGAGAATTCATTCCATTCACATTCACAGTTATGATTACAATCTGTGCATTTCCCTCCATCTTCTTTCCCACCATTTGTGCTTTTACCTTTCCTGTCTCCCTTCCCCTACTCAATAGTATTCACTTTTCACCACCTCCTCCTGCTGCCTTCCCCTCCTTCTTTTAGCCCTCCTCCCTTTTACTCCCCTTTACTCTTATTGCTTCTTCCCTCCCTTTTAGCCTCCTTCCCCTTTCTTCCCCCTTCCTCTCCTACTGCCTATAGAGCTAGTTAGGATTATCTACTTAAGGTTATTGTTCCGTCCTTTAAACAAATCAGATGAGAGTACCTCTCACACAATGCTCATCTCCCTCCCCTCTTTCCCTCTACTATGATTTTGTACTTCTTCTTGTGATGTAATTTGCCATTTTCTGCTTCCTCCTTTTCACACTTCCTATTACAATCCCTTCTCATACTTAAATCATATTTTTAATCATGATATCATTTACTTTATACCCATTCCCCCTATGCATATCCCTTTTATATTTCATAATAGCTGCACAATTCTCAAGATTAACAGGTATCATCTTCCCTTATAGGGAGGTAAACAGTTTGCCCTAATTGAGTAACAAGTTGTTTTTTTTTCCTCCCCCCTGTTTACCTTTTTATGATTCTCTTGAGACCTGCATTTGAAGATCGAATTGTCTATCAAGTTCTGGCGTTTTGGTCAGGAAGCTCTGGAAATCCCTTACTTCGTTGAATGACTTTCTCCTTGCCTGGAATGTTTTGCTGAACTTTGCTGGGTAGTTGATCCTTGGTTGTAGTCCCAACTCCTTTGCCTTATGGAATATTGGGTTCCAATTCTTTTGATCTTTTAATGTAGAAGCTGCAAGGTCCTGTGTAATCCTGACTGTTTCTCCTTGATATTTAAATTGTTTCTTTCTGGCTGCTTGTAATATTTTCTCCTTCACTTAATAGCTCTGGAATTTGGCAACTATATTTCTTGGGGTTTTGAGTTTGGGATCCCTTTCAGGAGGGGAGTGGTGGATTCTTTCGATGACTATTTTGCCCTCTGAATCTAGTACTTCTGGGCAGTTTTCCTTGATGATTTCCTGGAAGATATTGTCCAGGCTCTTTTCTCCATCATGGGTTTCTGGCAGGCCAATAATTCTTAAGTTTTCTCTTTTGGATCTATTTTCCAGGTCAGTTGTTTTTCCAATTAGATATTTTACATTTTCTTCTATCTTTTCATTCTTTAGATTTTGTTTGACTGATTCTTGCTGTCTCATTGAGTCGTTAGTTTCTACTTGCCCAATTCTAATCTTTATCAAATTGTTTTCTTCTGTTAACTTTTGCATCTCCTTTTCCATCTACCCAGTTTTTCCTTTTAAGGAGTTATTTCCTGGAGTTAATTTTTGAACTTCCTTTTCCATTTGTTCAATTTTCCTTTTCAAAGAGATGTTCTCATCAGTGAATTCTTTCTTAATAATTTTAAGATCATTGGCCGGTTTATCTTCTATTTCCTTCTTCAGCTGTTCCACACCTCCAAAATTTGGTCAGATTCTCCTTTCAGAGGTACCTGAAGGAATTTGTCCGAGAGCTTAGGTGAGTCATTGCTCTCACTCCACCATCTTGGCTCCACCCCAACCTGTTCATTTTCTAACATGATACAATTTGCCTTAGGCAACCTCATGGCTCCCCTTTCCCATTTTCAAGGTCTCACCATGTTGGTGTCAGACTTTGGACACACAATCAGTTTTAGCAATACTGTAGTCAGACTGTGTAAGTATGATGTAAGTCATATCCCTAATGAATGTAAAGTGAAAGCGATTAATAGATTGAAAGGATTAGATCTGGTAGAAAATGTACCTGAAGAAATATGGAAGAGGTTCCCAATATTGTACAGGAGGCAGCAACAATAGCAACAAACATTCCAAAGGGGAAAAAGGAGGAATAAAGCAAAATGTTTGTCTGATGAAGTTTTACAAATAGAAGAGGAAAGAAGGAAAGGGAAAGGGAAAGGAAAAAGGGAAAGATATGCCCAACTGATTGCAGAATGCCAGAGAATAGCAAGGGGAGATAGGGAGTGTTCTTAAATGAACAGTGCAAAGAAATAAAAGAAAGCAATACAACAGGAAAGACAGAGATCTTTTCAAGAAAATCTGAGATATGATGGGAGTTTTTCATGCAAAAATGGGCATGATAAAAAACAAAAATGATAGGGACTTAACAGAAGGAGAAAAAAATTGAAACAGCTGGCAAGAATGAACACAGGGGCTATACCAAAAAGATCTTAACATCACCTATCACCATGATGGTGTGGTCACTGATTTGGAGCTAGACATCTTAGAGAATGAAGTCAAGTGAACCTTCAAAACTATTGTTAACAATGCATCTAATGGAGGTGATGGAATTGTAACTGACCTATTTTTTAAAAAAACCTAAAAATATAATCATGTTAAATTGATGTACTCAATATGCCAGCAAATTTAGAAAACTCAGCAGTGGTCACTGGATTGGGAAATATCAGTTTATGACCCAATCTGAAAGAAGGGCAATGGCAAAGAATATTCGAATTACCAAACGATTGTGGTCATTTCACATGCCAGCAAGGTTATATTTGAAATTCAACAATATGTGAACTGCAATATGCTTCAGCAATATGTGAACAAAGAATTAGCAAAAACAAAACAAAAAATACAGGATAGTTTTCAAAAAGGCACAGACACTTCCTGTGTGACCCTGGGCAAGACACTTAATCCTGATGGTTGCCCTAAAAAAAAAATGAGGCAGAGGAACTAGAGACCAAATTGCCAATATTCACTGGAATATGGAGAAACAAGGGAGTTCCCGAAAACATCTATTTCTGCTTCATTGACTACACTAAAGCCTTTGACTGTATATGTCACAACAAAATGTGACAGGGCCTCAGAGATAGGAATACCAGATCATCTTTTCTCCTGAGGAATCTGTATATGAGCCAAGAAACAACATTAGAACTGAACATAGAACAACTGATTGGTTTAAGACTGGAAAAGGAATATGACAAAGTTGTAAGTTTTCACCTTATTTATGTGTCTTATAGACATCTTGAAACATGTCAACCTAGATAAATCAAAAGCCAGAATTCAGGTTGCTAGGAAAAATATCAGTAAGTTCAGAAATGAGGATGATATCACTCTGATGGCAGAAAGTGAAGAGTTAAGAAGTATCTTGATGAGGGTGAAAGTGGAGAATACCAAAGCTGGCTCGAAGTTTAACATTTAAAAAAAACACCAACATCTTGGCAACTGGTGCCATCATTTCCTGACAAATAGAGAGAGAGAAGAAATGGAAGTAATATAGATTTTATATTCTTGGTCTCAAAGATCACTGCAGACAGTGACTGCAGTTATGAAATTAGAAGACACATGCTCCTTGGAAGGAAAGCTATGGCAAATCTGGACAGCGTAATAAAAACAGAGACATCATCTTACAAAGAAGGATCCATAAAGTCAAAGCTATGGTTTTTCCAATAACAAAGTATGATTGTGGGAGTTGCACTATAAGAAAGTTGAGCACCACAGAATTGGGGCTTTTGAATTTTAGTTCTAGAGAACACTTTTGAGAGTTCCTTGGACAAGAAGGAGATCTGATCAGTCAATACTTAAATTGATTCAGGCTATTCACTGGAAAGTCAAGTTGTGAAGTTGAAGCTTAAATACTTGAGCCACATAATGAGAAGACAGGACTCACTGGACTTCATTGATGTTGGGAAAGATTGAAGACAAAAGGGAAAGGGGATAGCAGGGGATGAGATGGATAGATAGTGTCATGGAAGCAATGAACATAACCTTGGACAGACTTCAGGAGATAGCAGAGGACAAGTGGGTTTGGAGTGCTATGGTCCATCAGGTTATGAAGAGTTGAATGAGCTATATGGCTAAACAATGGGCTCAGATCATCCCAGATATACCAGCCTCACCCTCCACTGGTGATTATTTATAGGCATTCCATACTGGCTGAGCCTATGTTTTAAAATTAAAGGGTCAATCTCTTCTTTACAATTATGGGGGACTGTGTACACAACCAGGGCAACAAGGTGGTGATAAATAGAAGGCTGGGCCTAGATTCAGGGAGACTCATATTCCTAAATTCAAATCTGGCCTCAGAGATTTGCTAGCTGTGTGATCCTGGACAAGTCACTTTATCCTGCCTACCTCAGTTTATCATCTGTGAAATGAGCTAGAGAAGGATATGGCAAATCGTACTCCAATATCTTTTCCAAGAAACCCCAAATGAAGTCCTACAGATTTAGACACAACTGAAATGACTCAACAACAGCACATATACGCAACTTTTCATATATTGAACAGTTTGATTGATGATTTAGTTTTGCTAAACTGTTTTTATTTGGCTTTTTTAAAATTCCTTTTTATAAAGGATGACTTACCAGGTGGGGAGGGAAAGGATTTTATTTCAAAAATGAAAACTATGTAAAAAGAAGATCAATAAAATGCTTTTTTTAAACTGAAGGGCCAAGAATAGGTTCTAATAAAAATTTTGCTGTTTCACTGTTCAAATTATTTTAATTATTTTCTTTAAATGGAAATAAAAGTTCTAAATAAACCTTTCATGGAGGTATTAGAAAAACCTTGAACACATGAAGTATTCATTACTTTCTGATGTCTCAGGATTTTATCTGTCATATATAATATACAAGCATTAGCATCACATCACAGTTTACCGCTGAGGCCCCTGTAGACCAGAGGTAGCTATGTTTTGTGGGGTGAGTACAAAGACAGGAAGGTTGGTGTCAGATAGCAGAACCAAAAACAGAGAAAGGAGAGTTTTGTTTTTATGGGAGCCCAGGCTGAGAATCAAGTCACAAGCAGAGAAAAGTCACAGAAAATTGGAAAGTGTGAATTGGGAGGAAAACAGCAGAACAAAAGCCGAAGAACCTGAGACAAGACAGTCTGATGGAAGTGAAAATGCAACATCAAGGTAAACCAAAGAGTTTACAATGACACAAAAGTCAGAGTAAGTGAAGATCTTGGAGATAACAAGTAAATAGTTTGCCATGCTCAAACTGGTGTTCCGGTGGAGCATTTTGGTTTTGGGGAAGTTTTCATGGATTAGAGTCATTCTTCCTTCCATTTTTAAAGTAACAATTCTGTCAGCTAGTGGGGTTCATACAATACTAATCAATGGTTTGTTGAATAATACCTCCTTGGGAAATGGACTCATAAAATGTAAAGTGGATTCTGTGTCAAAATTGAGATCAAACTGAAAACTCCTGTAGTGGTAGTCCTGACTAACCCAATCTATAAAATTCAGGCCTGGCATAGAAGATACATGTCATATCTTGAGCTACCAGAACCATCCATGCACTAGTCTCAAATTTGAGAGCTCAACAGTAACATTCTAGCATAGCCTATCCACAACCTCATTTCTCTTGGCTGGATGTGTATTAATGAATAAAAAACTGTTACCGAGGACTTACCATCTCCTAAGCACAATGTTGAGCATTCAAAGTACCATTACAAAAGCAGGACAATCCCTGTTCTCAAAAAGCTTACATCTACTAAGACGAGATGACTCATATAAGCCAGCAATAGGTAGGGAGGGGTATTTTGATCTAGAAGTCATAGGGATAATGAATCAAGTCATAGGAGAGCTGCTTGATACGAATTCCCCCAAAGCAATGGTAGTATAATTTAAATTAAAAGGTTCAAAGAAAAAGGTAGACAGGTATGGTGGGAGGTGTCCGTAGGGTTGTAAGGCAGATAGCAAGAAAAATGACCAAGGACAAGAGTGTGCTAGACCTCCTCCTATCAGTTCCATCAATCGAAAAGCATTTATTAAGTGCTTATGGGGTGCCAGAAAGTTGATTTGAATTGATTTGAAAATGATATCAGAGAAAGGGTGGATAATTTTGAGTAAAGGCCTCATACCTCAGGTGGGACCAAGAAGTAAGGCTCCAAATAAATGTACCCAAAAAGGGCAACCAGCCAGAAGGCTTATTATATATGCACTCAGTATGAAAAGGACTGCTGATTCTCACATTGGCCTCATGTACATGGCTGGTGATACCTTCTAAAGTGTCATCTTCAGACATAAATGACAATGAGACAGATGTTTGCTGAGCATATGATTCTTGATACATTCCTCATGTGAAATCATAAATAATTGGTTTCTTGTGACATCATAATCTCTTCCATAGAAACCAAATGTGATGTTCCACATTGAAGTTGTTGGCTTTGGGACTTGAAATCACAGCAGGAGCTGACAAAAATTCACACATGAAACAAAAGGCACTATTTTCACCCAAATGTCTTGATTAATAAAATATGAGGGAAAGAAAGCAGAAAACGTGTTCATTTTTTAAAAGTTGAAGGGTTTCTGTACCAAACGGGATTTTTCCTAAGGTTTTCAAACAGGGAAACCCTTCTCATCATATCATAGTTATTTTTTGCAGGTTAAAAAAGAGTGCAGAGTGTTTGGTCATTTTGCTAAACATTATCTTATGTTTCCGTAGAAAGAAAGACTCTTAAATGAAGAATTTTTGCCAGACTCAGTGGGTAAAAGCTCCAGGTGCCCTTGTCTGCTAAATGACTGCATGATCTTGGCACATTAATTTCTGAAGCTGTCTTTTTCACTTTTGACCTTTATATTGATGCTAATAGATTTGGAGAAATAAAATGTAAATTTGTCTCTAAATGGATTAGACTGGGGTGGGGCAAAAGCATTAGCATGACTTGGACCATGTGCACTAAAATTAAAACATCTATGCTCCAATGATTAATTTTATTAGTGGCACATCCCATTTGCCTGAGTGGAGAATACATTTCTCAAATAGATACTATTCTCATTCAGATCTAGAGTATGGAAAAACATCTTTGTTTTCTTGTAGCAGTTATTTTCATAATAGCGTAATACAAATCTAATAAATGTTCTATGGGTTTTACACAGATCACAATTCAACAAGAGTTTACTATTGTTTCAGTAATTCTTACAGAAGAGAATATAACCTCTCAAGCTTTGGCAGATCTGAAAACTTCAATACCTCGAAAGATAAGGAACTTCATTTGTGGGCACTCACTCCACTAGGTATATTATAGCTTCTCCCTCTCCTTAGACTGTAGTTATATCAGTTGCTATGGCCCAAAACATTAATGACCTCTGGTCAATCTTCTTGCGATTAGTTTCTCCATATTTAGTGAGGCTTGTCCAAAAACAACAGCTATTAAATTTGTTTCCATAATTAGGCTTTCCATGAGAAAGGTGGGTTTTACCAAAGCTTACTCATTCCATTGCTTAAGAGTTTAGGAACCCAGGGTGGTCCCTGCACCATAATACGCCAATGACGTTAATTGACACTAATAGATTAAAGAGAAAAATAAGAATTTTACAAAGCTGTCAATGCTGGTGCACATGTGATTAGCAATGTCAACTTCTTATTATACTAATGTTCCCACAAACTTTAAATTGAGGACAATGCACCACTGAAAAATTTAGAAAAATTGTAACCCTCAAGGTAGAACTCTAGAGCAGGCACTCTTACCTTTTTTGTGTATCAACCTTTTGATGTTCTGGTGAAACTATGGATGCCTTAGAATGATGTTTTAAAATCCATAAAATAAAACACAGAAAATCACAAAGAAAACTAATTATACTGAAATACAGTTATCAATTTTTTTTTTTTTAAATTCACAGACCCTAGGTTAAGAATCCCCACCCTAGAGAGTTAAGGGCAATGATTTTTTGCCCATGGTCACATGTCAGATGTCTCAGCTTTGACCTGAAGGGGCCATTCATATGTTCAGCAAGCAACTCCACAAAATATTAGGACTTGCCATTCACATCCAGAGAAAGAATCATAGAGTTGGAACTCAGAATGAAGCAGACTATTTTCTATTTTGTTATATTTTGTTTTGTTTTGGGTTTTTCATGGTTTCTCCCATTCATTTTAATTCTTCTATGCAACATGACTAATGTGAAAATGTACTTAATAAGAATGTATGTTTAGGACTTATATAAGATTGCATGTCATTGTGGGAGGAGAGCAGGGAGGGAGGGGGAGAAAAATTTGAAACTTATGGAAGTGATTGTTGAAAACTGAAAACAAATAAATTAATTATTAAAAAAAAGAATTGTAGGTAGGAGGTCTCAGATACTTCCTGACTGTGTGATCCTGGGCAACTTAACAATTGCTTGCCTCAGTATCCTCAACCATAAAACAGGGACATATAATAGCATCTAATTTTCAGGACTATTGTGAGGATCAAATGATATTTTTCTTTGAAAGTCTTTAAGGCTTGGTATATAGTAGGCATTATATAAATCCTTATTCTCTCCCTGTCTCCTAATTCTGGAAAGGAAAAGACTCATAGAAAGAAATGGAAGCCTCTAATAGTTAATAGGCAGCTAGATGGCATAGTAGGGGCAGCTGGGTAGTCCAGTGGATAGAATGCCAGGCCTGGAGTCAGGAAGATGAGTCTTCCTGAGTTCAAATCTAGTCCCAGATACCTATTAGCTGTGGGACCCTGGGCAAGTCACTTAAACTGTTTGTCCGCAGTTTTTCATCTATAAAGTAAGATGGAAAAGGAAATGGCAAACGACTCCAGTGTCTTTGCAAGAAAACTCCAACTGGGATCATCACCAAGAGTCCAACATGAGTTAAGCAATTGAATAACCACAACCAACAAAGAATCAATGGAATCTGGAAGTGGAAACAACTATGTATTTCTTCATAGCAAATTCTAATCTCAAGCATCAATTACACAAAAATTCATATTCCAGTAAATTGACAGATAAACTCTCTTACTCCCCTAGAACAACTCCTGGACCACTGAAATTTAATTCTAAGATCATCCTTCTCTTTCCTTTTCCTTTCCCCCTTCACTCATAGTTCTATGCCCCCATCTTCTCTCCTCAGTCTTATGAAAGGAGCCTATGATGATTCCTGTCCAAAAGTTAAATGAGCAGTCAGTTGTTATATTTCATATTTCAAACTCTGACTTACTCATCTACCAAGACTGCTCAAAAATGTGTGTCTAAGGGGAGAACAAGTGTTCATAGACATGTATAGAGTTGTGTGCCAGCACACTCATATCAGTCTCTGTTTACCCAAATGCAAGTATTTTCATCTGTCTTGCCTTCTACAAATTGACCTGGAGCTGTCCATTTCATCTTCACTCTGACCCTTCTCCTCTCCCCAAATGGAACAAGAACTCTGCTCTTGGTATCTTAAACTCTGATAGGCAAGCTTTTAGTTTATCTTGCCCAGAAACAGGTCACCTCATTACTTTCTAACTATTTCTAAACTATCAACCCCCTTACAGCCTTAGCTCCCCTTTTATGTGCTATCTTATCCCAATAGAATGAAGGCTCCTTGAGAAAAGGATATACCTTGGTTTTTCTTTTTTATCCCTAGTACTTAGCACAGTGACTGAAACACAGTAAGCATTTAATAAATTATTTTTACTCATCTTCTCTGTCTGGGTCTTTGCCAAAGACAACACACACAACAATAAAGTAATATTGATAACCTTATCTCTGACCTGAAGATTTCATAGAATTTTCTAATTGATTTTTAAAGGAGATGAACTGGATTAAAAAACTTTCATCCCTTTGTCTTTTGGTCTCTCACTTTGGAAAACTGCTAGTTAACTAGGTGTTAGATCAACGAAAAAGCCATATTTATAATATATGTTTAGGGAAGGTATAATTTAGGTGACTCCTATGGAAACATTATATTTCTACTTGGAATATACCCTTTCCAGCTAGTGCTTTTATAATAGCTTGAAAGCTCAACCAGAAACTTTTCCCATTTATGATGGAAGTGAGGGAAGAGGGGAGGAGAGGAGAAGTGCTGACAGTGACTACATTTTTTAGATGACTATAGAAGTATGAAATAAGTGAGACAGATGGATGGTTGTAGAGGTTTGACTTCCAAGTAGTTAAATTTGAGAATCCCAATTCCAAGGTTCTGTTTCATTTTTCTCATTTTAATAATCAATATTTTATATTAACTATGAATATATTTTGAAAGTAGAGAGAGCTATGCAGTGTGGATTATGATAGCACAACTCCATGGAGTCTTTTACGGTGGAAAAAAATGTGGAAAGAAAGCTTGATAATGGAAAAATATCCATTTGCCTAATGGCAAACTTTGATCCATGGCTTGGAGCCTAGACAGTGAGTGGATTGTAAGCCCCTAAATAAGGTCCCCCAAATCAGTGTGTGTGCCGCCAATCTGTCATGAAGGCCAGCTGTAATGCTTTCTGGCATTGCGATGTCTTCAGCTGGTTTGTGTCAGAAGTCCAGTGAAGGGGAGGTTTTCCAGAAGCTGGCTATGGAGCGTCTGGCTGCTTGGATCAAGGGTGTTGCCAGTTTAACATCACAGCAAAGGGCTATAACATCTGGCCAGAGACCCATTAGGAAAAGGGAAGTGTGAGGTGAGGGGGATGGAGAAGAGTAAAGAGAGAGGGAAAATGGGGGGAGGGGTTTTGAGGGTACTGAGAGGTTGTGGATTGAAGGTAGTGAAAGAGGAGGGGAGGGAGAAAGTAAGAGGGGGAGAAAAAAATCCACTGAGATTTAGACTTTAGTTATGCTACTGATAATATAAGGCCTGAATTCCAAAGCTTCAGCACTCAGGGAGAAGTTAGATCACCACCCACAGAGGAAGATGTGAAGCTTTCAGATCCCAGGACAAATTTCACAGCCGTATGTAACTTTCAGTACAGCTCTGAAGGGTTTGTGTATGCAGAGGCCTGATTAAGAGCTCTTTTCTTTCTTCTTACAAATTGAGGTTTTATTAGCCAGGATCCAGATGCTTCTCCTTAAAAAATGATTAATATCAAGTTCATCATTCCACTTGAGGCCAAGTGATGTGAATGACAGTGTCAGAGCCAAACATGTGTGAAGTGTACAAAAGTCTCAATAGGAAGTAGTCTGTTTGCAAACAATTTGGAACTGCATCCTACTTGGGTTTGATTGGTCACTTTCAACTTGCCCGGTTGGAAAGACAGGAGGAGAAGGAAAATATGAATACCCCCAAGTACTCTCTGCAGAGAGCACTGTGGTTACTGGGTACAAAGAGCTGCCAGTTCTGAAGTCAGCTAAGATGTTCCTGAGAAAGCTATCCTGATCCAGGTGGGGAAGGAAAAGCTAGCTAAACTGCAGCAGATTAACAGGGACAGGGAAAAGATTTCTGTGAGAAGATCCCCAAAAGAGTGCTAATTGTTTCCAAATGATAAATGTGGGCAGATTGATGTGGAATGGGTTCAAATTTGGCTTGAAAGCTCTTGGTAGGGACCTGGAGCAAGTCCAGAAGGCTATTCCTGCTTTCAATTACTAGGCAGAGAAGCAGACCAGGACCTTTTTTTTTTTCATGAGTGACAAATGAAACGGACAGAAATGACCTCTCTGCAATCCTTGGCACATTTGGCTTTCAATGTGACAGAATGCAGTCACATATAATACATGGAAAGGAATGCCAAGGATTTCAAATAATGCCAAAGAGGGATGATTTCACCTGGAATCCAAACTCTTAGGCAATAGCATTACTATTCTTGGTCCCAATCACATAACTACAAGATTTCCTTCTACTTTGGGATTTTCACAGCATCAACACTTAGGCCTAAGGACATAAAATCATAGATTATTATAGCTAGATGGGACCTGGGAGATCATCTAGTAGGCCAAACTGTTCATTTTAGAGAGGAGGAAATTGAGACTCAGAAAGGTTTTGTAATTTACTCAAGGTCATGGTGCTAGTAACTAAAACTCAGGTTACTCACTCCAAATTAATAAAAAAAATTTATAATAATTTCCTATTTGCAAAACTCTCATTTGATACTCCTAACAATGCTATTATCATTATCTTTATTTCACAGATGAGAAAAGTAATATTGTTGTATGATGTTAAGTCATTTGCTTCAGAATCACTAAAAACTAGTAAGTGTCTGAGGGGCAATTTGAGTATAGATCTTCCTAACTCCAAGTCCGGCACTCTGTACACTACATGTCACTGCTACTTATATTTTGAGAACGATTGCTTTAGGTTAATCACAATTGTAAACGCTTTTAGTAGGTAGAACCGTATTTTAATAGAGCAAAATTATAGATAGGCTATTGATGACTAATTCTGTATGTTTCCTCTCTGTTGATCTAACTTCAAGACACTGCCAGGATTCTTTTCTCTGACCAACTCAGAGTTATTGCCAAAATGAATGGCGACAAAGTAGATGGTGCGTTTTCTACTTCAAAAGTTACATCAGTATTATAGTTAACTGGAGGAAAAAAAAAGAGAAACAGGAACGAATGCTATTTACCAAACCACATTAGTCAAAATACTGCATTTTAAAACGCTTTAAGTTGTTATACATCATCATATAAGTCATCACCAAATAGTGAGTACAAATTCCTAAGAGTTATGTTGACATGGAATTTGTCAGCCAAAGTGCTGGAAAATTTATATCTCCTCATATATCTGGAGTCATATCTTCCATAGAAATTAACATATTATAACGCTAATATTTCAAGGTAATGTTTTCTCATGAGGATGCCATATTTTATCAGTTAATATCATCTGTGTAAAAACTATTCAATTACAGTATCAAGCTGTATATGATTAATATTGGCATTAGAAATATAATGATAACATTGAAAGGTAACATTCAGTTCAGTATAGAATCAGGAGAAGGAAAATTCATGCATTTCTTCTAATAAAATAAAATGTATGCTTCATGAAAGCAAGGAACTAATCATAGCACTATCTGGAGGTAAGAATACTTCAATGAGATAGCCATTTTATTTGCTTTCAAAATTTAAAGGGCTATATAACTGCTAATTATTTTATTCCACAATTCCAATGAATATGTGATCCCTCTAATGATACCAATTGCTACCAGCCCTCCCTCACTCAAAACAAAGTCAAGTGCAAGTCATGTCATCATTTCTCTGATGGCATGGTCTTCTTTGGCAACGAAGGACCAACACACACACAAACCAACTGCTACATTATCCATAACTACCCATTCAAGAATCCTTATCTATGCTCTCTCATAAATTTCCCATTGGACCTCCACCCATTACACTGATGGCCATCAAATTCTCATCATATTGCATGTGTGCCAAGAGAAATCACAGACTATCCATTGGTTGTGTCACATGCTTGTTAGGTGATGGAATCTTTTTTTTCTTTTCTGATCATATATATTTTAGCATGGCATTCTTTCCATAGCCCCTCCTGAGTAATTTCCTCATTTGCAATGTTTTACAGTCTGGTCACTCTCACCATGTATCTTTCCTTTGCTCTTGGGTGGTATTCAACTTTAAGTCTTTAGAGACAGTCATATTCCATAATAACCAGCTACAGGATGATATTTTGAAGAGATTTTTATTGACTTTTTTATATAACTCACACTTCCCTGTTCATATGCATCCCTCCCTTTCCTTTTGGAGAGCCTTACCTTATAATAAAGAAAGCAAATGATTAGGTAAATAATGGAAAAGCCAATTAACAGATCATGTAAGTCTAATATTCTATGCAATATTCCTTAATGATAGGGACCCCTCATCACCATTAGCACCCCTTCAGAGAAAGAGCGTGGAAAGAAGATATAGAAACTCATCATCTTAGGCCTGGATTATTGCAAGAAACTTTTGGTTGACTCTTCTGCCTTGAGTGTCTAACTCCAACACACCCTCCCCATGGGTCAAATTGATCTTAAAATGCAGGCCTGATCATGTTATACACACTCCTGTCAAATTCAATAGACTCCAGTGACTCCCTATTACCTCCAGGATAAAATATAAAATTCTGTATTTGGTGTTTAAAACTCTTTCCTTCCCTTCCAGTCTTCTTATAACATATTTTCCTTCATCTTTTCTACAGTCTAGTAACACTGGCCACCTCCACCTCCATCTCTTAATTCCATGTGTTTTCAGTGGCTGTGCCCTATTCTTGAAACTCTTTGCTTCCTCATCTCTATCTCCTCATGGTGGTGAAGGGTCCCTACTTCCATTTCCTCAGCCTCCTCTGAGTTTCACTTAAAGTTTTACTGTTTGAAAGTAGTTGTTTTCAGTCATCTTTAGCCTGCCCTCTGAAATTATTTCTAATTTATACTCTATAGATCTCATTAAAACATAGTTTTTTGCATGCTGTCTTTCCCAATAGGCTGTGAACTCAGGGAGAACAGGGATAGTGTCTTGCCTTTCTTTTACAAGAAGTATAAACTTAGTATAGTGCCTAGGTACTTAACAAATACTTGTTGACTTGACTGTGCTACATGGACCACTGTCTTTATAGTTAGGTATATTCTTATGGTCTCTGTTTGGAAAGCACATTATTACCTTTTTTGATTGTTTAAGGTTAGAAATATGAAGCACAGGAAACATGGGGAATATATGGAGAAAAAGCACTCTGGAGTCAGAGGAACTCCAGAGGATACAAATCCCAACCCAGATTTTTATCTGTGTGGGCTTGACCAAGTTGCTTAATCTCCCTCAGCCAAGGTTTCCTCATTTCATGGTAGAATGAGGATGTTCCGCTAGATCACTTTTGAGGTCCTTTCTAGGATCCTAGGAATCTCTTTTCCCTCCCACTCTCATCAGCAGCACCTGTCTGACCCTTACCCAAGTATTATCAGAAGGAGCCAAGTTACCAAATCATGATAATTTGGCAACCTATCTTTCAACACATGAACTGAACTGTCAGTTCAGGTGGCCTTCATTTTGTTTCCATTCCCACTCATTTCTATTAAGGAACTTTCTTGGAAAAGCAATGATTCCTAGATTTTAATTACACTATGATAAAATTAAATGATCAAGTTGTTCTAGGTAGCTACTGAGATCTAGTATATTTATTCCCTGCAGCCCTTTAACAGAAAACCCCAGAGAAAACCACTAGACAGCACCATAAATTCCTGGGCATTTATCTCTATAGCTTTCACATTACCCCCGTATGTGAAATCCACTGCCCCTCACCCCACAGTAATATACAGTTGAAGTTTTCAGAGATGACCATTTCATCAGTTTAATTTGGTCTTGTACACTGCTATTGAAACAAAGCATATTTGAGATGTGCTTGCTAAAGTCTTAGAGGCTGCTGCTGCTGTTGTGTTGGACATTCTAGGACTTAAAGAAGATATTCATATGTGGAGAGTAAGTGGCTTATTCAAAGACACTTAGCAAGTAAGTGTAAGGATTGAAGACAGAGACCTTGTTCGCCTGATTCCCATACCAGCACATTTCACCACCATCAACAACTTAAACCTCGGTGTTTCTATACTCACTGTCATCTGAAAGTACTAAAAGATTAAAATGAGATGATCCAGAACTGGAAATGATCATAGACAGAATCAAAGATTTGAAGTTGGAAGGGATCTTAAAGTGCATTTTCCCAAGGATGTACTGGCAAATGTTTAACCACAAGCTCTTCAAAAACCTGACATACTTTTAAATTTTTGTTTTGTTAACATTTCCTCTATCACTTTCTTAATTCTAGATCATCAATAAAACAATAAATAAAAAATTTGATTTGTAGCATTTGCTGATTTCCAAGATATAAATCCTCATGCTAAAAAATTAACACTCGGCTCTCATAAGCACATCTGAGCTGGCTCCAGCACTCTCCTGTGAGATACAAGCAAAAAACAGACTATAAACTCTGGAGTACCTGCTGAAATACATGTTATTTTGAGCTGCACCTATTATAAGCTTGGATAATTCAGATCAAAATTCAAATGGAATACGAACTTTGAAAAAATCTTCAAATTCAAAAGCTAATGAAGTTTAAATTCATGAATTTTTTAAACCTGGATGATGATGATGATGATAGCATTTACATAGCACTTTAAAGCTGAGAAAAGCACTTCAAAGTATTATCTCATCTGATCTTCAAAACAACATGTGAGGTAGGAGTTACTACTATCTTGATTTTATAGATAAGGAAACAGACAGAAAGAAGTTAAGTGACTTGCCATGGTCACATAGGTAATTAGTATTGGGGGCTGGATTTGAATTTGAATATTTCTGACATAGCTTTGTGCCATATTCAGTGTACCTTCCAGTTGATAATATTAAAGAGAGATGAGTGTGAGAGTGTAATATGAAAGATGAAGTAGAAAATTACAACTAAGAGATCTAGCTAAGACTTAAAGCAGGCTCTTTGGTGCCTTGTTCAAACCAACTGGTTTATCCAATAGAGGAGGCACTTTTCAAAGGGGAGAAACCTGGAGGGAAGAAGAGAAAAGGTGAAAAGGGAAAAGAAATAATTCCTATAATGATCTCCGTTGTAAACATGTTTTGAGCAGATTGAAAAAAATAATTCAACTAAAGTTATATTACAAAGAGCATACAGTACACTAAGTACAATTGTAGTATAGAAACAGGAAATTAATTAGTCTGGAATAGGGCATTTTTCCCAGGGTCTACAAGCTTCGGTGTGTTACTGGTGACAATTTAGGACTGTTTCCTTAAAGTAATCTGAGTCACTGCAGTGTGATGATGCTAGGACTTTGATCCTAGACTACTCTGACCCACTCCAATTAATTTCTTGATCTTGAATTTAAGCTTGGGCAGTGACACCTGGATCCAGAGGGAATTGCTCTGCTATTAGTAAAGCTAGGCAGCACAGCCCAGCTCTTTTAACAAGATAGCCTACCACAGGCGGTAGAAGCTCAGTTAGACCGATGCAAAATGTGTCAGTAATTAATATGTGGCTCCAAACATGCTACAATGTAAAATGTGGACATTTAAATGATCATTTTTTAAATTATATAATAACTTCTAAAAAAAGACTTTTAAACAATCTGAAGAGTTGACGAATAAATGAGAATTTCGTATCTGTGATTTTAATGGCTTAATAGGTTACAAGATGGGCTTATTAGTTGTATCATGCCTCACTTCTATTTGGATTTTCCCATGCTGATACGTAAAGACTTGATTCGGATGTTTGTTGGGGGTAATGGATATATTAGTGAATTCATTTAAAAGTTATATTTAAATTGTAGCAATTAAAAAAAATCATTAAGTTCTTGATGTGCATAAAACTCTGGAGAACAAAATTAAAAGGAAAAACAGACCTTGCCCTCCAGAAGCTTATATTCTACAGTTTTACTTTTGCGTTCTTATGAGACAATACTAGTAACGTTATTATGGATCCCAAAATTTTGTATATTAGCATTACAGAAATTTAACTAAAGTAATGATATTATTAAGAATAATAGGAATTAAAGAAAACTAAATCGCAGATTAGGTAGAGTGATAGATGTAGAGTCATGAAGACCCAAGTTTGAATCCTTCAGTAATCACAAAGTCCCAAAAGAAAATACAGTAAACTTTTTCATCAAGCACAAGACTACAAAAAGGATAAGCAGAAGCCTTCATAACCATTCCACAAAGGAAGTCAATCTGAATTCATATTAAACAAGCTTTCTGCTTCAAGCCTAGAGTATGTGGACAGAAAATTACTAGGCAAACTAGAAAACCACATTCTGTTGGCTCTGGCCACTTAGTACTAGTAAGCAAGTACGGAAATACCGGGAGCAAGTAATGCTCTAATTCTGACTGTGCTGTGTATTTTGATATATATTGAACAGTATCTCCTAAGAAAAGGCAACTAGGTGGCACAATAGATAGAGTGCTGGCCTGGAGTCAGGAAGACTTTATGAGTTCAAATCTGGCCTCAGACTACTAACTGTGCGGACGGCCCTCGATAAGTCATTTATTTAGCCCCTATTTGCCTCAGTTCCTTATCTGTAAAATGGGGATACACTGAAGAATGAAATAGAAAACCACCCTAGTACCTTTGCCAAGAAAACATGGGATAACATAGAGTAGAACATGATCCCACAACAATGTTGGATGTAATCCTTCTTGGGAGAAAACACATCTTTATTAGAATAAACGCCCTTTAAGCATTCCTGATGTAATGACCAGAGCTGAGTAGAAACTCTGAATTGAAAACTCACAAGAATCACTAGAGATCTGGGAAGGGAAACGCATTTGAGTGATTAGCTGCGCATAAACAATGATGAACTGCTTATGTTTTAATAGGAGAAAAAAGACACTTGGTGTCTCTTCAGAAGCCTAATGCCTGGAATGACCACAGAGGGAGTTAAGACAAATATTTTAAAGACATTATTGACATTAAAAAAGGAAATAAATGGAAGGGGAAAGGAATACATTGTGGAAGAAATGAGGAAGAGGTGAGTGGAACTTCCTACTTCTCATAACTATGGTACACAAGAAAAATATACGAACATTAATGAAGGGATGGGAGGAATGAGGACCACATAGATATCACTCCTATCTGAGCCAGACAAAAGAAGCGTTGAATAGATGCAGAAATATGCATATATAAAGCTTCAATTTCAGAGGGTAGGTCCTAAATTTGGGGGAATTAGAAAAAACAAAGAATAAGAGTTAGGTTCACTTCAATTAAAGATGACTGGTACCACTAACTGTGATCATTCCTTTTCTATCAATATATTTCCTTTAAGTATTTGTATGGTATACCATTGTGTATGTGTAGATGCAGATGTGTATAACACAAGAATTATGATACTGCCTACAGAATATGTAAACATAATGCATCACTGCTAGTGATACTAGCAATTGTTTCTTTTTCACCAACATCGTTGTAAAGTAGGAAGATGGCAGAGATGAAAGAGAGGACAAGGAGATATGATGGAGAGACGTACAAAACAATCACAACTATGAATGCAAATGTTAAATGCAAGAGGACAGTAGACTGCATTAGAAAGCAGAATACAACAATGTGTGTGTGTTCATCCTTTGTTGCCAAAGAAGACAATGCCACCAGAGAAATGATGACATGACTTTCACTTGACTTTGTTTTGAGTGAGGGAAGGCTGTGCAGGTCACCAGCCTCACTTCTCTTCCAGAGTCATCTGAATCCAGTGACCAGATATTCATCAGGATGACTAGAGATGACCCAGGATGAGGCAGTTGGGGTTAAGTGACTTGCCCAAGGTCACACAGCTAGTGAGTGCCAAGTGTCTGAGGTGAATTTGAACTCAGGTCCTCCTGACTCCTGTACTGGTACTCTACCCACTGCACCACCTAGCTGTCCTTATACAACAATGTATTGCTTACAAGAAACATGTTTGAAGCATAATGATTTATATGGGGTTAAGGTAAGGATCTAGAAAAGAATTTTTATGCTTCTGGTAAATTTAAAAACAGAGATAGTAAACATGTTAGAAGATTAGGCAACAGTAAGGGGAAAAGACATGGCTAAAAATGATAAACAGAAAATAATACGATTAAATGTACATTAGGTAGTGAAATAAATATGATATTGTACACAGACACATTCTCTCTCACACACATGTACACGCACACTTAAGTACTTAAAGTAAAAGTCAATCAAATAACAAGGAGAAATAAACATCACACAGTACAACAATACCTTCTGGATACAGGACATGGGTGTAAAATCCCACCTTATAAATAAATTAGAGGATAAGAGGGAAATGTACATTTTACAACTGAAAGTAGGGGAAGACTTCTTCCTGATCTTATCTGAAGAAATAAGGGATAGAATCTCAGGATATTAAAAGGATGATTCTGATATGCAAAATTGAAAACATTTACACAAATTAAATCAATGCCATTAGAATTAGGACAGAAATTGCTAAATAGAGAGGGAAAAAAACGCTGCAGAAATTTATAAAGGTCTGATATCCAAGCCATCTAGGGAACTGCTTCAGATATGTCAGCAGAAGAGCCATTCTCCAAAGGATATGAACAAGCTGTTCAAAAGGGAAGAAATCTAAACTATCAGCAATGTTATGAACAAAATGCTCCAAATTACAAATAATTAGAGAAATGCAATTTAAAGTAACCCTCATTCCATCTCATACTAATCAAATTAGCAAAAATGACAAAAAAATTAAAATGATCATTGTCAGAGTGGAATATGGAGAGCCAAGAAAAACAATGCATTGCTGATGAAACTAAGGTACAGTATAGCCTTTCTGGAAAGAAACTTGGAAGTATCCCCCGAGAGACACTAAACTGTCCATACTTTTTGACCATATAATGCCATCATCAGATATAGATCCTAATGAGATAAAGTAGTGATTAGTAGAACTCATAGGTACAAAATCTTCATAACAGTTCTTTTTTGTTTTTGTAACAAAGAACCGTAAACTAAGGGAATACCAATTAACTGAACAAATTATGGCATGTGAATGAAGTGGGATATATTTTGATATAGGAAATGAAGAGTTGGTTTTAGATAATCTTGCAAAAACTTACATAAACTAATGCAGAATGTGTTGAGGAAAGTCAGGAGACCAATATATCTCTATATCTATCTAGCAGTATATGAAGAGAGAGAGTGACAGAGAGAGAGAAATTCAGAGAGACAAAGACAGAGACAGAGAAAGAAACAGAGACACAGAGATACACACACATATATGTATACATATACATACATATGTAATTTATAGATAACTACAATTATTCCTTCCACATCACAGAATTTAGGGGTACTACACCTCTGTGATCTGGAAAATCCATGTAAAAAATTTTTATCCCTCCCTTTGTATTGGAGAAGTTTGGGGATTTTTTTTATTTTTCTTTTATGGGGTGTTGTAAATTTGGGGTTAAGTATTAGGCCATAGGTTCTGTATCATCTGCTGGCTTTTGTGTGTCATCTGTGGCTTCCCCCCAAATTCCCATTTAATCTTTTTACACCAACCCATTATATTTTGAAACTACAATGTGGAAAGTTGCAATGCGGAAGGGAAATGTATAATACTGTATTATACTATATAATACTGTAAATGAAAATAACTTCAAAAGATTTAAAAACTATGACTAATACAATGACCAACAATAATTTCAGAGGATCAGTGATGAAGTATGTTGCCAAACTTCTGACAGAGAAATGATGGACAAGAGTTGCCCAATGAGAGGTACAATTTCAGGCCTGGCCAATATGTGGATTTGTTTTGTTTGACTATACATGTTTTGTTACAAGGAAAAATGGAGGATGGGCATCAGGGTGAGCAGTACTAATGGTAGTGATGCCAAAAAAAAAAAAAAGGAAAAGAAGTATCACTGAAGCGTTAAAAAAGTACATGAAGAAGAAAATTCAGAGGGAGACACAATCAGGATACTTTTTAAACTAGTAAATTGAATTTATCATATAGTTTTAAATGCAAACTATACATAATAGAGATTTGCAGTTTTTATATACAATCCTCTTTTCTGTTACTTAATTAGAGAAATGTTAATATTGTTGGATGTTTGTCAACTTTAGAATGACAAAAATTAATTTTCAAACACCTTAAAAAAAATGTTTAGGTTTAACTCTACTGCTGAAAAGTTGACTGGGCGGAGTCATCTTCAAGTCTAATGGAAGTATTGGCCAGAAATAGGTCATTGTATCCTAGTGGAAAGAAAGCTAGCCTCAGTCAGAAAGATCTGGATTCAAGTCCCAAATCTAACATATACTAGCTATGAAACCATGCTCAACCTCTCAGTGGCCCCAGGCAGCTCACTAAGAAAGGATATCTTAAGCTGGGATCCACAGACTTCATGGGTAGATTTCAGGGGGTCTACAACCTTGAACAGGAAAAAATACATCTTGTTTTCATTGTCTCTTTGATTCTAATAATAACCGTGCAATGTAGATGCTATTATTGTCATTTTACAGACGAAGAAATTGAGCCCTGGAGAAAGCAGATGATTTACTTACATTCACACAGATAATTGGCTGAGGTTTAATTTGAATCCAGGTCTTCCTGATGATCAGATGCAGCACTCTTGTCTACTGAACCACCAAGCTGTCTAAATCTTTGACTTTGGGTGCTGGGTACCAATTAGAAATTTTGTCTTTAAACTGTGAAGTTCTCAAACTTCCCTCCTGATTTCACTTTACACAATCGTAACTTTCAGTACAATATCATACATTTCAGCATAGACGGTTTCACCAGTTACCGGCCCTCTCCTTTCAGCATCTGCTTCATGGGAAGGGAAACATTCTCTCTGCCACTCTTTCAGCATCTCTCCATTATCAGATCTGTTCCTTGTTTCCACTACTAGCTGCTTAGGGAAATGTTAACTGATTCAGGGTTTTAAATCTGCAGCACTTCACAACACTGTGCTGTCTTCTCAATGTGGGGCCTGGCTCACAGTCACTGATTGGGAGATGGAAGTTTGCTCTTGAGTCCCAAGGCAATCGTACACTGCCTGCTTTTCACTGCTCCCACATCCTGAAAGTGTTTTCTAAAACCCTCTAGTGTTGCCAGAATGACAATTGACTCATGATAACTACAGCCATTCAAGTGCTAAGGAGAATTGGCTGACACAGTAGGATTAAATAGATAAATTTTCCATTGGAAAAAAAAAAACAACAAAACTGAACTTAGACACCCAACCAATTCAGGGGAAAGTGTGAGAATTTAGGAGATTGGGATTGGCAACCAATCAATTAACTTACAAATATTTATTGAGCACCTACTGTGTGCAATTCACCATGTTATCATTTGGTGTGAAACTCCAAGACATCCGAGGCAGTCCTTGTCTTTCAGGCCCTAACAATATTATTGGAAACCTAAAACAAAGACAAGTGAAGGGAAAAATAAAAACCCTAATGACAGAAGGTAGTAAATAAAAGGCAAAGGCAACACATGCTTTCAGTGCTCAAAAGAGAAAATAGTGACTTTGGACAAGAGTAGTCAAAGAAAAATTCGTAGAAGAGGTGAGTTTTGAACTGGGTTTTGAAGTATCAGTAAGATTTTAATAGGTAGAAAGGAGAAGAGAAGGCATTTGAGGCAGATGGAGTGGTGAAGGTATAAGGGTAGGATAACAGTAATAACCTTATGCTTATATAGCACTTTTCTTAGAACACTTAGTGAGATAGCAGTATTATCAACTTTGTTTTGGGAGAGTAACCCTGAGGGTCTTCCTCTCCAGCTTGATTGGGTCGTTTTGGTTTCTTTTTAATTAAAGGAGTTAACCCTTAACTCACTTCTTAAAGAGGCAAAGCCTGTTCCCTAAATGGGCATCACCTCACTTTAAGTGAGTACCTGAAAAGGCCTTAGCCTAAAAGGGCAATGGTCTCCCAGTGCATCCTGGGCCATCTCCATCCATCCTGATGAATATCTGGTCAGTGGACCCAGATGGCTCAGGAGGAGAAGTGAGGTTGGTGACATGCACAGCCCTCCCTCACTCAAATCAAAGTCAAGTGCAAGTCATGTCATCATCTTGATGTCAAGGTCCTCTTCAAGAACGAAGGATGAACACAACAAGGGAAAGATCTAAGAATGTTAAATATCACTGTCACTCAGCTAGTAAATGTATTAGGTAAGGTACTTTCTAGCTGGTCCTAATTTCTTTAAGGAAAAAGCAGTTATGAGTAGAGGAAAGGAACTTGAATAGTTTGTGTAGAGTCAACAGTATATTCTATAGAGGGAAACTTGGAAAGGTACCAAAGAGCATTTTAATTCAAAGCTTAGGTTTGACTTACCAAGGATTCTATGCAAATCAAAATAACCGCTAGGAAACATTACCTGATAACAAAGTCCTACAGCATAGAAAATGTTTGGTTCAGATGTACTATGCTTTAATCAAACTGAACAGATGAAAGTGGGCTGTCACACAAAAGATTTTTGTTTCACAAATGAATTCTTTACTAAAGAATTTACCATAGAAGAATTCTTTGAGACAGTGAACTCTCCTAGTGCAATTATAATATTAAATATATAAAAGTTTTATTTACATGTAACTTTTAGAAAAATCCACATAGGAGATAAAAGATTCAGACCATTATACCTAGGATTCAAAAGCTAATTTCATCCTGAGACTTTTTTCCCTTGGGAGCCCCATCTGGGAAACCACACATACCATAGACTATAGAACATTAGAACCTCTTAACATACCTCTCTCTTTTCTTAAATCCCCCATCTATTGTCATCAGTTAGTTAAATGAAAACATGACTTTAGGTGAAACAACATTATGGTGGCAATTAATCCCATATGAATTATAAATGTAAGAATGCAATAATGGAGGTTTACATAATTATTGGCTGTGGTAAGAAGTAATATCCTATTCCCCCATCCCCAAGAAAGTTAGGTTACTTCTATCTTAAAAGATTGACATTATCCTTGAGGCTTAACTAGCCCAGGATACTAAAAGAAGCTTAGTCTAGCTGTTAAAAATCATATTGTAGAGCCTCCAATATGCAATAAAGTACTCCCAGACAGTTGAGGGATGAGAGATTTTTTTCCACTTGGGTAAATCAAGGAAGAACTTCATGGAAGATGTAACATTGTGGATGGACCTCAAGGATAGATAAGACTTCAATAGCTACATGGTACATGTTTAATAAATATTTGCTGATTGATCAGCAGAGATAACATTTCAGAAACAGTGGACAAAGAAGCAAATATTCAGAGACAGGAAAGGGTGGGATAATTTTGATAAATGGTAATAGCTCAGTTTTGATATGAGTAAATGAGAGAAGTCATGTGAGATGACCTTGGAAATATGCTTGAAACCAAACAGTGAAAAGACCCATAAATTAAAGAGATTTTGGGACCTTTCTTTGAGTGGACAACTGGGAAACATTTAAATTCTTGAGCACGGTAGTAGTGAGGAAGATTACTCCCAAAAGAAGAGTGAGACATATTGAAATTGAAAGATAAAAGCAAATTTTTGTTTAGACAAATATTTCAATAATTTAAGAAAAATGAATGAAATTTAATGAAAAATTTAATGAAATTTAATGAAAAAATGGAATTTGAGAAAATTTTGATAAGAATCAGAATTCCAACAAGAAAGATAAAAAGACACATATGAGAAATATTACACAGCTAGAATAGGAGATGATAATGACATGGTGATATAGCTATATGGGCATGGTCATCATTTACATTAAATTAACAGTTAATGCTACGTAAAGCATGCAGTAAGGAAAAGCTTCTCAATAATTAAAACAAACCAAAAGTAGAGTGGGATGAGTTTCAGGGCAATGCATCTCCCTCACTGGATGTCTTCCAGCAAAGAAGGGAGTTCTAGTAGAAGTTTAAAGCCAATTAGATGGTCTCTAAGGTCCCTTTTTTGTGAGAGTCTATCGTTCTACGAGTAGATGAAATTATCAGAGGAAACAGTGCAAGATAAAACACATACGAAGATGACTGAAGAGGGAAATTCCTTTAGGAATAGAGAATAGGAGCCAATTAAAAATCAGCAAAAGAATGACTGTAAAAGTAGGAGGCAAATAGTGCATGTGGAAATTTGTGGAAGCTAATAAAGGAGGTAATAGTTCTTATTTCAGAAAGATAAATAGTTATTTGATACCCTGAGGAAATGAATTCAAGAATCAGAAAGAAATAAAAAAAATCTGGGCATAAGAAGAGGATGAGCATTTTCAAATGCTTCCGAAAAGACCAGAAAGATGAGGATTACACAAAGGGGACATTAGTTGGTGATATAGATTAATTAGTGGCCTTGGAGAAAACATTATCAATGGAAAGATTGGAAGAGCAATCACACTGGAAGTTTCTGAATTAGTGGTAAATGAACGTGAACTACCATCTACTTGTTAGTGAAAGAGACAACAAAGTCACAATGTCTTGAGGAATGAGAAATGCTAAGAAAATGTTCTTTTTCATGTGTGGTTAAAGTCAAAGATGCTGTGAGTGTGCTTGTAATAGAGAATAAGAAACCTGTGGAGAGGGAAAGATGAAAGATATTGGATACTGATGTAGATGAAAGGATTATCCTGAGCAAGGAGAAGGATCACCTCTCTCTAAAACTAAAGAGGAGGAGAGAATGGGTGAAGACAGGGACACTTTGAAGGATGGAAAGGAAAGATGCAAAGATTCAGGAGCTGACATTAGACAATCTCAATCTTTTAGGTAAAATAAATGATGAAGTCATTTGCTCGAAATTAAAGGGCAATGAGTGAAGAGTAACTTTTAAGAATTCTGTGGAGAACTTTATTGTAATAAAAACAACAAACATCTTGATTTCCCTTATGAAATCCTAATACTAGCAAAAGTACAAGCAATATCTCTTCTTGATATGAAAAGGAAAGGAAAAAAACTTTCTTTCTCTTCTTTGACCTTTAATCCCCAACTATGACTAGTCTTTAAAACAAGGTGCAAGAAGTGTTCTAATGAACAACGTAGAGTCAAAACATTGTCAGTGTTCATAGGAGATCCAATGGGCATAAATCAGAGAATGTCATACGGTTTGCACTCTGAATCCTCTTTTGAACACACCTCAGTTCCTAGCTCCAAAATTCAACTATACCAAAAAAAGTATTCAGTAAATGCCTTTTCTCCCCAAACACAGCAAACTCAATAAAGAACCAATTCCTATTTTGATCTACTAATCAAAGTTAGAAAAAAGCAAAAGAAATCATTATTCATTTGTTTCAATTTCACAATAATAAAAAATGTGGCTGCATAGAGGCAATGCAGTACTGTAGAAAGAAAACTGGCCTTATTCAGGATGACAGGTTCAAATCCTACCTCTGACACATCCCAACTAGGTGACACCAGGATAAAAAACTTTTCATGTCCCAGGCAACTAAATCTCTAAGACTCTAAGATGCAAAGAAATTACTGATCTGGATTGATAGGAAAAGATCCTTGCCAGGGGTTCCTTCCACTGATAAGATGAAAAGTCCAAGATAAAAAAAAAAAAAAAAAACCACACAATCCCCCCCCCCATAATTATTATATTATCTCGAGAAGAAAAGTCGAATTAAAGAATCATGGAGATAAAAGCCAAACCCTAAATTTTGTGTCATATTTTGTAAATATAACATATCATCAGTCCAGTTCAACCAACATTTATTTAAGCCCCTGCTATGTGCACCTACTATGCTAGGCAATGGAGGATGGTCAAAGGTAAATAAAACACTGTTGGCAAGTCGTTCCTGAAGTTTGCACCTTTCACAAACCAACCTAATCCTTACAGAAAGGGGGTAGGGAGTAACCATTTATTTAAGTGCCTACCATGTGCCAAGTATCACATTATTTTACAAATATTTCACTTGATCCTTACAACAGCCATATGAGGTAGGTGCTATTATTATCCCCATTTCACAGTTGTAGAAACTAAAGTGGATAAAGAATAAGTGACTTGCCCAAGGTCAAAGAGCTAGGAAGTATATGAGGCTGGAATTAAACTCAGGTTTTCCTGACTCCAGGCCCAGTGCTCTAGTCACTAACCTATCTAGCTACCTCAGAAGGGAAAAGAAGAGTGTATTATGTATCTGGCACTGGTAAAATTCAATTTTGTGAAAGAAATTAATTGGAATGAATGAATTAATTCCATCAACATTTGTTATAACTAGTGAACTGGGTTCAACCCTGGTGCTCATTTCATCCTCACTAAACTGACAGGGATAGCAGCAAGTAAGCACAAAAGATCAACCTACATATGGAAGTTCTTAGACAAAAGAATTTTCAAAAACATTTAGGAGAAAGAATTACCTTCTTTGCTTGATGAGACTAACTGAGATAAAAAATACACTAAATTAGTACAATTCCTGAAAAATTCCATCAGAGAGACAATAGATGAGGAAAAAAAGAAATTTAAATCAGGCATGGGTTACACCAAATAGAGATTGTCTAATTAAACAAAGAAATAAGACAAAATTAACTTAGGGGAACTTTTCCTCAAATAAAAGTAAAATAAAGCCTGACAATTTAAAAAGGAAAGTTTATGACAGGTTTGAAAGGAAAGTGCAAAAAGCGGGGGCGGAAATTGATGATTGATTTATGCCAACTACTTGATGACTTTGTAAAAGTTTAATATGAAGAATTCTAAGGTATATTTTAGGCCAATGGCTCACAATGTGAATGAAGAATATAGCAACTAGATACATGTGTTTTGGGTTGGGGCAGTGGAGGGAGGGAGCATCTCACAAAAGCCTATCTTCTTCCATTTCCCTCCCCTTCAGGACCTAGAGAACCACAGCACTTCTCTTGGAGTCATTTTCCTGCCTTGTTCTCTTTTTATATAATGCATTTTTCCCTGTATCTCTCTTTTCCTGAAAAGATTTCCATGCCACTTCTAGATAGGCTCCTCCAAATACTGTCCAGGTAGCCTGAGGGATTTCTCAAGCTCATGCCTTCTCTAGGCATAAGTATAAAAGGTCCTCACCAACTGAGGATAATTTGTATTAAAAAATGATTCCACTTAAAATGGGGGCCAAGATTTCATAATAAAGAAAGTTTAACTGATCAATTATCTTGAAAAACAAAAGAAAAATTGATAAAAATAAGTTTATTTTATCTAACATTTAATAAAAAATAGGTTTTTACTAGAACCACACACTAATCCTTAGTATGAAAAGGAATGGGTCAACTGTTGATTTATTTGGCACATAGGTCAAAATTGCATGACTGCATAATACCACATTCTTCATGGCAATTTGACTTTTACAGCACAATTTTAAAAAGGATTATTGTTGCAAAAATATTCCAGGGTCTTCATCAGTTTTCTCAGGGTCTCTTTTTGAAACCCCTTGGTCAGGCAAAGAGACAAAGACCTAAAACCTTGATGAATGGGTGGGGATGAATGAGTATAATGATAAGATGGGAGTGATACTTGAGTGGGATTACTTTTATGAGTGGTCAGTTTATGCAGGATTATCTTTGTTTTATTATAGCTTATACTTGTTTAAGCAACCTTCAACCTCATGGCATAGTAATGGAGAACCATCCTTGGACTCAGGAAGAGCTGAGAAATTAACTCTGAAATGATATATACTGGTATATATCCAGTGATCCTGGACAAAGCAAATTTCCCAGGACCACAGGCAATTAATTCATTGAGGTGCCACCTTGCAGAACAGCTGCTGATCTAATTTGTTAGGGAGAGTTTCCACAATGGGAGTTCCCTCTACCAGGGAAATAACAGCATTTATATAATGAGAAGTTAGACAAGGAACCCAACTACTGGATTTTCTCTTTGTGTGTAGGAAATCTGATGGGGCTTGTGGGATAATCAAAGGTTGAAAAAGGTTGAGAAATTGTTGGCATAAAGTGAAGAGATAAAGAATAGAAAGTTCTGTCAGAACAAGCTTGAGAAAAATAGAAAATCATTTTAACGAAATGATGCAAAGCAAAAATAACAGTGAGTATATACCCTTCATAAGTATCTTCCAATTAATTTTGTAATTACTAAACTAACCCAGGAATTCAATTAGCTAAGAAAAAGAAATTCCACAATTGCATATTGTTAGAATCCAAACAGTCAAGTTCAAGATTGAGATGAGCCTGTGCAGAATATAGAATTAGATTGACAATAAGTGCCTCCCTAAAAGAAAGAACAATAATTCTGGTATCCAAAAAGGATATAAAAATTAATACTAATAATTATAGAGGAATAACTCCTTTATTTAGCTTACTAAAAGACTACAATAGGATGCTGCTAAACAGAATTGAACCTTATATTACCCCATTGTGATGTGTCAATCAAACAGGATTAAAAAAAACAACAAAGAAACAGTATTCATTGGCACATTATTGAAGGAGATTGGTAGTAGGTTGGCCACTCAAATAATTTTCAACTGTAATTAGTTTGGTAGATTTTTACAGGGGCTTTGGTTCAAAAAGTCATATGGAATTTGAATACAAACACGCTCTCCTCTGTCTCTCTGTCTCTGTCTCTGTCTCTGTCTCTCTCTCTCTCTCATCTCTCTCTCTCTCTCTCTCTCTATATATCTCTCTATATATATATATATATATATATATATATATATATATAATACCTGCTTATTTAATATAGAATGAAGCAACCAAGGATTTCTAGCTCCATACCTGTATTTTAAGGGGAAAGAGTACTGGTAAATAAATTTAAGAAATAATTCACTACAATTAGAATCCCACCTCAAGCTTGTGGGCTTCTCCCTCACACTTGGATTATTTCTTTGTAATGAGGTCTACCTAACAGGAGGGAGGGAGTAAAGAATGCCATCTTCCCAAGGTAAAGGATGAGCAACATCCAGGCATCCTCAAGTCTGGGTTTTTCAGCAGCTCAGTATTGATGCTTTGATGAGCGAGGGATGACCTTAATGACCCAGTTCTGTGGTAGCTGAGACAAGGATTCATTAGACAGTAAAACCACATTTGGATTTTAACTTGTTGGGACTAATGCTGTATTGTAACTGAGCCAAGTTCAAGACCAAGATGGGATAAAGTGGAGTATACCCCCTAAGTGTTGATGGAAATATTTAGTTTTGTTTGTATTATATCTTTGAAGTAAATATCCTTTTGTAAAAATTCATTGACTAAGCAGTTAAATTTAACAAGGACACTATTCACTGGCAACTGGGGATTAAGGTGTGAATACAGCCAGTTGGGGGCTCAAACCAATACCAGCAAAGACCTACCCAGGCAAATGATTCTGTCCTGACTCTGACAAGGTGAAGTTAAACTCTACCTGCCACATCAATAAGAACCAAAGGAACGGAAAGGATTAGATGAAACAGGATTCCTTGGGATCATCTAAGCCACATATTACTTAAATTCCAGTAAGTTAAAACAGAGAGAGAGACAGAGAGATAGAGACAGAGACAGAAACAGAGAGACAGACAAAGAGAGAGACAGAGAGAGAGACAGACAAAGAGAGAGACACAGAGACAGACAAAGAGAGAGACAGAGATACAGACAGAGACAGACAAAAAGAGACAGAGAGAGAGAATATCAGAGACATCCATGCATAGAGGAGCATTAGCATTCTCCAAGAAGGGGAATGAGGCTGTCTTCATGACTTGTCAGCTATGTTTCCTTCCTCCCTTCAAGGAGGAGGCATAAGTCCTTTCACCTTAAGGTAATGAGGAAGGGGGAAATTATTAGCTATGTGTAGGCTTCTTAAATGTCTAGAATGCCTAATCTGACTACTAGATTTTACATTGCAGCAAGATTAAAGAAAAGAAGTATATGTACAAAAAGACTCAAATTATAACAGCTATTTCTGAGTGGCAAATAATTAAGGGGGTATCCACCATTTGGGGAATAGCTGAAAAAATTATTATAACTGAAATGAACAGAATGTATTTTTTACAATTTTATTTTTATTTTCAGTTCCAAATTAGCTCCCTCCCTCTATCGTCATCTTCACCCACTGAGAAGGTAAGAAATAGGATATCTGTTATAGAGATACAGTAATGAAAAGTATATTTCTGTATTAATTATATCATACAAATCATACATATCACATACAAAAAAGGAAGAAAAAATAAAGGAAAAATATATGTTTCATTCTGCATTCTAAATCCATCAGTTCTTTATAGGGAGGTAGATAGTATTTTTTATCATGATCCCTTTGGAGTTGTAGTGGATCACTGTCCTGGTCAGGATTACTCACCATTTGAATATACTTATAATATTGTTGCTACTATGTAGATTATTTTCTTCTTTCTGGTCGCTTCACTTTCCATCAGTTCATATGTCTTCCTAAGGTGTTTTTTTTTCCTGGAACAACTTCCTTTATAATTTCTTATATCACAACGGTATTCCATCATATTTTTATACCATAATTGTTCAACTATTCCCCAATTGATGAGTATACTTTAGTTCCAATTCTTTGCCCCCACAAAAAGAACTATTTCAAATATTTTCGCATCTATACAAATATTTTTGTAGTGCTTTATCTTTGACTAGTAGCAGTATAGCCCTTTGGGCACAGCTACAAATTGTTTTCCAGAATGGTTGGATTTGTTCAAACCTCTATCAGCAGTGAATTAATATTCCAAATTTTCCATATCTTATCCAGTATTTGTCATTTTAATTTTCTGTTATATTAACCAACCAAGGTAGCTTTTCAACTCCATCGTGACTATTAATAGCTTTGATTTCTCTCTCCTGAAAACTGCCTATACATATCCATTAACTATTTATCAGTTGAGTAATGGCTCCTATTTTTTATGAATTCAGCTAAGTTCTTGACATATTTGAGAAATGAGACTTTAGCAAAAGAACTTACTGTAATCTTTTCCCAGTTTTCTCATTTTCTTCTAATTTTGACTGCAGTAGTTTTGTTTATACAAAGCCTTTTTTAATTTCTTGTAATCAAGTTCATAATTTTATCTCCTGTGAATCTCTATTTTTGTCTGGTCATGAACACTTCCCCTATCCATAGCTCTGACAAGTATTTTTTCCATGCTTCCCTGATTTGCTTGTGATATCATAATTTATTTCTAACTTTGTACCTATTTTGAACTTATCTTGGTATGTTCTGTCAGATGTTGGTCTATTTCTAGTTTTTTCAAGAGCATTTCCAGTTTAGCTGGCATTTTTTTTTAAACAATAAATTATTGCCCCAACAGCTAGTATTTTGGGTTTATCAAACATTGTTACTGTGGTCATTTGCTTTCTTAATTGTTCTAAATTTGTTAACTGTTTCAACTAAATTTTTTAGTTTACTTTCTAGAGTTTTCTAAATGCACCATCCTATCATTGCAAAAGTGATAGTGCTATTTTCTCATTGCGTATTCTTATTCCTTCAATTTCTTTAACAATAAAGATAAAGGACACCTCTGCTTTGCCTCTGATCTTATTGGAAAGGTTTCTAGTTTATCTATGTTATAGATAATGCTTGCCCTTGGTATTACAAAGATATTACTTATCATTTTAAGAAAAATGACTTACTCCTATGTTTTCTAAGGTTTTTAATGGGAAATGGTATTTTTTTGTCAAAAACTTTTTTCTGTATCTATTGATATAATCATATCAGTTTTATTATTTTTTGCTATTGACATCATCAATTATGCTTATAGTTTTCCTAATATTGAACCTGTCCTGAATGCCACGTGTAAATTCATCCTGGTCATATTATGTGTTTTAATGCTATATTGCTCTAATTTCCTCATTATAGTTTATAGTTTTTATACTGATATTCATTATGGAAATTGATCTATAGTTTTCTTTCTCTGTTTTGGCTCTCTTTGCTTTAGCTATCAAAACCATATTTATGTCCTAGAAGAAATTTGGAAGAGCTCCTTCTTTACCTATTTTTTTCAAACACTTTACATACTATTGGAATTAATGGTCTTTAAATGTTTTGTGCAATTACACTTGCAAATCCATCTATTCCTGTTTTTTTTTTAATCCCTAGGGAGCACAATTATGGCTTATTCAATTTCTTTTTCTAATATAGTTTAATATAGTTTTTCTAATATAATTTAAATATTATATTTATTATTTTGTCCATGCAGACAATTTATATTTTTGTAGATATTAATCCATTACAATTAGAGTGTCAGTCTCCCTGCCCTAAATTTGGAAAATAGGATCGTAATAAGTGCTTCAATTTTACTTTTATTGCTTGTGAATTTACCCTTTTAATTTTTGATTCTGGTGATTTGGTTTTCTTTTTAAAAATCAAATTAGCTAATGCTTTCTTTTATTATTCTCCCCATAAAACCAGTCTTCTAGTTTTACTTACTAATCTGGTGTTGGCTTGTTTACTTTCAATATTATTAATTTCTGCTTTACTTTTTGGGATTTCTATTTTGATATTAACTGGGATTTTTAATTTGTTCTTTTTCTAGCTACTTTATTTGAATATCTAATTTATTGATGTGTTTCTTCTCTCTTTTACTGATATGAACATTTAGTGATATAATTTTTCCTCTAAGTAATGCTTTGGCTGAATCTCACAATTTTTGGCCTATATTCTCATTATTTTCATTATATTTAATGAAATTACTGATTGTATGACTTGTTTTTGACCCATGCATTAGATTATTTACTTTCCAATTAATTTTTAATCAAAATTACTTTGCTGAAAATAATTTTATTTTCTTGGAGTCTGGAAAGAGTATACTTGATATTTACACTTTCTGCAATTGTTTATGAGGCTTTTATGCTTTAAAAATGGTCAGGTTTTGAAAGTGTCAGGTACATGTGCCATGTATAGCTGAGAAAAAGGTATATTCTTTTATATTCCTATTCAGCATTTTCCAGAGGTCTATCATATCTAACTTTTCTTATATTGTATTCATCTCCTTAACTTCTTTCTTATTTATTATGGTTAGACTTATCTAGGTCTGACAGTAGTAAATTGAAATTCCCCACTAATATACTTTTACTGTAACTCATTTACCATTCCTGTAACTCATTTAATTTTTCCTTCGAAAATTTGGACACTATGCTCGTTGGTGCATATATATTCAATATTGATATTATTTATTGCCTTTGCTACTTTATTTAGTAAAATGTAGTTTTCCTGATTATGTCTTTCACTTATTTGTATTTTTTGCTTTTGTTTTATCTGAGTTCACCATTGTTACCCCTTTTTTGCTTCAACTGAAGCATAATATACTCTGCTTGTTTATTCTTGTAAACAACATATTATTATATTCTGATTTCTAATCCATTTTCCTATCCTCTTCTATTTTACAGTTTGTGCCCTTCACATTCATTTATGACTGCTAACTGTGTACTTCCCTTGACTCTATTATCTAATGTTTATCTTTATCCTTTTGTGACCCTGTATCCTTCTCAAAAGTCTGTTTGTTTCTAATCATTGATGTCATTAATCTACCTTTCCTCTTATCAACCTCCACCCCAAACCACACACACACACACACACACACACACACACACACACACACACACACACACACACGTTCCTTTTCTCTAGATATTTCTTCTCCTAGTTTCCTTGGGTAAGATGAATTCCTATACCCAACTCTTTCTCCATGTAACTATTTAGACATAGATGTTAATATCTATCTACATACATAGATAGATATCGATATCTATATCTACATAGATAGATAGATAGATAGATAGATAGATAGATAGATAGATAGATACATAGACAGATCCCACCCCTTCTCCCAGTACTAGTACAGCCCTCTTTTTTCACCTTTCTGTTTTCTTGAGATTATCGCCAAATAATCATCTTTTATCCATGCCTTTTAAATATACTCCTTACAAATACCTTGATGATGATAAAAATTCTTACAGGTTACATGTGTCATCTTCCCATATGGGAATGTAAGCAGCTTAACCTTATATATTATTTATGATTTCTAACTTACATTTCATCTTTTCATGCTTCTCTTGAATTTTTTATGTTTCAATGTCAAATTTTCTTTTCAGTTCTAGACATTTTTTTCAGGAACGCTTGAAAATACTCTATTGCATTAAATATACATTTTCCCCCTGCAGAATTACATTAAATTTTTCTGGGTAAGTTATTCTTAGTTATAATCACAACTATTTTGTCTTTCAGAATATCATGTTTTAATCTCTGCTCCTTTAAATTAGTAGGTTCTAAATCCTGTCTGATCTTGATTATGGGTCCTATATTTGAAATAATACTATATTTGAAATAATCCTAGCAGTTTGCAATATTTTCTTCTTGCCCTAGGAGCTCTGGAATTTGGCTATAATACTGATAGTTTTCATTTTACAATCTCTTTTGGGAAGTGGTTTGTGAATTCTTTCAATTTCTACTTTGCCCTCAAGTTTCTAGCTGGGGACAAAAAGTAGAAAAGATAGAAAATAGATCTGTTAATTTGTTAATAAATAAATTCTTTTCATTGAAAAAATAAATTAAATTACCCAGTATCATCCTATGGAGGGGATTAAAATTATATTGGTAAATGTAAGGTACACTCTACTTGGAAGCCATCACTGAAACAGGAAAACAACCAAAAAATCTTTAGACTAAAGCAAACCTTCAAGTATAGAGAATAAGGGAAAGAGAAAATCTTGTGGACAAAATACAGATGGAATTATGTTATTCCCTGAAGACATAACAGTTAATGTTTTAATAACCTAGAATGGGCATCATAAACAATCTAGGTTAGGTCTGCATAGATAATGTCATATGAAGAATTAGTGTCACTTTGAAGTTTTTCTTATATCAAATATGTTCTTTCCAGATTTGCTGGCTTAATTTTTCCATAACCAGCAAAGAAAACTTGAATGGGATTCAAAAGAATATTATTAATTTCGGACCAAAACAAACAATGGAGCATCCCCCCAAAACCAAATAATGATGACATTAAGATCATTGAGTATTTTCAACTTGGCCTTCAGAAGCAGTAAAAAAAATGACAGTGGCCTTACATGTAATTAACATTCCTTGATCTTTTCCTAGTTGTTTTATTTAAACGTAAATTAAATACAGTTTTGTGCCTTTCCATGAAGTCATGGAAACCTTCTTCCATGTCTGGAATGAATTCCTTCTTTACCTCTTCCTAGTACAATCCCTAGCTTCTTTCTAAGCACAACTTGAATGTCACTTCCTACATAGTCTTTTCTGATCTGTCCTTTTGTTAACCCCACTACTTCTTGAAATTACTTTTTTTAACTTTGTATATAGTCCATATTTACTTAACTATGTACACATTTTATTCTCTCCCTTCCCATACTCCCCTCCCTTTCACCAAAAAATGTAAGAGGCTTGAAGGAAGGGACTTCTTGGTTTTTGTATCGTTAGCAATTAGCAGTGTTCTCCATATAGCATTCATACAATAAATACTTATTAAACTAAATATATTCCTCCATCCTGAAAATTCCCAAGATGAATTCTTTATATCTAAGGATTTATATCTTTTCAACCTGTATCACATCTTAGGATAAAAATGTTTCACAAGAGTTCTTTCTGATGTGTAAAACAGTCTTTATTTTTCTCTTAGATTTACCTGTTTCAAGCTTTTTGAAGATTACAAATTCTTCCTAATGTGCTGGAATTTAGTTATTACATCCATTTTTACAGCACTCAAATCCTATAAGATTTTTGCAGATATTGATGTAACCAGAAACATCACTTAATCTCCACAAGACTCAATTTTCTCATCGAAAATGAAAGGTTGTTCTAGGTAAACACTGACAACTCCTTCCAAATCTAGATTTGATCATATGACCCTATATATATAGTCTCCCAGCTTTTGCTCTTCCAAATATTCTCTCTCTCTCCTTCCCTCCCCCCTCTCTCTCCCTCTCCCTCCTTCCCTCTCTGTCTCTCTCTGTATCTCTGTCTCTTTCTGTATCTCTGTCTCTCTCTCTCTCTCCCTCCCCACCTCTCTCTCTCTCTCTCCCTCCCTCTCTCTCCCCTTATGGGAGACCCTTTTAGATAAATCGGGTAATTCCAATTTCATTGGATTGAGCTACTGAGACTTGGCAAGTGATGGTGCTTCAAGAAAACCACAATGGAAAACATAAGGCTTAGATGCAGATACTGTACTTAGACAGTTAGCATGGAATTTAAGTAGATCTTTGGCCAATGAGGGATGAAAGTCAAGGTGGATGAAAGAACAATCTGAACTGGAGTCAGGGCAGGAAGAGACGAGAAGACAAATCAGAGAACAGGATAAGAAAGGGCAAAATTAAAACTCCTCAGTAGTATAGCTAATTCACACGGACCAAGGGGAGTTTACAAGTACAAACATGTTTAGTGTCAGAGAAAGTAGATAAAGGCATGTTCAATAAGCCACAGCAAAAACTGAACAGCTAACAGGGTGGCTGTGTAAGGGCCTAAATAAGGATAGACACAACAGCGAACTTCCGCAGGGTGAAAGGTTGCACAGACCAAGTCACCCAGGGAGTGCTGCTGTTTACCCACTGTGCTTTATAGCTACTCACACCTTTGGAGGAGATTACTTGTCCTGACTTTAAAGGGATCAGAAAACATAAAGAAATCAGGGTCTCTCCCACTTAAGGGAATCCTTAATTAGCCTCAGGTGATCATAATCCAATGAACAGGATGGTTGCATTCCCTCTTGAATAGGCAGGGTCGTCAAACCATATGAGATAATATTTTTAAAGCCCTTAGTACAATGCCTGGCACATAATAGGAATTGAATAAATGTTTGTTCCCTTTATATACCCATTCATTGTCCTACCCATTTCTTGAGGATAGGGCTAGAAGTACTGTAAAATGTGAGTTCTCTGTAATCAGTTCCTACAAATTTAATTACCTCTCTTTGCATGTGACTCCCAGACTTCTATATCTCTCCCAGGCTCTCATCCCATATCACCAACTGCACACTGAGTTTTTCAAAATGGTCATTCCAAGGGCATCTCAAACACTACATGTCCAACATAGATCTGATTACCATCTCTACGAAACCTAGCCTTCTTCCAAACTTCCTTTTTTTAATTATTATTTTTTGCCAAAGGAACTTTCAGTAACTCAGGCTTGAATCAATATCATTCTTAAGACCTCACCCTCACTCATTTCCATATATCTAATCAGTTGCCAGATCTCATTGTTTCTTCCTCCAAAACACCTTTTACATCTACCCTCCACTCTACACTCACACAGCCACCACCAAATTCAGACCCTCACCTCTTCTGACTCTTGCAATGTATCCTAATTATTTTCCCTCTCTCAAGTCTTTATTCACTACAATTCATTCTCCACATGACTGTAAAAGTGATTTTCCTAAAAGATAAGTGATTATATCACTCTTCTACTTAATAATCTCTAGGGATTTCCTATTACCTCTAGGATGAAGCATAAACTCCTCTGTTTGGCATTTAAAGCCCTTTATAACCTGCCACCAACCTATCTCAACTTTATAATATATTGTTCCCTTCTTACCATGTATGATTCAGTTAAACTGATCTTCTTATTTCTTCCCATACTTGGTATTCCATTTCCCATCTCAATACTATCTCCTCACCTAGCTATCCTCCATGACAGATTCACTCACTCCTCAGTTCAGCCTTCATAACCAGTATCCTTTGGGACCTTTTACATGATGCCACTTTTAGTGACCCCCACCATTACCTTTTTACTTACTCATATGTGTACATGTTGTTTCCCCAGTGGAATATGTGCTCCCTGAGGACAGGAGAAGTCTTACTTTTGTCTTTGTATCCCTAGAATCTAGAAAAGTGCTTGGCACATGGTTGGTTATTGTCCTTTGTTCTTGAAGAGGATCTAAATGACATCACGATGATAAAGTGAAGTTTCAGCGTGTCCGACTGTGGCTGATCAGACCAATAAGAGCTTGGAATGCTCCACCACAGGTTGGGCACAGATAGTCCCTATGAATTTTGTAGGTGGATACTCTAAATTTGTACATCCTATGTTTACTTTATGCTGTCTCAATTCTGCTTTGCTCAGAGAGCAGAACCCTTTTTGATGTGGGCACATCATGCTGAGCGATCCTGTGTCAGTGTCTCCCATGTAACACAGTCAAATCCAAAGCCTTGTGTCGCTTCTTCTGACCACCATGTGATAGCCTGCCCCATGTGATTTCTCCATAAAATAGTCTTTTTGGCAAGCGTACATTTTGCATTTGAACAGCATGGCCAGTCCATCAGAGTTGCGCTCTCTGAAGCATAGTTTGAATGCTTGGCAGTTCAGCTCGAGCAAGGACTTCAGTGTCTGGTACTTTATCCTGCCAGGTGATCCTCAGAATCTTCCTAAGACAGTTCAAATGAAAGCGATTCAGTTTCCAGGCATGGCACTCGTAGACTATCCATGTTTCACAGGCATACAACAATGAGGTCAGCACAACGGCTCTGTAGACCTTCAGTTTGATAGTCAGTCTAATACCTCTTCTCTCCCAAACTTTTCTTCAGAGCCTCCCAAACATTGAGCTAGCTCCAGCAGTGCATGTATCAACCTCATTATCAATGTGTACTTCCCTGGAAAGTACACTACCAAGGTAAGTGAACTTATCCACAGCATTCAGAACTTCTCCATTTGTTATAATTGATGGCTCCATGTATGGATGGTGTGGAGGTAGTTGATGGAGCACTTGTGTTTTCTTGGTGTTAATTATTAGGTCAAAATCAGCACAGGTAGCAGAGAACTTCTCCATACTTCGTTGCATCTCAGATTCAGAGGCTGCAACGAGTGCACAATCATCTGCAAAAAGAAAATCATGCACCAACACTCCCTCCACTTTAGTCTTGGCTTGTAGCCTTTTCAAATTGAAGAACTTAGCATCAGTACGATAGTTGACCTTGATGCCTTGTTCATCCTCATTGATAGCATTTGACAACATGGCTGAAAACATCATGCTAAAAAGGTGTAGGGTGTATTCAGGGAGGACCAGTACCTTGGTGTGATAGCAGCTGATCCCTTTTTGGGGCTGTTTCCACCTTTGGCACATAGTAGGGACTTAATAAATGCATGTTATCTGATGTGTATATACACATATATATTATATATATACATATATGTGATATGTATATATATATGTATAATATGAATGTATATTTCCTTCCCATTACAGTTGCCCCTATAGTGAATAGGGTTCCTGACTTAATGGAATCCCAACTGTGAAAAGTCCTTGATTAACTAATGGATATAGAGGTAGGTCCAAAATTGAATAGGAGGAGATTCTCTCAGTGAGGATGAACTCCATGGACAGTTGCCTTTACAAACTATAAAGTAGTCTTAATGACCCCAAGTGTCTAGTTGAAACAAAGACCCATCTTTTCAACATCAGTATTCTTCTGATGATTTAGCGTGTTAGTAAATTATAGAATTAAAGTTGGAACCCAAAAGGCAATGGAAAAGTACACGGTGGGTGTCAGCAAGCTGTAACAAATTACAAATGAGTAATTTTGGGCTGGAGGGAGAAAAACCATACAGGTTAGAGAACTCACATATTCTACTTGTAATCACATAATAAGGGAAGAACATAAGGAAGGCCCCTAACATACTGATTGACTGACCTCTCCTAGAAAATATGGGAGATATGGATGACCATCACACAGAATGGCCAGTCATGAATGAGTTTGATCAACGCCATTGGAAGGAATAGGCATATCCATAAGATCACAGACCTCTGAAGCATTGCAAAATGGATATGGGTAATTTACACCCATATCTGGTCTATTGATATGTAGGACTTCTAATCTGCTGCTTATAAAAATAAAAAATTAAACTAAAATCATACATAAGATTCCCAAGATAAACAGAAATAATTTTTGTATTATCTGTTATTTGTTATTTGTATAAACACTCACTCTTACTCATTCTACGTATCCAATCAGTGACCAAATCTTATTTCTATCTCCATGTCTTTTATATCCATCTTCTAACCTACACTCACAGAGCCACCACTAAGTTTAGACCCTCAATACCTGTCAACAGCCCTTTAACAACCAAAGCTAAACAGAAATGATTTTTGTATTATCTGTTATGTGTTACCTGTGCCCCTCTACTATCAGGGACCAGATTATTACAGACAATTACGGAAGAAATGGATACAGAGGGTCTAAGGTAATAAGCTTAACAATTGATATTTTCAGCCACTATATTTTCACAATCTGTTCACTTTCCCAATCAAAAAACAAAAGGAAGACTGGCAGATGACTGAAAAAATACCCCCCAAACAGGCTTGCTAGGATTTAAACTGTGTCACCTAGGAGTTTTCTGAGCAAACATTTTTTTCAACCCTGTGACAGAATGCAAACCAGCCTTTTTCTCCTCCCAACAGACCTCCTAATTATCTCAGCTGTTTACAGCATCTAGCCCCTCTGCTCCAGAATTCTCCATTATTCTGACAGTCAACAAACTAGACCTATTAGAACACAGCACAACTCTTGCCTAAGGCAGGAACTTTGTGAGACCACAAATCGTCTAGGTATTAAAAGTCGGTGCATAAGAACTGCCCTCAGCTTTAGCGCTAAATTGCTAGTTTGAAGACATTCATTGCCATATATTGTATTTCCACTATATTTTGCTTTAATAGACTTCGTGGCAAAGTGTGTAAGAAGAGTTTTAAGCCTGAGGTAGCACATAGTCAACTTTTCCCCCCTTTTATATATTTTTCCATCTTTTTGTTTGTCACCTTATATCGTTTTGTTGCTTCACGTACATAAAACAACCTGGCAATCATGTAACAATGCCCAGCAGTTAGTTGGAGGCACATATTGACTTTACTATTAAAAGTTGAAACAATCGGGCTAAAGAATCTATGGTATATTTTTTCAGAGGCTTGCATGAAACTTTAATTTTAAAATAAATGGAAAACATCTCCCAGCCCTCCACCCCAAAACTGAATAGTGTTTTCATCAACCTCAGTTTATTTCCTAGCCTTTTAGCAATTGGCTTGCCTCATATAACACTATAGCCAGAAGTAAGAAGTAGAAAGAAATATTTATCAGGCGCTTTTATCTGAGAGTGGCAAAGTACGTAATGATCATGATACTCTGACCTCTTGGTCAAAGGGCAGACCTGTGTAAACTCACCCGAGCACATTGTTCGGTGGGTTTACATGGAGCCAAGAATGACTCCACACCCTCTGCCCATATACAATACCACTATGTGGTAGGTCTGTACTAAAATGTACTGAAAGGATGGCTCTTTCCCTTAGTGGCCTCACTAGGGATAGTGTGGGACATTCCTGAGGAGAGCTAGGCTACCTTAATTATTAGCCAGTTAAATCTTGCTATGCCTCAGGAGTGTGGGCTCTATATCATTTTAGACAGAGCTAAACTAGTGGAAAGAAGAGTGAAGATAAAGTAGCCAAGTTAGTGAATTTACCAAGTCATAAGACAGACAGCTTTCTCTACTCTAGGGCCTCACTAACCAATAGAGTATTGCTTCTCTGGGCCAATAAGAAGGGTAAATATCTACTTCTGAAGCTGTCACACAAATTGTCCATAGGTCTTTATACTAGCCTCTATGATAGATATATGAGATTCATCTTAACTGAAGTGGAAAGAATGAAAATACCTCCATCAACATCAGAGGGGAAAGAATGATTACACATAATAAAATATCCTCCAATATCCTCCGTCACACATCAAATTCCTCTTTATATTAAATGAAGGAATTATGAATGGCAGAGGAAAATATATTAGCTGTATTACAAATTACCTTCTAGACATCTGTAGAGTGTTCACCAAAATTTCATCATGGAGGAAAAGGGAGTTGAATTAAGGTGAGAACTGGGCACCAAACTAGCCTCAAATTTAGAAGAGGGGAATAGTCTTCCTCTTTCTGAGTCTTTCTTTGTGTTAGCCTGTCAAAACATCTAGATGCTAAACTGATGGGCACCATAAAATCACATATATAGATTGTGTGTGACATGTTGTCAAGTTAATTGTGTGTGTGAGACACTTTAAGAGAGGTGCTTCAAGTACAGTTATATCAGCCTACTGTACAGTGTTAGACTTGCCTTATGCATTGACAAATATTTTCATCTAAATCAACTACGATTAAATAAACTAACCTTCTTGAGAGACAGAGGAGGAAACCAAGGACCGGAGAGATTAAGTAACCTACCCAAGGTTAATTACAGAGGTAGCAAGTAGCAGATATGAAATTAGGAGCCAGATCTTCTGGTTCTAAATTCTGGAGTCATATTGGAAGGCACACTAGAGAAAGAAGACCTGGGTTCTAGCCTTGGTTTCTCTGTTTGCAAGTTGGGTTATTCTGGGTTAGTAAGGAGGTAACCAGATTAGGATAGGAAGTGTGAAGTCAGTACAATCTAATCTAGCCAATATTAAGTGGCTTAATCTGTATAAGGGAATATACTAAGGTGTACAAAGATAAATGCAAAGCTTTTAAATATTTCTCAACATCATATGAGAAGAAAGAAGCACTAATACCTTGGAGGATTAAGAAAGAGATGGCAGATGAACTGATTTTTGATGGAAACTAGGGATTTTAAGAAGAGAGAGAGAGAAGAGAGAGAGAGAGAGAGAGAGAGAGAGAGAGAGAGAGAGAGAGAGCGCAATCAATAAATATTTATTAAGTGCCTGCTATGTGTCAGGCATTGTACTAAACTCGACAGATACAAAAAGAGACAAAAGACATTCCCCGCCCTCAACAAGTTTAAAATCTAATAGAGATGAGGCATTCTAGGTATGTGAGGTGGGAAAGGGGAATCAAGGGAAAAGAGAGCCTATGATCAGATCAGAAAAAAAATGAGATGCTTCATAAGGGCAGATCTTCTAGTTGGCCACAATCTTCAGATTGGACTATGCTTTTTTTCCCCAGATCATCTTGCTATCTGCCTACTAATGATGCCCATTTCTCCCCTTCTGGACCAGTACTCTTAATCCTGGACTTCCAGAATCTATGCTGCCAGCCCTTGTGGAATTAAACTAATCCACTCATTTTTATAACTTGTGCCCTTAGGTCCAATATAAATTAATGAATGCAGTCTTACTGAGCCTGCTATATCAAGCTGGCCCAAGATCTTAGACCAAACTATACTTCACATCCCATCCACTCATCCACACAGGTCATCTTGCCATCTGCCTATTGCCACAGCAACTATTTGAATGATCCCAGGCTCCCTCTCATCCCCTTCAGTGCTTTCTACCTCTTGTTCTGGGTATGGTTCCTTTACACTTAGAAAGATCATATCAATTGATCAATCGATTTGATCTTCCACTGGATCAACTCACCATCCCTGGGACTCCCCAGGCATTCCCTACACTAGACACTACTGCCTCATATGTGTTTAATTCCCCTATTTGGAAATGTGTCCCATAAGGTTAGAGACTGTGCATACACATATGCACATATGTGCACATATATGTATACACACACACACACACATATATATATATGTCTTGAGCACTTTACACAGTGCCTGACATATATCAGGCACTTAAATTTTTTTTTTCCATTCATTCATTCATTCATTGAATAATATAATCATTTCAATTTTACCATTTGGTGGTTATGTTGATTGCTCTTACTATCATCACAGATGAACTTCCAAATGGATGATTTGATACAATTTTCTTTCTTTCTCAGTCTGATTATCACTAGGACAACTGGATCAAATCAACTACTTGTGAACTACTCTACTGATCAGCCATCAATCTATAGGCATAGTCTAAGGCACTTCTTAGGAAGTAAGTAATACAATGTTGTTCTGAACAGTACCCCAGAATCCTGAAAATATTGATCAAATTCCATTAACTATCTTACTTGAAAAGAAACATTATTTTATGGTGGATAAAGAGGTTGCCTCAGCACCATAAAGACCTGAGTTCAAATCCCACTTTTGATACATACTGTCAGTGTAACCTTGGGTAAATCACTTAACTCCTTATTCTTCTAGGCAGCTCCCTGAGACTGAAAACTGTAGGCAGAAAAGATGTTGACTTGCATTGGTGGAAGTAGTTTTACCACTGTCTTTTGAAGACCATTGCTAAATAATATTATTCCTGCATATTTTAAAACAATATAGAGTCCATCTCCATTCATGATTAAAGAATAATTCTCTATCTTTTCTGTGAATCTGGATTAAAATCTGTTAGCAGATATTTACTAGCTGTACAACCTTGAGTAAGTCACTTAACCTACATCTGCCTCAGTTTCCTCATCTGTAAAATGGAGATAGGTAATAGCACTTAAGATTGTTAGAATAAACTGGGATAATACTTGTAAAATGCTTTGCAGACCTTAAAGTGATATATAAATAAATGATATCATTAATATCATTATTATTTATAAATGGCTTGTGTTTATTGAGCTATTAAGAGTACAGAGCCATGAAAAGACAAAATATCTTCAAACAAAATATATTTCATAGATGTTTCAACTTGGCAGACTGGCTGGGGATACTTAGACTGGATACAACCAACCATAAAATACACCTCTGCTTAAAATTGCCCACTCTTCACCTACCAAATGGAGAATTATTTGGGTTTCAATCTCCTCTATGAGGTAATATTAGCAGATAAAAATAAATCCTTTGTCAATATCTTTAATATCTATTACCTTATACACAAATTTGGGAAAGGAAATTTTGATTATGAGAAGCAAGAGGAGGAAGGCTAGATAATTTGGATTTCAGGGTGTCTTGTTTAGAAGAGGTAGGAAAGTTTTTGATAAAAAGAATATATAGGGGCGGAGTCAAGATGGCGGAATAGAAAGAAGCATGTTTACAAGCTCCGAACCCACAGCCCATAGAATTAATGTAAAAAGAGATCGCCATAAGTTCTGGATCACTGTAAGGTGTGCAGAAACTGAGTGGAAGAGATTTCCGTTCCAGAGAGCCCTGGAAAGCCGTCCCCAGGGTCCGTCGCACCCCAGAAAGCGGACCCCACCCCAGCGCTGCCCTGGCCATGGCCCCAGAGAAGCTGATCCAAGCAGGCTTCAGGGACGGAAGCTCCGGTGGCCGGGAAAGTTCCTCCGCCCACAGAAGCTACAGGTCAGTGAGAGAGAGATGCTGGGCTGGATGAGAGGGGGAGCGGAGTGTCTGCGTGACTTGGGCCCCCTCGGGAGGAAGCAGTGGCGGCAGAGGTGGGGGCGGCAGAGGCAGCAGCTGTGGCGGAGCCCTGGGACTCCCCCAGCAGCAGGCAGGATCTTCATTACTAAGAGTCTCTGCATAAACCCCCTGAGGGAGCTGAGCCTGGGAGACATCCCTGCCCCACCCCGCTCCATTACTGAAGGCCTCTGCATAAAGCCCCTGAGGGAGCTGAGCCTGGAAGGTGGCCCTGCCCCTACCCCAGCACCAGAACTAAAGCTCACATTGATTAGCAGCCGTGCGCAGCGCGAAAAGCCCATTTGAATCTCAGACCTCAAGCACTAGCTGGGCAGATCTAGGCAGGGGTAGACAGGAATCTCAGAAGTCAAGTAACTGGCTGGGAAAATGCCTAGAAAAGGGAAGAAAAATAAGACTATAGAGAGTTTTTTTGAAGAGATGCAAATGATCCCGACTTTCAGATCTGATGAGGAGGACATATTCTTGCCATCAGGGAAAGACGTGGAGGGCGGGGCCTCAGTACCCCAGACACCCCAAGGGGGAGGCCGGGTGGGCTCAGGCCTTGGAAGAGCTCAAAAAGGATTTTGAAAAACAAGTTAGATAGGTGGAGGAAAAACTGGGAAGAGAAATGAGAGAGATGCAAGAAAAGTATGAAAAACGGGTCAATACCTTGCTCAAGGAGACACAAAAAATGCTGAAGAAAATACCACCTTGAAAAATAGGCTCATTCAATTGGCAAAAGAGGTTCAAAAAGCCAATGAGGAGAAGAATGCTTTCAAAAGCAGAATTAGCCAAATGGAAAAAGAGGTTCAAAAGCTCACTGAAGATAATAGTTCTCTCAAAATTAGAATGGAACAGATGGAGTCTAATGACTTTCTGAGAAACCAAGAAATCACCAAACAAAACCAAAAGAATGAAAAAATGGAAGAGAATGTGAAATATCTCATGGGAAAAACAACTGACCTGGAAAATAGATCCAGGAGAGACAATTTAAAAATTATGGGACTACCTGAAAGTCATGATCAAAAAAAGAGCCTAGATATCATCTTCCATGAAATTATCGAGGAAAACTGCCCTGACATTCTACAACCAGAGGGCAAAATAAGCATTGAAAGAATCCATCGATCACCACCTGAAAGAGATCCAAAAAGAGAAACTCCTAGGAACATTGTGGCCAAATTCCAGAACTCCCAGGTCAAGGAGAAAATCTTACAAGCAGCTAGAAAGAAACAATTCCAGTATTGTTGAAAAAAATCAGGATAACTCAAGATCTAGCAGCTTCTACATTAAGGGATCGAAGGGCGTGGAATAGGATATTCCAGAAGTCAAAGGAACTAGGACTTAAACCAAGAATCACCTACCCAGCTAAACTGAGTATAATACTTCAGGGGAAAAATATGGTCTTTCAATGAAACAGAGGACTTTCAATCATTCTTGATGAAAAGACCAGAGCTGAAAAGAAAATTTGACTTTCAAACACAAGAATGAGAAGAAGCATGAAAAAGTAAACAGCAAAGAGAAGTCTTAAGGGACTTACCAGAAGTGAACTGTTTACATTCCTACATGGAAAGACAATATTTGTAACTCTTAAAACTTTTCAGTACCTGGGTAGTTGGTAGGTCCATACACACACATGTACACGCATGTACGCACACCCACATACACACATGCACACACATACGGAGACAGAGAGCACAGATTGAATTGAATAGGATGGGACCATATCTTAAAAGAAATTAAGGTAAATGGTGAGAGAGAAATGTAGTGGGAGGAAAGAGGGTGAAATGGAATGGGGTAATTATATGTTATTTAAGAGGCAAGTAGGAGACTTTTTAGTGGAGGGAAAAAGAGGAGAGCTGAGAAAAAAAAACAAAAAGCAAAAAACAAGAAGTTTACTCTCATCACATTTGACTAAAGGAAGGAATAAAATGCACACTCATTTTGGTATGAAAACCTATCTTACAGTATAGGAAAGTGGGGGAGAAGGAGATAAGCAAGGGGGGGGATGAGGGAAGGGAGGGCAAAGGGAGGAGGGAGCAATTTGAAGTCAATACTTGGGGAGGGACAGGATCAAAAGACAGAAGAGAAACAATGAGGGGCAGGTTAGGATGGAGGGTAATTCAGTTAGTCTTACACAACACAACTATCAGGGAAGTCATTTGCAAAACTACACAGAAATGGCCTATATTGAATTGCCTGCCTTCCCAAAGGGAAGGGGTGGGGAGGGAGGGATGGGGAGAATTTGGAACTCAAAGTTTTAGGAACAACTGCTGAGTATTGTTTTTGCTACTAGGAAAGATGACATACAGTTAATGAAGAATAGAAAGTCATCTGGCCTTACAGGAGAAAAGAGAAAATGGAGACAAGAGAAGGGAGGGATGACAGAAGAGAGGGCAGATTGGAGATAGGGAAAATTAGATTGCTTGGGGTATTGGGGTGGGGGGAGGGGATAAAAGGGGAGAAAATTTGGAACCGAAAATTTTGTGAAAATGAATGTAAAAAGTTAAATAAATAAATAAATAGATAGATAGATAGATAGATAGATAGATAGATAAATAAGAAAAGAAAAAAAAAGAATATATATGCCATAGTTTGGGGGAAAACCCCCTAAGAATAAAGTCATAGGCAATAGTAAGGGCTATCCAGTTTTAGTTAATTAAGAAAAGCCTAAAAGGTGGAACCTCACATGTATAAGAACAGCTATACATCTTCAAGAAACCAAGTGTTTTGAATTGTTCTGAACTCTATAGAATCCCATCCTTCCTTTACTCTACCCATATAAAACCATTCTACCTAATTTTCAAGCAAAATTCCTACTGTTTACCCTACAACTCTACTCATCTTGGTACAGATTCATGATCTAGATTTCTACTTCTAATTTTAGTTCTTTGGAAAGTATTTCTGATAAATGAATTCTGACTCTTCAGGGACGAACCAGGGGTGGAGAACTTGTGACCTCGAGGCTACATGTGACCCTCTCGGTCCTTAAGTGCAGCCCTTTGACTGTATCCAAACTTCATGGAACAAATCAAGGATTTGTTCTGTAAAACTTGAACTCAGTCAAATATCGCACCCAAAGACCTAGAAGGGCACATGTGTCCTCAAGGCTATAGGTTTCCCACCCCTGGCACTAAGTGAATGCTTCTGGGCCTTCTCATAGCAGGAAATTTTAGGATGTTGTCATTTCTGGTTCTCCACCTTGGGGTGGGGTAAGGGACCCTCAAGAAAAGTCCTGGACAAGACAGAGGTAGAGACTATGAGAGAAGAGAATTGGGAGGAGGGTAGAGCAACAACAGGAAAGAACTTATCCTACCTTGCATTTTTCCCTTAGAGCTCCGTTTATAGCTAGTAAAGTCACTAAAAAATACCAGCCTATGTGGTCTGTACTCCAGTGTGTTAGCTGGAATACGAGAGATAGTTTAAAAGACTGTATCCTTTGGTCTACTGATTTTCATCCAGTCTTCCCGATTCAAGCTAATCCACCCTCCTCAGATTCACCATAATGCCTTCCTATTCAGAACCATCTTTTCTTTCCCCCTTCAGGAGAACAAGAAGGAGGGAAAGAGAAAGAGGATAAAGAAGAGGAAGTGAATGAAAACCTATATGTACCATTTCTTTATGGCAGGAAAATAGGATAGATGCCTATTTTCTCATGCGATTCTTATTATTTTATTTCTCCTTATCTTTTCCATATCCCCCATCTTTCTTTTTCCTTGCAGACATCCCTACTTGAGAGAATTCCAGTCTACCTGTTGTGAATACCTAGGGTCTCCTACATACAGCTTATGACTTGGATGGAATAAATTTTTATACCAACAACTGTGAGATCTCCCACACTTTGTATCAGAACTGGGACTAGGGATTCGGGTACTTTAGGAAAGGTTTGAAAATTATATCCCTTATGTGTTCCTATTCATCAGAGGTTTTAAACCTTCACGGTAATGCATGCAACTTGACATCACAAAATAAACTCTTATGTGCCAAGGAAAGGAAGTTTTCCTGACTTTAAAAATGTGTGCATTTATTTTTTTTAAATATTGACAGGCATCCTTTGTTATGTTTCCTGTGAGATGGTATAAGCAGCTGCCTACCTTTCCCCCCATCAATCCTGACCGCTGGCATATCTGTTGGTAGTTTATACAGCAGCATGCAGGGTTGTGTCCTACAAACTTCTTCATAGCAGAGAGGGCAAATAAGGTTTCACACCATTTCTTGTTTCTCAACACAGCTTAGCGCCTCCCTTCATTCCCCTTGTTTTTATTTTTCTGTTCGTTCTTAGAAAAACTTGTAGTTTATTAGACAAGGAAAATCATCCAATTAGGAAGATGGGATAATCAGGAACTTCTATTTAGAGCTAAATTTATACCTTATCCTTAAATATTTTATTTTATAAAATAAAATTTACAGCTGGATTAGCAATCTTGCCAGTAGTTAGAATAAAGTGGTATTTGTGTACAATTCTACTAACCCAAGACTGAAGAAAAAATTCATGGTGCTATTCCAGGATCATCTGAGCTTTGAGATGATTAAATCCGGGAGACTGAGTTTAGGTTCTCTTTTATTTAATTCCCAGATCTGTCTATAACTCATTGGTTGAGCCTTGTTGAGTCATTTAATTTGGAATCTATAAAATGGGTACAACAGCACTCTGGCCATATTATGGAATTTCATTAACCATTTCTTAAGAGATTTTACATTATTTTCCCTAGAGAATTATAATGTTAATGGAAAGATCTTCCCTTCCCATTAATAGGCCTCAAGTGGAGCCCATTAAGGGAAGCTTGCTTTCTAGAGGCTTGCTTATAGGAAGTCTTACACACCTTTTGTTAATTTCTAATTAGGTGCTGAGTCATGGAGGTTGTGATGTCTTCTGGCTCTGAGAAGTATATACAATTGTATTTTGCTTTTGGGAGTGGGGTTGTTTCCTTCTAAGAAGGACTGTTTGATTCTCTGGTCAAGATTCTGAGTAGCCATATGTTCAGACTTCCACCTGCTCAGATGTAAAGGCTTTCCCAATCCAGGGATGTGTGTATAGTAATATTGCTTTGATTCAGGCAGTCAGAGCCCTGTCTTCTGGTCTTTATTTCTCTGCTTGTATTTTCTCTGAAGTTCAGGGTGCTGACTTTTCCCCTGTACTAGTGAATGTAATTAAAAAAGATTAAGCAGCTATCTTTCACATTTCCATTTCAGAACTTAGTGACAATGTTATTGTAGAATGGCTCCCCTAAAGTGTTTGTTATGATGAAGGTGAAGAGGGGTGAATTGTGCTAACAATGGTTTTACACACACACACACACACACACACACCCTCCCCATCTTGAAAGGCTTATGAGGAAAGTAAGCTCTGTTATCCTGAAGAGCCACCTTGGTGGGGACAGAATGTTTTTTACTCCTTGCATCAAAAAGTTTAGTTGTGGAGTGGGAATGTTAGATTCCTGTCCAAATTCCCTTTCCAACCCCAAGAGAAATTTCTTTTTCTCAGTGTAAAACAGTATATTATAAAATGCATATAGGGGGCCTGCCATTTTATATATTTGACATGACATTCTCTGAATGAAACATGCCACAAAAAAGTTATTTCACTGTTATCTACCTGCACCAATGAAGAGAGTACAACTAATTCTCTTTGCTACCTGGAGGTTTGAAATCAGAGCCCGAGGAAGTTTCTCTTGAGAAATATAAACTTCTTCTTGTATTCTCTCTGTCTATCCCCTATGACTGGAACTCTCTGACTATTATTGACTTCTCTGCCTTTCTTTAAGTCACACATAAAATCCCAAGCCTTCCCCCAACCCCTTTTAATTCCAATGCCTTCCACCGGTTAATTATTTTCTATTTATCCTGTATACAGCTTGCTTTGTATATATTTGCTTGCATGTTCTCTCCCTCATGGCATTCTAAGCTCCTTGAGAACAAGGACTATCTTTTGCCTCATTTTGTATCCCCAGCATTTAGCATATTGCCTGGTACATGATAAGTGCTTAATAAATACTGATTGATTGATTTATTAAAGCAATGATGGACACTTGGCAAAATGATAAACATATTGAAAAACCTCAGCTAAAGTTACCAAGACTCCATGTTTGGACAGATTTTATTGAGAGAAGAGTTTTTTCACCACTTATGATTACCTGTGTAGCAAAAGGAGAGACTCAGAAACTATTCTAATCATAATTACAATCCACATTTCAAATGTGAGGATGGGAAAATTTAGACAAGATAGATTTTAAGTTTGGGTCTAAGGGTTTATGAAGATGTAGCTCTCCCCCCTCCTCCACCAGTTTGGGATTGATACCAAGAGGAGTTAGACAGTTTGTCTTAGCCCTTGGCTCTGGGAAGTATGCAAAAAGGGAAGCCAGCAGAAAGCCTGCTGCAGTAACTCTGAAGGCATGTGTAAGAGAAAGAGTCAGGGAGACCGAAAGGAGAGCAGGAGAGGGTCAGGGAGATGGAAAGGAGGGCAGCACTGGGAGAAGACATGAAAAATTAGAACAGAAGCTAAGAGCACTCAGGAGAGCAGGGGAAATGACAGAAATTAGAACAGGAGCTAAGAGGCTACAAGAACTAAGAAACTCAAGGAGGGGAGAAACAACTGAGAGAAGAAGTACAGAGAAGAAATCAAGAAATTGCAGCTGAAATAAAGAGGCCCCACATTCAAGGTTTTAGTAAAGACATGCTCTGCAGTGGATCAAAACAAATGATTTGATATCTTAAATGATTCTGAGAGAGGGGATGGAATATGTCCCAGCAATCAATATTACATTTTATGCCTGCTGCACCTTTCAAAAATGATCAAGAAGACATTGTCAAGTAAGTGTACAATTTTTTAATGACCTTTGATTATTCACTTTAGGAGTTTTAACAGAGAAGCTTACTCACTGACTGCATAAGCACCGAAGGGATTTCAGTAACATTTTAAAGATTCAGATTTGTGCTGGTCACTGTAACCATAATATTGATAACTCAAGTGCAACAGATGCCATGTGTCTTATCTAACTGTGGAGCACATAATTACTTGTAGGATTGCCTTAGAGCTGTGTCTTATGGTTCTCATTAGAAAGTAAACATTCTTGGAAAGCTAGAGAGAACTTGGGGTTTGTGGCTTGACTGTAATGGTGGTTTGGAGCGCTTTTGGTAGGTATGTTTTGTGGTCACTTTTATAGGAGGAAAATATCTGATCTGATTCCACTGGAATGTTTTGGGGGACCTCACAAAGGAAATGGTGAGGTCTTTGTTACTCTACTTTCCAAGTCTGAATGACTCTTTATATCTAGCTTCAGTATTACTTCCTGCAGTTGAACATTCCCACTAGGACAAGAAAGGGCATATCATGTGGGATAGTGAGCATTTTTCCATCTAGCCGTTGCCCTATCTAATCTAAAATCATAATTTTAGTTCATTCCTAAAATAGACCCTTTAATATGTGAGCCGTTCCATTCGATAGATATTGGAAGAGGTGATATTTCTTCTTTGAAGAGATCGTCTACCTATTATCTAACCATAGTGATGGTTTGATTACAAGGGGATGACAATTCAAATATCCGTCTTGTGATTATATAAATGGTACCTGATTTTCATCACTAATTTACAATACATACTTCCCTCCAATGATTGCTTCCCTTTGACCTATAAATATGCATGAGTTTCTCCTGTTTTGGAAAACAACAACTCTATTCAACTTTGCGCTCTCCGCAAATTATCACATACTTCCTTTTTCCCTTTTAGCGCCAATAATTTTTAATAAGTCACATGTATTAACTCATATTTCCTTTCTTTAAACTTTTGTAAACTGTCTTGTGTTCAGTTAATACACAAGCATTTATTTACTATATGTTAAGCTCTGGTGATGCAAAGAAAGACCAAAAACAAAATTTAAAAAAAGAAACAAACAAACCAACCCAGACAGTAGCACAATCCTTCAAGTAACTTATATACTAATAAGGAGGGGAAAAAGGAAAAAATACATAAGTATGCGCAAGATACATACAGAGTAGGAAGGAGCTAATTTTAGAGGATAAGGTATTAGCATTTGGGGGAACCAGAAAGGTTTCCTACAAAAGGTGATGTTTGAGCTGTGTCGTGAAGGAAGCCAGGGATGTTGAAGAGTTCTAGGTGAAGGGGGAGAGTACTTCAATGCAGTCAGTAAAAAGACACAGAAATAGAGTCCCATGTGAGGAGCAACAAGTAGCCCAGAATCTCTGGATTGTACAACTGTGAAGGAGAGTTAACTGTGAGGAAACTGAGAAGGTTGGAAGGGGCCAACTTGTGGAGAGCTTTCAAACAGATGACTTTATATTTAATCCAGAAGGTAGCAAAGAGATACTGAAGTTTACTGGGTGACATGATCAGATGTGCTTTAGGAGAATCCCTTTGGCAACTGAATGAAACAGATTGAAGTTGAGAAAGTCTTGGGACATGTGTACCGGAACTGTTCTCTGTCATTGACCACTAACATTCTTTACATTGACTCCCAAAATCTTTTTCTTAGCCCTTGCTTTCCTTGACTTTTCTTCAACATGGCAGTGTGGGCCATGTACTTTTGATATCCCTATGACATTAAATTATGCTGATTCTCCTCATTCTTTTTCATGACCTTTCCCTGTTTGTTCTATTATATCCTCCCCCTAGGTAATCCCTAATATTCTGTCCTCAATTCTCATCTTTCAACGATCATCTCTTTGAGGATGGTTCTACAAATTATGACATGACTTGCACTTGATTTTGTTTTGAGTGAGGGAGGGCTGTGCAGGTCACCAGCCTCACTTCTCCTCCAGAGTCATTTGAATCCTGTGACCAGATATTCATCAGGATGCCTGGAGATGACCCAGGATGAGGCAATTGGGGGTAAGTGATTTGCCTAAGGTCACACAGCTAGTGAGTATCAAGTGTCTGAGTTGAGATTTGAACTCAGGTCTTCCTGACCCCTGCACTAGTGTTCTATCCACGGCACCACCTAGCTTATCTCTAGCCTTGATTTTTCTCTTGAATTCTAATTCCACATTTCTAATTGCCTGCTTAATTTTTCTATCTGAATGTCCCATAGACTACCTTAAAATCTATAAGTTTGACTATATTACTCAACTCTAACCCAAACCAGATCTTCCTACTGCATTCTCTCTTTAATGATGCTATCATTCTCCCAGTCATTCATGCTTGAGAGGTCACAGGAATTTTTTTCTCTTTTCTCCCTCCATCTTAACATCATCCAAATAACTGCAAAGTCCTCTTCATCCTACATCCTTAATACCTTTCATATCCGTTCCCCCCTTTTCATTCTCAGTGTAAACAAACTGTTTCAGGCTCTTGATGCCTCTTACTTGGTTGATTACAATAGCCTTTTGATTTCCTAGTGTCCACTCTCTTCCTCTGAGTCAAGCGATATACTTTTAGATTTAGTTACACACACACACACACACACACACACACACACAATCCAACTATTTTGAACCCATCACTCCTCTGCTCAAAATTTTTCAGCAATTAACTATTGCTTATTATATAAAGTCCAAACTTTTTATTCTGACATTAAATACCCTTGACAACCTATCCCCATTCTTTTCCAGGCTCATCTCCTTTAAACACTTTCCTCCATCCAAACTGTACTATTCATAATTCACTAAATCTTGTGATTTCTAGTCTTCAGCCACTATACCTTTGCTCACATCATTCTTTCTACTCTCTTCTGTCATCCTTCCCATCAAAATCTTACCCCTCTATCCAAATACATTTCAAGTCCCACTTCTTTATAAATGTTCTATTAACACCAAATGTAAATGACCTTATCTTCTTCTGAATTAAAAATACACTTATTTGCGCACATCTCAAACATTGCTTGGTAGTGTAGTTATTTGTGTATATCATTTCCCTAACCACATTCTTAGAAGAAGACTGTGTCTTTTAGATCTTTGCTTCCCCCAACATCTGACACAGCACTTCAGGTATCATCAGTAAATAACTTAATTGAAGGAGCATATGCTTTCTTCTTAGATTATAAACTCCTAGTGGGCAGATGCTATTTTATTTAGTCTCGAAGTCTCCTTAATTGCTTACCACTGTGTTCTCTAGAGAACAGGTATAAAAAATTTTGTTGCCTGACAAATAATAAATAGCATTATGCTTTTCTTGTTGTCAGTCATTTTTCAGTTGTATCCAACTCTTCATGACCCCATTTGGGGTTTTCTTAGTAAAGATACTGCAGTGGTTTGCCATTTCCTTCTCAAGTTCATTTTACAGATGAGGAAACTGAGGCAAACAGGGTAAATCATGTGTCCAGGCTCACAGAGCTAGTAAGTGTCTGAGGCAGGATTTCAACTCAAAAGGAAGAATTTTCCTGACTCCAGACCTGGTCCTCTATCCACTATTTCACCCAGCTGTCCAGCATCATGCCACCCTTTTCCTTGTCAACTAGGCTCAAACCTTTCTTGATCATCTTTGAAGCTTACTCACCCTACCACATCCAGTCAATTCCCAAATTTGATGTGTCTTAAATATTTCAAGAATTAATAATTTTTGCTGACATGGAAATTCCCCCTACTGATGTAGAGCTCTACCTCTCTATGAACTGGGAGACAGTTTTCAAGAGTTCCCATGGATAAAAACTTGAACATCCTCCAGGAAATATAGTGTTACACCTCTTAAAATTCCCTACTCTGGTCTCTGGAAAATATTCTATTGGGCCCAAACTTGAAGCATTTCCATTTGAAACCACCAAGATATACAGTCTTCAGGGCTTGCATTTGAGAACCCAGAGTCATTTCCATTTCACAAGTAGGATTTCAGTGAAGGCCTTCCAGTCTACCTCCAGAATATCTCTCACGTCCATCTCTACACCTCCTCTTCTATTTCTGGGACTATATCACCACTCCCCTGGATTGTCAAAATTAGCCCAACTTGTCTCTTTGCAGCAATTTCACTCAATATGCATGTTTTTGTGAACTGAATGAATAATTTTCATATAACCCCCTTCACTTACAGTTCCTTTGTAAATTCCCTCTTTGTTGTTTTCACTTGCATCCATTTCTATATCTACCTGTATTGAGAAAAGTCTATTAATTACTCCAACAGCCACAGTGTCATATTCACATCTATCAGCCAGTCCATTACAGTTAGTAAAACAAATGAACAAAAAAACCCAGTTAAAAGATACGCTGCAAGTTAAATCTTTTAGAACTTCGGGACTCTTCAGAAAACATCATTCATGGCTTTGCAGTAGGCAAAAGTGTCAAGTCAGCTCTCTTCTGAAGCTGTTTGAAGACATTTGCAACAATGAATGCATGATTAAGTTTATTGTTTAGCAAACAGTTTGCAGACATTAGCCAAGGAAGAGTTACAGGCGCAGTTTACAAATAATTGCAATTGAATTAGGCAGTCTGCAATGTAAAAGCAGCACAAATAACTTGCCAGTGCCATAACATGTTTTGCAAACAGATTCTGTGAGGAAAGAGAATGAGAAAACCAGAAAATTTAAAAAGGGTTGTTTTAAACTGTGGGCTGAAAATAATAGAAGAAGATGCAGTCATAATTTACTAAGAGAGCAAAGTACTAGTGAAAGGTATTTATTTCTGCTTTACCTCAGAAATGCGACCTGCCAGAGTGGAGAAGAAAAAGGATGGCACAACCCATCCACTTCACACTTAAAAAAAATTGGAATAATGGTGATGCTAAGATTTTAAAATAATCTGGCAAAGAAATCAAAATAATTTAAATATTTAAATATTAAAGATTTAAAATAATCTGGCAAAAAAATCAAAGCAGGCAAAAAATTTTAAAAATTTAGATAACTTTATTATAATACCATGAGTCTGGCAGCTAGGTAGTATAGTCTAATAGATAGAGTGCTAGAACTGGAGTCAGAGAGTCCTGCAAAGAAATCCTGCCTCAGACACACTCACTGTGTGACTTAACCCCTGCCTACCTCAGTAATTCGTTTATCTGTAAAATGGGGAAAATAATTGCATCTACCTTTCAGGGTTGTGAAAGTCAAGAAAGAAAATATTTGTAAAACACTTTGCAAAACTTGAATTGCTATATAAATGTTTATTATTATGATGTATGTATGTTTTAACAATAAGCTATTAGTGATGATAAGAAGTCTATTATAAATCTTAAGATCTATGCTCTTTACTAAGTAATATTTCACAGTTTCTTTAATTTAAAAAAATCTGAAAGAAAAAGAAGAGGAGGGATGAGAAGGGAAGGGAAGGGAAGGGAAAGCAGGGGAAGAAGGCAAAGGGAAAGGAAGGGGAAGGAGGAGAGGGAACTCAAATTAACATTATTTTAAGCCTCTGAAACTCCTGTTTGAGCAGATAGTTTAACTTCCTGGATAAGAGTCTTTATTTACTTTATTTTTGCTATGATAATAATAATTTTAAAAACAGTCAAGAAATGTTGAGTAAAATAGGAACTTGTTTTAGTAAAAGATTCTGAAGAAATGGAGTACCCACTGTTCTTTGGTGGTTGAAGGTTGAACTTTTGTCTTAAAATGTGGCCAGGGCATGTGGTTTCCCTAGTATAACCACACCCTTTATCATATGCTATTGATTTTGTAACTCTTCAGCCAAATGCTAAGTTTAAAAATGCATTTTGGGAAAGAATAAAGGGAATGAAATAAATCTTAAACTTCAATATCACTGCATCCAGTGTTGGGATAATTGACTGTACCCAAAGAAGAATCAGCTTTCAACTCAAGCAAAAGATCCTACAACCAATTGCAGGTAAATAGGAATTGAAATTCTCAATTCTAGACATCCCAAAGTTGTAACAAGTTAATATTTTGAAGTCTAGAGAACAAAATGTCTGTGAATAGTCAGTAAATATCATTTGACTCTGCTTAACTAGATACAAAAACTATAGAAAATTTTTGAAAGAGCAAACAATTCTTAAGATTTTCTGGGCTTATTTTGCAGATTCATGTTTTCTTTTTCAGTTATGGTAGCTAATTCTGAAGAAATAGTTTCCCCAAATGAATGCCCATGCTATTCAATCATTCCAGCAGACTTGGCTGTAAATCAATTTTGGAACCAATACCTTGGGGAAAAAAAGGAACATAAGTATTTATTTGGATGAAAGTACCTATGATTACATGGAGTCTAAGTGATTTTTTTTTCTTTTTCCTTTTTCCCCTGGTGGCCCTTGAAATATCATGCATGATCTCTTTGATCTACATACAGAGAAAGAATGGCTAATATCAGCACTTGTTGATCCCATCAACAAGGAAGGCTGACAAGAAGTAGACAATTATACCTGACATGAATATGAGTATGGAAGGGGCTGTTGAATTGAAGACTCTTGCTAATGGAATAAAGATGACCTGAGTTTTCTGACAGATGTCAAGTAGATTGGAGTTCAGAACAAGTTATAACAATTTAATCTGCATCACAGGAGAAGACAAATTGCATGACTGATAACCCCCATTTTCTAATGTATAAATTTTTCTCATGAAGTGGAAAAAGAGACAGGCTTCTCACCATGCTAAAGTGGGTCAGCATCACTCCTTCAGAGTTTCAATACTATCAGTGCTTTTGTTAGTTATGCTTAACTTGCCTAGGTCAAGGAAAGAAATAAAGAAAGAAAACAAGGGAAGTGAATTTTAAAATGATATAAATCAATCCAAGAATCAAATTCTTCAATGTAGTTTTGACCCCAATGGCAAAAATATAATTTTTCTTTCTCTCTGAGAGGCATTAGTGACTTATTTCAAGTAGAAGAAACTACTTGAGATTCATCATCTCTAAGAAATAATGCAGCCTGAAATATTTTGTATTCAATAACTTTTTTTTGCTCTGCCTTTGTCATACATATTTTTTCTATTCAAATACCTAAGTAAAGAGAGAATGGTTGAGAGAAAAGAAAATTTTTTTACACATACTATGGCAAAGAAACAAGGAAAATGAGTTGATCAAAAGACTACAGGCTATTAGATAGCTTTACTAAAAATTAAATCTAGCACTTGGTACAATGTGCAGGTTAATTAAAATAATAGAAACAGCAGAAGACATAGCATTACTTAATGCTGAATTTAATAAAGCAATCAAGACCAATGAAATATTTCTGAAAATCTAAGGAACTTCTTCAGGTCCAGTACTTTAGATTTAGAGTTTTTCTTGTAAGTAATTAGAATAGATTGTGACTTATGTGGTATGATTTGGAAGGAATCCCTGAAATATCCTCATCTCTTGTGATACTACTATAGCTTCACACTTTGCAATCATGAAGTATTTTTATTAAAAGTCTTTAAGTTATCTTTATTGAAATACCCCATAGAAGAGGTTATTTTTCTCTTTGGAACTTAATTATCAGATAATCTGCCAAGCATTTACTGCACCTAGCTGACCCCATGATCACACCATCTTCTTACCATGTTACTTTACACCTTCCTCTCTTTTCAACTCTGGCTCTGAGAACAATAAGCAAATCCATATTGCAATTGATGCTGGAAAGGGCATAACAATCCACAACCCTATAGTTGCATTCATAATTTGTGTGATTTTTTCTTTCCCAGACTACTATTCACCTATATGTGAATATTAGAATATAAATCTTTTGAGACCAGAAACTTCCTTGATTCTTTGTCAATGATGGTGTGATAACAGTAATATTATTTCTATAGCATGTTAGGTTTTTCAAAGTTTTTTACTCACATTATCTTTGCAACTCATTTTATAATCTCATTTTATCCTTGCAACATTTGGTCCTATCATTATCCCCATTATACAGATGAGGAAACTGATATTGCCCAAGTTCATATAGTTAGGTTGGATTTGATATCAGATCTTTGGGGATTCCAAATGTAGGTCTATCCATCGTGCCAGCTATCTGCCTGTATCCCTGTAACACAGTATTTGGCATATAGAAACACTTGATATGTACTTTTTCAATTACTCATTCATTAACACTTATTTTAGAATGCCATTTTGGTACATATGATAATGGTGTGTTGAATGACTTCAGAGGGATGATAAAAGGAAGAAATTAATGAGAAAAGGTAAGAAGGGTGAGATAACGCCAAAAAAAAGCTGACATTTCACTTGTGCAGAGGATGAAGCTTGTTTAGAGATTACATGGGATTTACATAGGGTCCTGTGAAATCTGACTACATCAAGGAACAGAAGCAAGGAATTCAGCAATTCAGCTAATTTATTAAGTACCTACTGCATGCAAAACACTCCACTAGGCGCTGAGAGAGCTGTTCAGGATGTGGTCCATTACTCCCAGAAATGGCCATCTATTACAGAAACTAAGACAAATAAGTATAATTCAGAATGGGAAATAATAAATCCATGAAAGAGGTACTAAATACTATGCATGTTCAAAAGAGGTCACTTACCAATGGGAAAAACAACAAGATTGAGAGGATTCTTTATGTACTTGAGCTGCACTTTGAATGACAGGATTTCAACAAACATCAAACCTGTATTTCATCTATCTAGGTTTGGATAGAGAAGAGGTACTGCAGTCTTCCAGTCTTGGGTAATGACATTACAAAAGAATGAAGGTGGAGAAGTGAAGGATGTATGCAGGGAATGGTGACCTCAGCTGCAGCACAAATTAAATAAAAGAAAATGGTATGAGATAAACTGACAATACAGGTTGGTACAGGAGTGTGGAAAGAGATCTTGATTGCCAAGATAAAGTATTTACACTTAGTTGGTAGACAATAGGAAGTCACTGCCAGTTATAGAAGGACATGGTAGGATATATTCTTAGAAAAATTACTCTGGTAGCAATACGTAAGACATATATGAAGATGGGTGAGCTAAGGCCAGAAAGGCAGATTAGAAGATCATTTCAATATTTCATTTGAAAGACAGCAAAAGCCTGAACTAGCTTTAGTATATATGGAAAAGGAGACAGAAAGATAGTAATTTCTGAATCAATAGGATTTAGCAATCCTTCATCCTTCAAGGCTCAATTCAGGCACTACTTTCTCTATGAGGTCTTCCTTGGTCTTCCAGTATTATTCCTGCTCCAGTTACCTTTCACTCATTCCTCTGTGTACCTGTTCCAGAATCACTGTATTATAATCCTTTGTTTCCTTGTGCTTTCACCATTCACACTTTGATAAGCCTTAATCTCAGCTTACTCCCACCATCCACTTCCACCACAAAGTCATGCAATGGTAATGACTGAGTTCACTTCCAACTAATATTATCTAATTTCAACTAGGCCCTCTTTAATTGATTCTCTGTACTCTTCCTCCTCACAACAGTTGTTTCAAACCTTCTCTTTCTCCTTAAACTTCCCATGCCAGCCATCTCCTCAATTTCATAGCTTAAAACCTCCCCTCGTGAGAAAATAAAGACTATTTACTATGATTTATCTGTTGTCTTTTCTCCATCAGTGGATAGAGCACCAGTGCAGGAGTCAGGAAGACCTGAGTTCAAATCTCATCTCAGACACTTGACACTCACTAGCTGTGTAACCTTGAGCAAGTCACTTAACCAATTGCCTCATCCTGGGTCATCTCCAGTCATCCTGATGAATTATCTGGTCACTGGATTCAGATGGCTCTGGAGAAGCGAGACTGATAACCTGCACAGCCCTCCCTCACTCAAAACAAAGTCAAGTGCTCAGGTCATGTCATCATTTCTCTGACGGCATGGTCTTCTTCGGCAATGAAAGACAAATACACGCAACACTTTTAAACCATTACCCATACTTCCCTTTACTCCAGACTCGATTAAAGATGGGCTCTTTCCTTGGGCAAGGTCAATCCCCCTATATCTTCCTTTGATCTTCTCCAGCCAGCTGCCCCCAGCGTTATTCCTCCCCTCATCATTTTCAATTTTCCTCTATTCATTGATTCTTTCACAGCTATCAATAAGTATACCTAGGCTTCCTCACCTGAAAAAGCCTCACAAGACCCAACTATCTCCTCAACTATTGGACTACAAATCCTTCTTTTCTCAAGTGGAAAAACCTGTTTACATTAATTTCCTCCACCTCTTTTCTGCTCACTACCTTCTCAGCATTTTGCAATCTGGCATCCAACCTTATCATGCAACTAGAACTGCTTTCTCTTATCACCAAAGATGTTTTAATTATCAAATCTGATGACTTTTTTTTCAATCCTTTGACACTATTGCAAACCTCACTTTCTGGATCTGGGGATGTTTCCCTCTTCTGGTTGTCCCTGTACCTGTCAAATCATGCCTTCTTGGTCTCCTTTGGTAGATAATCATCCATGTCGACTGTGGATGTACACAGTGGTCCTTTCCTGGGTCCTCTTTTCTCCTTCCTCTATACTTTCTCTTGGTACCTTTATCACTTCCCATGGTTTTAATTTTCATCTCTATGCTGATACATCTTAGATCTTTATTTCCAATTCTGTTCTCTCTCCTGAGCACCAATCCCACATTGCCAACTGCCTATTAGGCATTTTAAATTGGACATTTTGAGCTATCTAATGTCCCATAGCTGTCTCAAACAACCTGTCCAAAATGAAACTCATCTTTCCCTCAAAACCTTCTCCTTGAAACTTCCCTGTCTTGGCTGAGGGCAGACAGAATTTAAGTGACTTGCCCAGGGCCACACAACTAATAAGTATCTGAGGCTGAATTTGAACCCATTGTTCCTGACTCCAGGTCCCGTGTTCTATGCACTGTATCACATGGGTCATGTGACCCTCAGTAGAATCTAAGCTTCTTGAGAGGAGGGACTTTTTTCATTTTTGTCTTTGAGTTCCCAGGTTCTAAGAGTGCCTTACACATGGTGAGTGCTTAGTATTTGTTGGGCTGAATTAAATTTATTGAATATGGAGGAGGGACAAATAAGAGACAGAAGGAGAGAGACAGAGACAGTGGAATCAAGAATGGACCAAGCACAGGTGACAAAGAAAATTGAGAAGTCAAAATACCATGTTTCAAATGGGAGGAAATACAAGTTTTCATTCCTTCATGGAGCATCAAACAGAGAACATAGAAATGAAGAACCTTTTTACAGAAGAAGACACTTAGGTCCTTTTCCCTTCCCTTCTATTGTCAGACAGAGTGTTGCCTGGCTTCTGTAACTTTTCCCTGTGTTTTTCCCACTGCCATATCTACTCAGATTCTCCTCTGCCAATAAGTGCTATACTAGTTGTGAAGTAAAAAGAAGTAAAAAATATAACACATTAACTTTTTTGCCATCAAGTTTGATGATAAATCAAAAGATTACTACCAAAAGTATTCTATTCCCAAATACATCTGGAGTTTTCTCCCTTGATGTTTCAGTAATGAGTTCATGTGGTTTCCTCTTAAAAGTTCCAGAGGAGACTTGTCAGAATATTCTCAGAATATTTAAAGCATGGAATCCATTCAGCCATTCCTAATCCCAAATCAGTGGGGAACTTCATGGGAAATGCTGAGAGTTATTAGGGAAAAATGGAATTATTCAATCCTTTACACAATATTAGATGGCCAGTATACTTTGACATATGTATATGGAATAGATTTATATATTGATTCCAACATACTTACTGCTATTCCAAATCTATATGTTATACACAAATCAAACTGGATTATTTTTTATTCTCCAGACATGCCCTATGCTTTCCATTTTATGTCCCCTGATTTAAGTCATTATGGACCCTCTGGAATGTTCAAGTATCAGCATCTTTGCTGAACATCTTAATCATCTTTCAAACACAGTTTAATATCATACCTTTCATGGTCTTTTCTGATTCTTTCAGCTGGAAGCTCTCTTTCCTTCTTATGAGCCCAAGAAATAATTTTTATATGTCTTTCATTTACTAAGTACCTTCACTGCTCAAGAAATCATGTAACGTTAGGTATAAACACTGTTTTCCATCATAAGCATTAGTGGCAACGTGTCACATTAGACATTATTGGACTTGAAGTTAGGAAGATGTTAGTTCTAATTTTACCCCAACACCTACTAGCTCTGTGACTATAGGCAAGTCTCTTCACTTCTGCGCTACTCAGTTTCCTGAAATGGAAACAGTGAAATTTGTTACCTAACACGGGTATTTTAAAGTTCAAAGAATAGTGTCCACATCTTAACAGAGAGTTGATAGACTAATTAGGAGATTAAGAAATACCTTTTTGGATATGATCAATGTGAAAATGTATTGTGCTTAATTTTGCTTATGTGATACACAGGTTCTGTATTTGTTTGGATTGAGTTTCAGTGAATGGAAGAAAGTGGGAAGGGAAAAGTGAATTATTGATCATTGAAACTACAAGATAATGATTAGAAAAGATAAAATGAGATGATATATGTAAACTACTTGGCAAATCTTAAATGTTAATTATTTGTACATATCTCATTTTTTTACCAGGAATATAAAGTCTTATAAGGACAAAGAATATGTCTCATGCATCTTTGCTTTCTCTTTTTCCCTCCATCCTATCCTCCCCCACATTTATTCGATTCTCTTATTTGACTTTATTCCTCCTCAAAAATATTTACTTCTAATTACCCCCTCCTCTAATTTGCCTTCCCTTCTATCGTCTCCCTTACCCTTGCTTCTCACATGCTATGCCTTCCTTAAATCAAATATCTCACCTCCCCCCTCTTCCCCTCCAATGAAAAAGCTCTTTCTTGTCTCTTTTATGTGAAAGTTAATTTTCCTCATTCTATTTCTTCCTTTCTCCCAATATATTCCTCTTTCACCCCTTAATTTTATAATTTTATATTTTTAGATATCATCCCTTCATATTCAACTCACCCTGTTCCCTCTGTCTATATGTGTGTGTGTGTGTGTATAAAATCCCTCCAACTACCCTAATACTGACAAAAGGTTTAAGATTTACAAATATTACCTTTCCACATAGGAATGTAAACACTTCAAATTTAGTAAGTCCCTTATGATTTCTCTTTCTTGTTTACCATTTCATGCTACTTTTGATTCTTGTGTTTGAAAATCAGATTTTCTATTCTGTTCTGGTGCTTTCATCAAGAATGCTTGAAAGTCTTTTATTTCACTGAATGACTATTTTTCCCCCTGAAGTATTATGATCAGTTTTACTGGGTAGGTGATTCTTGGTTATAATCCATGCTCCTCTGGAATATCATATATTCTTGGATAGTGACATTCTTGGAATATCATATTGCAAGCCCTCAGATTCCTTAATATAGTAGAAGAACTTGTGTTACCCTGATTGTATTTCCACAATACTTGAATTGTTTCTTTCTGGCTGCTTACAATATTTTCTCCTTGACCTGGGAGCTCTGGAATTTGGCTACAATATTCCTAGGAGTTTTCCTTTTGAGATCTCTTTCAGGAGGCAATTGGTGGATTCTTTCAATGTATATTTTACCCTCTGGTTCTAGAATGTCAATTCTTGAAAGATGATGTCTAGGTTGTTTTTTTGATCACAGTTTTCAGGTGGTACAATAATTTTTAAATTGTCTCTCTTAGATCTATTTTCCAGATCAGTTGTTTTTTCCAATGAGGTATTTCACATTGTCTGCTAAATTTTTCAGTCTTTTTGTTTTTTTGATAATTTCTTGATTTTTCGTAAAGTCATTACCTGCTCTATTCTAATCTTTAAGGAGTTATTTTCCTTTTCCATCTGGCCAATTCTGCTTTTTAAGGCATTCTTCCTCTCATTGGTTTTTTGAATCTCTTTTCCCATTTAGGTTAGTCTGTTTTTTAAAGGTATTATTTTCTCTAGCATTTTTTGGTTCCCTTTTAGCAAGCAGTTGACTTGTTTTTCACTATTTTCTTGCATCACTCTCATTTGTCTTCCCAATTTTTGCTCTGCTTCTTTTACTTGATTTTCAGAATCCTTGGAGGATGATCTTCCATGGTCTGAGGACAATTTATATTTTTTTTGGAGGCTTTGGATGGAGGAGCTTTGACTTTGTTGTCTTCTGTTTGTATATTTTGCTCTTCCTTGTCACCAAAGTAAGATTCTATTGTCTGATTCTTTTTCTGATTTTTGTTCATTTCTCCAGACATTTACTTGACTTTTGAGCTCTTTGTCAAGTTAGTTCTCTGTTTCCAGTGGGGGTGGGGTGAATTATAAGCCACTTGATCCCCCCACAATCTGTGAGCCTCGTGTTCCAGAAACAGCTGCTGCCCCTACTCCTGCTCTGGCTGCTGCTACTGCAGACTTCTCCTCTGTGGGTTCTTCCATCCCCTCTGCCATCCTGTGGGTGGGGTCAGACTACTCTACTCTCTCACACAGATCCCACAGGTTTTTCCCCTGATCTTCCAATTTGTCCTTGGTGTTTTGATATTGTGAAGTCTGGAAACTGCCACAGGTTCCAGAAATTCAGTACCCCACCCAAGCCTTCTCAGGTCCTGTCTGTGCCTACATGGCACATTGGACTGTGCTCTGCTCCCAGCATGGCATGATAGATGCTGTCTGTCAACCTTCCAGGCTTGTCTTGGTCTGGAGATTTGCTTCATTCTATCATTCTGTGGATTCTGCAACTCCAGAATTTGTTTAGAGTCATTTTTACAGGTGTTTAACTAGGCTTGGGGGGACAGCTCTAGCAAGTCTGTTCTTCTACTCTGCCATCTTGGCTCCACCCTGCAGGGAACCATTTTAAGAGAAATATTGACAAAATCTATTATGTCCAGAGTAGAGCAGGAATGATCGGTGAGAGTATTGAAACAAGGTTTTATGAGAAACATCCAAAGGATGAGAATGTTTATCCTGGAGAAAACTAAAGGGAGACATACTTCCTGCCTTCAAATATGAGAAGGGCATTGATGTGGAAGAGGGATTAGATTTAATTTATATTATTACAAAGGACAGAGTAGTTGCAGAGAATTGCAAAGGATCAATAAGTAGTTGCAGTGGATTCAGTTCAATATAAGAAGGAATTACATAACAATGACTGCCTTCTGAAATGAAATGTACTTTCTTGCAATGGAATGTTACTACAATAGAAAATTTCCAAACTGTCACAAATGTTGTCAAGGTCATTCCTACATTGCGTAAGAAGTTGGACTCAATGAACTCCACAATACCTCATAACTCCAATATTCCATGATTCAACTAATGAACAAATATTTATTAAGCACTTACTCTGTGCCTAGTACCCCGGTAGGAATGTTGAATGCTCAGATTAATGGAATCTTCTTTAGGGCAGGAAAATGAGAGATCCTGCAATAGGACTTTAATTCTTAAAGAATCTAAAACCAAAGAACTTCTTTTTCTAAATCATTCCACTTTCCTTCAAATGCAGTCAAAATTTGTTATGGATTATTTAAAGGGTAATATGATGGCTCAGTCAGTAAAAAGGAGACACAAAAAGCTAAAGTTAAATTAGTTCCCTATTGGTCTCTTGCAATGGGCGTTGTTGGATAATTCTGCAGATCCCCTTCCTATACACACCATTTCAATAATCTTTCAAAAGAAAATAGTTTCAAATGATCTATAATAGCCATTTTCTCTTCAAGACTTCTAATCCTTGATGGATTTTTTTTAAATTAATTCCTGCCAGGTGATTTTATTTAGAGTCCTGCTATGTTAAAATATAATAATTAGTGCTCTACTAAAATATACCCTCAAATGATGCTATTTATACAACATTAATAGGGCATTGCTTTGAATTCTTTTTTTTCTGACTTTGCACATAGTTTGCACTAATTTATTCATACTCTTGCCCCATCCCCTTTGCAACCAAGGGCAAGATGGTTAGCCAGGGTCACTGATAGATTGTAGGACCGTGGAAGACCATCTTCCTAATTGGCCCACATGAGGATCACATCCAGGGCTTTAGCCTCATTAGAACCTTGTCATAATCAATTGGACAAATCAGCCTAAAAAGTCTCCCACTTTTTAGAGACTTGGTATAATTCCTGAAAACTACCTGGAATATTTTACCTACAGGTACCTAAATAATGGCATAAAGGCTATCTGGGGCACATTGCTCCAGGTAGGTCAGAAATTGCTGAGTTTGAAACCAGCAGACATTTCCTGGATAAAAACAGAACTCAACCCTGGAACCCCCACGTACAAATTATAGTTACCATTAAAACCATCATCACAGTATTTGAGGTTAGTAAAACATATTGCTTGAGCTATAAAACATTCTCAACTAGCATTCCAAATGTCTCGCCTCAAGCAAGCACTTAAATTAAAGTTTCAGACAGCTGGCACTGGAATCATAATAACAGTTTTACACAAAGGGATTGGCTAAACATGATTATTGTTTTGATAATTTATTGTCAACATGCATTATTGTGCCTTGATCCATACACTTGGTTTTGTTACTATTCATTGTCAACAGGTGATGAGAGCAGCGAGATTTAGATTTGGGTTATACAGAAAGAATACTAAATGCCTAAGTCCTAGGTAATATAATCCTAAAGCTTTTTAGTACTTAAAAAAACAACAACAAAAAAGAAGCACTGTATGTTTTAATTAATTTCCATAATCTAGTCACCTTTACTGTCTCCTTCCTGAGAGTCAGTGAAGGTACTATTCTGAGGACCGTTATTATGAGGTGGAAAAAAATAGTTTAGATTCTTAATAAAATAAGCCACTCAAAGTTCATTCAGGAAAATTCAAATTTATTGACCTTAATTATATCCATTTATAAAAGTTATTTATTTATGGATACTCAAAAATTTGAATCAAGCAATAGGTAAAGGCACCCTCTTCCTTCAAATCATTCAAATTCACAACCCCTAAAGTATCTTCAACTCTTCCCTCCCTCTTATTCCTATCTATCCCTGATATCTAATTGTCTGCTAATCCTACCTCAAAGAAATATCTTGTCTGCATAGTCATTTATTCACTCACATAGCTACAACATTCATTTGTCCCCCCCCCCCACACACACACACATCTTGCCTAGATTATCGAAACAGTGTCCTAATTGGAATCTCAGTTTATAGACTCTTCCCTCTGTAATCCATCCTCCGCACAACTGCCAAATTAATATTGCCAACATACAAGTCTGGATGTCATACTACTGGTCAAAAAGTGTCAGTGGTTCCCTTTTAAAGCCTTTATTTCTGGGATTTTTAATTTCTTTTTGTTTCATGGCCACCTCTGGCAATCTAGTATGGACCCCTTTTTGGGATAATGTTTTTAAATTCCTAAAAAGACATGAAAACCAATTACATTGAAAAGCATCTATTAAATTACATTTTGAAAGTTCATGAATGACAAGTTAAGAACCTCTGCTCTAGGACAACAAAATTTTTCACCTTCCTATTTAAGACCTTTCCAAATATGACTCTAGTCGACTTTTCTAAACTTAATCCGACTTACCCTCCTTTATACACTCTATAATTCCAATCAAACTGAATTATTTGCTTTCCCCCAAACTTAGCATCTCATGATACTTCCATGATTCTGCATAGGTCACTCCTCACATATCCTTAGAATCCCTAGCTTCCTTGGTATACTGCAACTTCCTTACGATCCCTCTATCTATGTATCACCTCTTATTGGAAACCTTTTCTGATTCCCTCTCATTGGTAGGACTCTCTTCCATCTCAGTTTTTCATTTCAACACAAGCATTTGTTTCAATATCGTATTCCCCCATTCCCTTCCCAAGATGTAAGCTCCTGAAGATCAGGAAATATTGCTATTATATAAAAAGAACCCTAGACCCTTGCATCTCCCTTTATCTGAAACGTGATTTACAGATGTGTTCAACTGCATTTTTACTCATCCCCACTCACCCTACTTTCTGGTATCAGTCTTAGAAGTAAGAATGCAGAAACTCACTATTACATTATAAAGAGCCAAGAGTCAATATGAAAAGGACACTGGAGGGTTTAAGAGAGAAGTACTACATCTGTACCTTTTTTTTTCCACTGGACATGACTTTTCCATTGGCTTTAATTAAGCTCTTATTTGACTCTTGAATTTGGAGAGCCTTAATAGTGAAAGAATTTGCTTGCAAGGCATATTTTTCAGCTCTGAAAAGAATATCTGTAATAAATGGCTCTTCCAACTTTATAGGTAAATTTAACTTTATTTTACCTTTGCAGAAACGGGTCATATATCCACTCTTCAGAAATGAGCCATGCCACATAACACAGATTTTATCTTGTAATAAAATGGTGAAAAATTGGCTCTAGTACACATTATAAGTATATTGCCTGCTGACAAATTAATTCAATTAGCAAAGGTGAAGGTTTATAATTGAGGTTAACTAGAATTTAACTGGTCATTGCTCTCCACACATCCCCTTCTATTCCCCCAGAGCATGGTCCCCAGTTATTCTAGTAGCCCATGAGTCTCCAGATCAAGACCAAAATATAACTTCCAAAGCTGTTTCCAAAAAAATAGGCATAGTCACATTTCCAAAGGCATAACAACAATAGAACTTAATGGGACCATATTTTCATGCTGTTTGGGAAAGTGATTCTTGTCTCCACCCCCTCTGCTGAGAGTATTTTTATATAGTTCAAGTCCCTGTTGGACTGCAAGTTTGCAGTGTGGTTTAAAAAGTAATACATCTTTCCTTAGATGTACCCCAGTTTCTGCTTTTTAATAGACATGATAATGAGCTTCTGGGTTTTCATTTCCCAGTGTGCAGAAAGCTCAAATAAATCTTTGATTGTTCACAACCCAGGAGAAGATTCCTGAGCCCTGGGATCTACCGATGTCTCTCTAAACAACCATTGTTTAAAGCACATTTTTTTAATATTAGTGTTTTTGGTATCATTTAAATTCTCACATCACTGCCCCCCCAACTATATTCTGTGGCACCTGCTTGTAATGAATTTGGACAGAGCGAAATTCTTTTTATAGTGAAACAGAATGAATGAAAGTCCCCAACCGTCTCAGTTGCAGCATAATATGCCAACTGTAATATCAGCTATAGCAAAATTGTTCTGTAGGATTTTTTTTACCATAGACTCCATCAAAAGATGCCTGCCAAAATACTGTTTAGTTCCTTGGATTTTAAAATTCTGAAAAAAAATATTTTATATTTGGACACACACACAAACATACACTGATGACAAAGAATGAGAAAATATTTTGCCATATTCAACCATTCTGAGTTTGTTTTTGAACATTGAAATTTCAGGAATTTTTATTAGTTTATCTTTGCAAAATAAAATGAATTATTGTTTTTAAAAAAACACTTTCTGAAAAAAGTAGAAACACAATTGCATTTTCTAACAGAATAAGAAACATGTAATTTTGTCTATACTTTTAAAAGTACAAAAATAAATAGGGTGAGCAAATTGCCCTTTGGGACTTGAGTAAATCAAAAACTTTCAGAAAAGAGGGATGTCATACTTAAAAGAGCCATGACGGTTTCATTTTTGAAACAGAAACTCACTTTCACTGGTTCTTTACAATACATACAAGGAAAAGCAACCTCAGTTTTCAGCTTCTTTTTGAAATAATGGCAAAAATGTATTTGTGTTAGCTCCATCCTAGTTAAAGTCAACAGAGGCTAGACATCTACAGCTAAAAAGAACCCTCACTTTGATTGGACTGCATTGTCCATTATGGCTGAGGAAGTGAAGACAGTGGATGCTGTTTCTGTTAAGTTAGTAAGTAATTGGTTGGAAATTACCTTTTTATAATGCCACAGACAAAATCCCATCTATTTCCCTGGCTAGTATGGATCTGGTGAAAGGATGAGATATGAGTGAGTTTAATTTTTTTATACTCATGTCCTTATAAAATAAAAAAGATGGTGGCTTGTGCCCCTATCCCCAAAGCTTTAACCAATTGATTGTGATTGAGTATTTTTTCTTATTACTGTTCACTGGGATCTCCTTATGAAACACACATTTCACTTTTATCCAGGAACTGGGGATATGAAGCAAAGGAGGAACATTATTTGATAATCACTAGAGCACAGTCTATACAAAGCAGCATACCAAGGCCAGAGAAGAGTTATAATTTTAATTCCTTTTACAATGATTCAGGAGTTAAATTATCATTATCTTTTTAAAACCAAACAATACTGGTGCCAGTTTCAGTGGGACAAAGTGGTTTACTCTAATTGGCAGGAGCTCTAGAGTGCTATACTGAATTTCAGATCCAAGTACCTTAAAATGAATAGTGTGACAAACAGAGAGGGCATATTTATAATCCATTCGACCAGAAATCCTTGGTACCATACATATGCAATGTAATCAGCCATTATTATCACTTTTCTTGTTGTTCTCAGAGATTAGACGCTAAAAACCACCAGTTATTTCTTTTGACTGTAGGAGTTAATTTTCTGTAATCCAAAGAACTTTAGTAGTCAAATGATGAGACAATGCTTTTAAGATATCAAAGCAGCAAACCTTTAGGATTGGCCAGTAGAAAGGAAATAAATTTTGATGATGACTACAAAGAGTTAAATACTTAGATGTCCTGAAGTAAAAGAATCATTTCTTAGGCTGTTGGCTTGACAGACTCCTCAGGTGTTACTGGTTAATCACTGATCATGGGATTTCTTCAGTTTGATGAGTTCATGTCAGTAGTAGGGTTTGATTAAGTGGCTCCCATGAAGATTGCCAGCATTAAATTTTTCCAGTAAAGTGAGACACATTTTTCTGGTTTTGTATAAAAGAAAAAATAATATGTGATTCTTCAAGAGAAGACATAATATGCATAATACTAAATCTAATGCAACGTTAAGATTCAAATACACCTATGGATATATACAGTCATATACACACGTGTATATATATGTGCATGTGTATCTATAGATGTATATATGTGACATGTATATATATACACATACATACATTACAAAAGTATTCTTTGAGAATTTAGATGAAGTGTACCTTAAACATGGTATTTAACCGTTCCCATATCAAATACAGAATATCTTGTCATTATTCTTGGTTATCTATAAAAATACAAACCTTTTCATAGAAATAATAACAATTTCTGTACCAAGAACAAGAATTAGTTATTGGGTGGAGACATAGACAGTGCACCTAAGTAAGGCCAGTGGGGGAGTAGTCCCAGGACACCTCAAGATTTTTAAGTTGTTGAAGGAGAAGCTCCCCAGGGATAAGTACACTGGCATATTGAGGCAGGAAAGGCAGAAGATGAAAAACCCCTAGTTCCAAAACAATGTTGGAAGTGCTGCCTCCAAATTTACCACCATTGGACAAAGCCCCTATTGCCCTACCCTGGGCTCTGAACTCAGTAAGTTGGAATTCTTAGTTGCATTTTTCAGAGTGAAAGATATAATTTCTTCCCATTTCCAATTCATCCTGTGAGCATGAATGAATGAAACATTCAAACTGAATAAAATTAATCAAACCAAAGACCTCTATGTCATCAATATCCATTAAGATTATGACTATCCATTTATGGATGAATATATAGGAAGCAAACTGGCAGAGTTAACATTTTCAGAAATGCATTCCAGTTTGTCTTGGATCTTCAAGCACTTAAAATTATGAAAGTATATATAAGTGAAACACATTCCTGAATAGCCTGGGCTTTTCTGCCCTTCTGCAAATATTTCTCTTTCCCTGTACCCTCTCCAACCCGCAATGTCCTCTCCTCAGCTGACAAGTACATGGAAACTCATCCAGGCAAATTCATCCCAAGGATAGGTTCTCCATTCTTGTCAAACCATTACACTTACTCTTCCTTTACCGGTGGATAAAACGCTGGATTTTGAATCTGGGAGATGAACAAATCTGAGCTACTTAAGGATAAACCTTACATAATTTTTCATTGCAATGATCTGATTCTGAACTGCACTAAAAGTCCTATTCCTGTAAGATTACTAATTCCTATAAACCAAATACATGAGACCATTTATGTGAAATATTTTTGTCAATGTTTTGAGTTGATGCGGATGTTGTCTTTAGAAAATTTTGATTTTAGTTTTTCATCTTAGTCATTTCATATGCTCCATTTAGATGTAAACCATTTCAAGTGACATTCAATAAATCCATTGGCAGCCATAACATTTACTTGATTCAGTGATGTCCATTTCTTCCAATAGTATTTCTGTACAATGTTAACTTATTTATCATGTGCTCTGAAAACATCTATCAAATCACTTTTTAAAAATGAATTAGTGTTGCTAATATAATTGTCATTATTTATTGTTCTTCCCCTTGCTTAGCCATTTTTAAGTCATGCCCAAATCTTCAGGACTCCATTTGGGGTTTTCTTGGCAAAGATACTGGAGTAGTTTGCATTTCGTCCTCCAGCTCATTTTATAGATAAAGAAACTGAGGCAAACAGGAGGATGTGTCTTGTTCAGCGTCACTAGGATGTAGCTGAGGTCAGATTTGAACTCAGAAAAATGAGTGTTCCTGGCTCCAGGCAGGCTTGGGGCTGTGTCCACTGTGCCACTGAGATGCTCATTTTATTGGCATCCTTCTCTTCCATCAAAACCTTAATAAACAGTCATTTCCCCATGGAGCCTTCTTCAATTAACCTTAATTTCAATAAGGCCATTTTACTCCTTTATTCTACCTACTTTCTACATATCTATGCTTCAATCATTTATTCAGCATTAATTGAGCACATATTAGTATATACAAGGCACCCAATAATTATATTTTTCATTTTTATTTCATCTCCCAAATACTATTAACTATTATCATACGTAGTTTTCTGTTACAGTGACTAGAGCACTAGACCTGGAGTCAGGAAGATCTAAGTCAGAAGGTTACTGTGTGATCCTGGGCCAGTCCCTTGACCTCCACTTGCCTCAGGTTCCTAATCTATAAAATGGGGATGATGACAACATCTACTTTCCAGTGTTATTGTGAAGATAAAATGAAATGATATTTGTAAAACTCTTTGTAAACTTTAAATAACTATATAAATGATAATTTTTATTATCATTATTAAAACTAGATGGTACATTAGAAATTTTCTAGTCCGTTTTATTTTTTTATTATTTTTTTTATTTTCAGTGTTATACATTCACTTCCATATATCTTATATTTTCCCCTACCTCTCTACCCCCACCACCTCCCTGCTCCCCCCCTACACCCTCCCTGAGATGGCATACAGTTTTTTTTTCCAATTTTACAGATGAGAAAACTGAGGCTAGTGATTTCCATATGATCACATAGATAGTTCATAATGAAGACAGGATTTATACCTAGCTTTTCTGACCATCCAAATGCTGAATTCTTTCCAATTTCCATGGTACATTTTCATAGTAAACAATAGATTCCTAGCTGGAAACAATGTGGAACTTTTAAAACCCCTCTGTTGAAGATTCATGTCAAATGTTTCTCTCTAACCAGTGCTTACCATGGGTAGCCTTGGGAGTCACCAAAGTTTGCAATCTATGTGGATAGGTGGCAGACAGGCATAGATATTGAAGAAAATTGTATTAGTGATAGGTAGTCACAACACCCAAGAGTTCTACAAAGTATGTCCAGAATGAGTATATATGTTCAAAGACACATACACACAGGACCACTTCTACGTACTCCTCAACCAGCCCAATTTCCCTGTACATATGAGTTCTGTATCTATTAAAAAGGGATGTGGGCGGGGGGCTGGGGAGCTAAGAACATAAAAATGTTAGAGTTCCTACTATTGGGCAACAAGTATTTTTAAGTGCTTACTATGTGCAATCACAGGAGATATAAGGAAAGATAAAAACATAATTCTTGCTATCATCGTTCAGTCCTTTGGTCTAAGACACTGAAATATTCCAGGGAAGTATAAATAAATTTGGAATAAGTAACATGAAAACTTTATCACATAATAACTATAAGAAATTATTTTATCAGATTAACTATAGGGACACATAGCCCTAAAGGAATAGGATGCTCCTAGGTTATTTATTTAGACAGCTAGTTGGCTTAATGGATAAGAGGGCTGGGCTTGGAGTCAGGAAGACCTGTGTTTAAATCTGGTCTCAGACATGTACAGGCTGTGTGACTCTGGGCTCAACAGTAACATGGCTTACCGCAGTTTCCTCATCTGTAGAATGAGATAGAGATAGCAAGCCACTCCATTATCTTTGCCAAGAAAATGCCATGGGCAGTCCTGGTGTGCTGTGTGTGGTCCAAGAGACCAGAAAGTCAGACACGACTGAATAATTGAACAGGTTAGTTACTGGGGGGTAGGAAGGAAACGGCATGGTGATTTCTTTCAGGAGAAAGACAGACCTGGACTGGGTTGTAACAGATCCAGGATCTGGTCAGCTAGGAAGAAACATAAAGGCTGTGGACATTGGGGAAAGAAGACACGGGGATTGGGAAGAGAAAAAAATGAGAGGAAGGAGGCTGAAAAATAAGTGAGAAAATTATGACAAAAACTTTTCATTTCACACAATTTGGGTACATCCTAAACCCCTAAGCCCCACCTCAATACTCCTAGCCCTTCTTCTCACCTTCCTTGTCTATCTAGTCTGCCTCCCTATGACCCGAATATTTGTTAAAGCATAGAAATGGTCTGTTCATTTTCCTACAACAGTGATAGAAGATCATCAAACATTCAAATCTTTTTCCAAATTATCCAGATTGTGTTTCTAAAACTGGGCAGGAAATATTCTTAGATTAAGATTGCCAAAGAAATTCTCCCCATTAGAGATGTATGTGTTCGTGTGTATGTACATATATACACCTATACGTATTATATACACATATGTATAATATATATATAGGTATGTATGTAAAGCATGTGTATATACATACTTACAAATATATAATACCATGATCCTATAGGGCATTTTGATCCCATTTAAGGGAACAATTTGTTTAAGTAGAAGATAAATGCTTTGATAACTTCATTTTTTTGTCAAAGTTTGATCAGGTCCTGGCATATGTGTGTATGTCATGTAGATATGTGTGAAGATATATAGGTATACATAGTCTAGTATTGCATATACATATATATACTATATATGTGAGTATACATATATGAATGTATGTATATGTGTATGCATGCACAAAATAACTTGACTATTAATATAAATGTGAAACACTTAAGGGAATATATGTATGTATGGATACACATTTATGGAAATACATATGCACACACACACATACATATTTATGGTCTGATACACACATATACATATGGATGTCTAAATAAATATACGTGTGTTAGAGGTAAGGAGAGAAGGAAGGAAACATGCTATAGTTTATTAAATATATCCACATCAAACATATACACAAAACATATACATGAATAAGTATATACACATATACATGCATGTATAGAAATAATACCTTGTAGGTTATAAAATATATATATTGCATTACATATACATGTATATATACATATACATATATGTGTATATATACATATATATGAACATAAGAGTCATAGCTATTTAACAGATTGTAAATATTTGTTTCTTTGAGGGCTTCACTGTATATTCTTGACCAGGGTCTGATTGAAACTTTAATTTAAAAAATTATCAAAATATTTATCTTACAGTTGTGTAAATTGTTCCTTCAAATTTGATCAAAATGCCCTATGAGATCATTCAAATATAGTAATTAGATCTGAAAGAGCCCTTCAGCGACCATCTAATCCAGCCTATGTATTTAACACAGACTCATAGAGGGAAATTGACTTATCCAAGGTGACTCAGGTAGGAAAGAGGTTTTGTAGTAGTTAAGCAATATAATTATTTCAAACATGATATCATGAACTTTCTTGTTTTCTGTAACGTGAATATGAAAGCCTTAACATCAGAAAAACTGTCATAAGCTCTTTGGTCATACTACAGACAAAAAAATCAACAGATCAGACAAATATAATAACATCTACGACTTGGTCTTTGGCATATAATAGGCATGGTGAGTTTCTCATAACTATTTTAAGTAGCATTTTTAGTAATGGATAGTTCTTGGGTTATCCCACTTAACAGCTGGGAGAAAAAAATGAGTGTAGAAGAAGTGAAGAGCTAGATGAGTTATTTTTTTTATTCAAATGTATTTCTATGTCCCAGTCAATATTCACTTGGGATGTACCACTGATTCTGAGAGTGGTCTAGATTAATAGCCTAAATTAATTAATTAGCTTCATTTTCCTCTTTGCCTTCACCTCTCTTCCTTCTCTCCCCCTCCCACTCCCACCCACTTCCAATTTCTTTCCCTCTGCTTCTTTCCTTTCCCTTCTGGAAGGATAATTTACACATACTCAAAGAATTTGTCATTCCCTCAAGATTTTGGCATATATGAGCTGGAAGTTCTTTTAATTCACATTACTGTTTTGATATCATATGTAAAACATACAGCTAGAATGAGCATGTCATGGGATTTTACAGTTATTTCCACTTGATTCTTGGGTGAAATAGAAAAAAAAAAGAATTATAGGGACAACTCAAGACAACAAGTAGAAACCTAATGTGCCTTGAATCAATTATCTTGTCTATATTCGTGGAGGACGAAGAGTGATTTTGGTTTTAAGATGCCCTAAGTTACATGTTCATAGAAGGATCACCTTATACTGCAATGGGAGCAAAGCAAGTGTACAATTGGGGTTTCTCCTACATAACCACAAATATGAGTTCTTCCAAATACAATTTTACAGCTTTAAAAGAGAAGAAATTCACCAACCCACCATGAATCATGAGGGCTGCAGGGTTACCTAAAACACCAAAGAGATGTTAGCTTTATGCTTAAGGTAGGCTATGGCTTGTACTTAAGGAATTTCCTTTGTCCATCTCTAAGTTTTAATAAAAAGTAATTACATCAATTATGTAGTGTTAAAACTGAGAGTTAATAAATAGGGTAGAGAGTCTATTTAATAACCTGAAATTAAATAATTAAGCTAGAACACATTCTTTCTCCTTCTCCTACCCTCACTTGTAGCCCCCTTCAACAAAGTCCTCTGTATATATAACCTGAAAGTCCATCAAGAGAAAAGGATCCCCCAGAAAGCTGCTGATTGTGGGGTCCTTGACGGTTAATCAGTATCTCTGTGACTGACTATTGTTTATTGAGTGAAGGAGCCTAAAGATGGTTGAGCTCCAATACTGGAAGGCTACAAGCTAAGAGCTGCTCCTATCTGGCAAGCAGCTGCAGCCTCATTTTAATTAACTGCATATCCCTGCCTTGGTATGGCTTGCATGGCCGAGAAGGTGTTTCCCAAGGAAATCAGAATGGGGGTAGAACAGGGAAGGAGGAAAAAAAAAAAAAAAAAAAAGGTGAGTTCAAGAGGGCAATGAGACGGGGGTTAACAACGCTGCTTAAGATCAAGGGCTGGAGTGCTGAGATGCTGCCAGACTTGAAAACTTTAATTTACTGTCACTGTTAGCCCCCTTTGAGGTTTATGGTGGTATTTATACACACAGCATCAATCACATGAAACAAGGAGAGGATTTATAGTTTGTTTTAAAGACTGCAAATGCAATGTAATGCAAATAGCTTGCCTCATGGGCATTTACGTTTAATGGGAAAATTACAGATGCAAAAGATTGGTAGAACAAATTTTAAATTGACTTTATTACATCTAGTGCTTTTCAGAGAATACTATTAAAAAAAACACAGGAAGATATGGTAATGGAGTTCTACAGAGTAGCTTGACAGCTAAAATTCCACTTAACTGACTGTTTGCATCTCCCTGCTTACATTACTTCTTCCAATAAGTTTTGCTGGAAAATTCTGTGGATCATAAACTGATTAGGGGTTTGATTTTATTTTTATTTTATTTTTTTCATTAGGGATAGTAGAATAAAATGCGCATATTGCTACATGTGCATAACCGTGGATCAGCAGGGTTGGGGAAAGGGGAGTGAGGCTGGGGAGGATGGAGTGGCGGTTGTTATGAGTAGTTTATTTCACAATCCAGATGTAAGGGCATTAAATAACTAGATACAATTTTAAGAAACCTTGTGATTATGCTGTTAGTAGCTAATTTTAATCTATTTTATTATTTTCCCTTTTTTCAAATATTTGAAATTTTAAAATTTAGTATTTAAGTTTTTGTTTAAAACTTCTCTTTCTACCTCTAAACCCTCAGAATAATATAATAAATGACTCTTTGGTTTTAGAAGTTTGTGTTAAATGTAGTTTTTCTAATCAGCAAGGACCAAAGGTTATCATTTCACGGTTCTTGAATTGAATATTTGAAAATGAATTGATGGTTTCAGTAAGGGAGACAGTGTGAATCAGTTAAAAAGAAAACAAAACACTAGGTTTGGAGTCATATGACGACTTTAAATCCTATCTCTGATGCTCTCTATGGGACCTTGAACAAGTGATTTAACTTCCCTGATCTTCAGTTTCCTTAAATATAAAATGAAAGGGATTTGCCTAGATAGCCTCTATAGCCCTTTCCAACTCAGTATCTAGTATTTTATGACTTCACATCCATAAAATCACCAAAAGCTAGATAAACAAATTAAGGTTCTAGTTGATAAGCATCAGACAAACCTCCTGATTCAAATGGTACCATTTGTTAAGAATCTCTGAAGGAAGGGCACAGATTCAGCAAGGCAAGGAGAGCAAATGTCTCTCTATTTATGACTGAAAAGGATCCTTTTCTGCTTTAATATGAGTATCCAAATGTATTTGAGAGTATATTGGGCTTCCAGGCAACAGACCTGAGTTAGAATCATGTAATAACAAGAACATCCATAAAGCACTTTGAGGTTTGCAAAGCACTCTACATATACTCTGTCATTCAAGTCTAACCGCAGTCCTGTGAGATGGGTGCTATTGTCCCCATTTTACAGATGAGGAATCTAAATGCTTTCTAAAGTTGGGAGGCTAAGTGATTTGCCCAGAGTCACACAGGTGGTAAGCCTCTAAGGCAGGATTTGAACTCAGGTCTTCCTCACTCCAAGTCTTACACTCTATTATGTTATCTAACTGGCTTAGTTCTGGTACTAACTGTATAATTATGGGCAAGTCATTTAATCTCTCTGAGCCTCAGACCCTTCATCTGCAAAATGGAAATAATACTAGCTCTACCTACTAAGAGAGCTGTAATGAGAAAAACACTGTAACTGAAACAATACTCTATAAATGTGATTATGTATTTAATCAGTGAACATCATTTTTATTAGTTTCAATAGAGAAAAAGAGTATTATGGGTCAATGAAATCTTCAGATAAAGTAGAACCCTATATTTGGCTAGTAATTGAAATTTTCACTTTCTTCTCTATACCCAACATTTTTCAAACAGCTAATTTCTAAACTAGTTTCACTCTATGATGAAAAGATCAAGAAAAGAATGAAAAATCCACAACTATATTACTCTAGGAGCCCTAGAGATGAAACGGACCTTAGAGATCATCTAGTCTAACCATCTTTTCATTTTATAGATGAGGAAATTCTGTTTCTCTGAGCCAGTGAATGAATGGTTGAACTAGTGTGTTATAGTTTTATGCAGATGGAGCTCTGTGATCATTGACTACATTGAGAACTGATTTTGAAGAAAAAAATAGGCAAACCACAAGGGAATTTTAAATTAAAAAATTTAATTTAAAGTATATTTCAAATTAGGCATTGGATACCCATAGTGTAAAATGATGGGAGGGTTGGTGATAGCAGAAATCTTGCACATGGTTTTCAAGAGTCATTCTTAGGGATTTCCACATTTGCCACCCATCTTAAATCCTCAAATGTGATGAAGAGAAAGGACTAAAAGGGTTGCCATCTCCCCTTTATTAGAAGCCTTAAAGCATCTCTAGAGAGTACTTCATCAGGTCTTCTCCCTTTTTTTCACCTCCCCCCTCACACACTATCTCTTCCTCTCTGCAGTGTTTTCTATCCCCAGTGTGATATTCTCAGCACCTATGGCAGCTATGAATATGCCAGGACAATTCTGAATCGCAAAATATAACAGACTCACCACATGGAAGACAGAACCAAAACATTTATTCAAACACCAGAAAGCTAAATCCATCATAGCAACAAAGTAATCCATCTAGTAACCAAGAAGTCTATATACATTATCAGGCCTTCCCACAAACAGGCTTCCCTAAGCAAAATGCAATTCTCTCACTCACAGCCAGCTGCCTGCTTCCTCCATCCTTTCCCAGCTCTGACTAGTCGGATCAACTTCCTCTTAGCTCTGCTCCTACTCTGCCCCTTCCTATTCTACCCATTTAGTAAGCTCCTCCCCCCACATGTGACTTAGGCTTCCATGTATTTAAGCAGGGGTCATTAATGGCTGGGAAAGATCTTCAAACTAAGCAAAAAATATGTTTACAATATGTATTTCTAAATGATGAAATCAGAATCAATGCAGTAGTCATCAGGTTCAAGTGGGATCATAGTAATAATGTCAGGGCATAAGGGAGAGAAAAATTCAAAACCAGATTTCCCTCATTTGGTATTAATGGGGAAAGTAAAGTTATGCTTTCCGTGTTAATACATCTTGAGTACTCACAAAATCCTCTATCATCTAGTCCCATCATCTTCTACTCCCCAACATCTACCCTGTGTTCCAATAAGGCCAACTGGTTTAGGTTCCTGTCCACCCTTATCAAAAATGCCCTTTATCTCTATGTATTTATATCTCACTCATCCTTCCGTAAGTCTTACTTCATGCTGACCTTGGCTCATACTGATCTCTTCCTTTTCTAAGTCTCCATAAATTGCCTAGGCCTCATAATTAGTGCCTTGTCACATGTATTCTATTTTCTTGTCAGATGATCTAGGTTTCCTGGACAATTTAGTGCTTTATTGTATACAATTTTATTCACAATTATTTCACATATGTTTTATGTACAACGTGCTGGAAAGGGAACTTGACTAGGTGTTTGGCTACTTAGGTTCTAACCATGGCTCAGACTCCTATGAGCCATATAATATTAAGCTTGGAACAGAGTTTTGTCATCTTCAACATGAGGTTAAAAATAGCTATTCTGTCTAGCTCACAGGATTGTGTTAAAAGCAAATTAAGTGAGAAAATATATATATGAAAAGCACTGTCCAATACTAAACAGATATATCACTGTTTTAATGTCTTCCCTTCCTCATGAGTAAGTTAAATATAAGTGAGGATGGTGATGATATGTTAATGTCTCTTTTACCAAATACATCAGCATGATTCTAGATTTAATATGAGTAATAGAATTTATATTTTTATATTATTACAAATATAAAATATAATCTATGTTATATAAGTATAAAATATACTTAATATATATTAAATTTATAATGCAATACAAGTAATCACTCTTTTTTGTTAGATTGATGGTATGATGAACAGAGAGCTAAAAAGGAAGTCATAAGATTTGACTTTTAATCCTAAGTAGTCAGTAGCGTGAGTGGAGGCAAGTTAGGGGGAGCCTCCGTTTGCTCCTCTGTAAAACGAAAGAGGAGACGACATGCTTCCTAAGGTCTTTTACAATATCTGGTTTTATGAGTTGAGTAGCATTATTACAAATGAACCATACTTATTAAATCATTCAATTTCTTCAGTGACAATACATGCTGAGTAAATACTATTTCTTCTCCATAAATTAGTTACCTAAAAGGAATATGTCCAATTATTTTTATCTTGATATATTTTTAGTAAATGTGATTTCTTTTTTTCACTAAGTATATGTAGCATTACTCGTATTTCTTGCTGAACCCCAGTTTTTTTTGTTACAGCTATTTATTCATCCCCCCATTTTAACTTTAGCTATCTCTAGCATGCTACTTTGTTGAATTATACAAGCAAAAAGACAAAACTATGGCCTTCTATAGCATTAGCCAAGGTGAAGCATTTTACAATTGACATAGCCAAAAGCAATTAAAATGTGTCTGTATTATATTCAAAATGTATATTTTTATAAGTTTTCATTGTGTGCGCAGAAATCTTTTTAAAAGTATTTCTCATGCATACATATGTATATATATTCTATTATTTCTGGCATAAATCTTATTTCACCTAGACTTCAAATTGTGGAGGTATTTTTGCATCTTTCTTCTCACTTATCCTCTATATCCCCATATTCTGACATTGGAGTCATAAAACCTGGGTAAGAGTATGGGAGTTCTGGTTAATACCCTTACTGTTTATGAGACTGTGGGTAAATCACTTAATTGCTCTTAGCCTTGGTTTACTCATCTGCAAAAGTCAAGTAACAATACCTTCCTTACCTTCTTCTAAAGACATAAGGAAAGTACAACATATGTGTTTTTTTTTAATTTTTAACACAGTTTATAACAGATAAAGCAATTCCAACTTATGGTCAAGTGACACATCTTTTTAAAGCATTTACAATATACTGCAAAAGAATTTTTTTTTAAACATAAGCCAACTGAGACACAGATAATATTTATATTGCTAACTTCACAATCTCTTGATCTAATTATCTCCACAGTATTACTAAGAATAAAAGGACCCTAACTTAATGTTGTTGTTCTAAAGTTCTATGCCTAATAGCTTGATTTTAGACAGCCTTGGATGTTCCTCTACCCAAGTTGAATAGATCTGGTACTAAGCTTACAAACCTTTTGACCATAGGAAATTGCCAGCAGGAGTCGGGATATTGCAGGGAAACAATATCTCCCCAACTTCATGTCTATTCCAGGCAGTATTAGATTGTCCACTTACATTCAGTCAGGCTTAAAGTCTGCCAGTGGGGAAATTGAGTCCAGAGAATCCCACCTCAGCCCGTGCTGAACAGCTGTTCTCCCACTCTTCCCTTGAGATCACCTATGCAGTACATACCAGCATCTCGTGAGCACACTGGCATCATGTAATGGAGGCTCGGATCATCTTTCTTGCTACCCATACCTGGAGTTAGACTCAGAAGAACAGTCACTTAATAGTCCCATAGGATCTAAAAATGGCAAGTTCCAATAACCAGGTTTCAAATATGATTATAGTTTCACTTTGGCTAAGGAATATCTTTTGAGGCAAGTCTTAAGTGGCTTACATGCCTTTCTATACATGTTCTAGTTCTTGATTAAATGGCAATCATAAAATCAAATTTACCATTAAAACCTTGATTTTTCCATCAATGCCAAATTTTATGAGAGCTTACCTTCCTGTTGGAAAGTTAGACTGAAATTCTTTTCTCCAAACTAAAGATGTCATTGATTTATTCTCATTTTTTAATTTAATAATCATGTACTAAATATTTTTCAGCAGAGTTTTGATATGATCTAAATAGTAGCACATTAGGATGAGTATACAGGTAGGAGAAAGAAGGATGAAAAAGAGAAGGAAGAAAATGGACATAGAACAACCAGTTAGAAGATCATTACAATATTTTAGGGGATAAGTAATAAATTATGTTCATGGCAATGGAAAGGGAGGGAAAAATTCAAGGATATCACAGAGAAAGAATCAGTGGAACACAGTAATAATATCACGTGTAATATATCCTATAGTCCACTTATGTGACTTAGTACATATACAATATTAACATGCTTTGTTGATGTATATCGATATAGTAATATTAGTGACATTAATTTAATATGATGTATAATTAGATATGTGATCTTTGGGGTATACATACATTTTATTATTAGTATTATTACTATAACTATTACTACTACTACTACTTGTTAATGGCTGAATAGTGGAGTAGGGGAAGTGGATTAATATATAATGACACTGGAAAAAATGAGTTGGGGCCAAGTTGTGAAAGGTTTTAAAAATTAAACAGAGGGGTTTTATGTTTTAAGCTAGAGGCAGTAGGGAACCAGTGGATTTTAACAAATAGAGGCTATCTACATTTAGGGAAAATTACTTTGATAGCTTAGGGGAGGATATTTTGGAGTGGAGTATGAAGTGACTTGAGACAAGGAAGTCAATTAGGAGGCATTTGCAATAATCTAAGTGGGAAGTAATAGACGAATGAATTAAAGTGCTAGCTATAGAAAGAGTGAGAAGGGGTCAAATTCAAGAAGTCCTATGGAGGTAAAAATGGCAAGATTTTATGATTGGATATGTGAAATCAATGAGGAGTTCAGGGTGAACCTGAGAGACTAGAAGAATGATGGTGACTGATAGAAACTGAGAAGTCTAGAAGAGGAATAGATATGGGGGATAGGATTTGGGGTGAGGGTAATAAGTTCCATTTTTCAAATTTGAGTTTGAAATGTCTCTGTTTGAAATGACTAACAGGAAGTTAAAGACATCTTAAAATTCAGAGGAGAGATCGGGACTGTGCATATTTAAATACACACATGTATTTGAATATAATAGCAATACAAAACACAGGAGAAATCTAATAAAATGCTAAAAAAAATAATGTAACAAGCTATTAAAACAAGAATATTTTAATTAGCATTAATATCCTATTGAGTTTAGCCTAGGATATATAATATTTGTCCAAAACCAGGAATGCCATCTCAACAGCAATTGCATTATCTCTTCATTCTATAGGCAACGAATGACAGAATATACAAACATTTTTAATGTCATCATATTTTATTTTTAAAATATAGTCTCTCACTGCAAGTTCAGATTCCTGATGCCAGTTTATCCTGATTTTGTTTGTGATTTTTAATTTCATTAATAATCATATCCTTTAATAGAAATGTGTGCTTTAACAGCCTGCTGTTATGTGACTATATTGTATTTTGTCATCAGACGCTGTTAGCCTTCATTGAAACAGTACTTTGAAACTAATTCAAAGAGGCATTATTCTAAACTTTTTCACCACAGGCTAAAGGCCTGCTCTCATCTGGGAATGACCAAGCTAGAGCTGCAGGCCAAATCTGGGTTGAATTTGTCCAAAGACTGGCCTTAGTATTCACATTTCAGACTCTGAATGGTCTATTGAATTCCAACACCCCCAACTCCCAAATCTTTTCTCTTCTTTTAATGTTGACTGCCTTCTATAAAATAATTTGTAGATATTTATTAACCTGTTAAAATCATTGTAAAAGGATTGCAGTTGGACATTTTCACGTCAAAGTGATATTAACAATTTATAATGATAATTCAAATGAAGATATAGACAAAAGAAATAGGGACTCTGTGTCTGTGTATGACAAACACATAGCTGGGATCAAATTAGGTGCCTAATTAACTCAGCCTATATTTAAATCTGGCCCAATCTTAATTCTAAATTTATTTAGCTAAATTGTGTCTGGCTGAAATTCCTGTAATGAGGGCTAAAAATTAAGTCCCATCTCCTCTGTAAAGCCTTCCCCTGATCATTATAGACAACATAGATCTCAAACATGTGTTGCCCTCAAAGCCATAGATTACCATAGACTACTGTTCTTTTGTTGTTTCTCATGTGTTAGTTGTGTTTTCCCAGAAAGTTTCTGAGATTCTTCAGAGTGATGATTTTTATGGTTTTGTATCTTTGAAGGGATATAGAACTATGCTGTCATACTGTAGGTAATAAATCAATACATATGGGCTTACTGATTCCTCGCATTTTCATGTGACAACATCTTCATGTGGTCAGCGTGTGAATAACTTTCCCACTTCTTTTGAGTACACCACCATCCTTTTATTCATTGAAGTTTCTAATATTTGAATTATCCATACCTCTTCCTTTTTTCCCTACCACCATATCAACTCAGTTGCCGAGTATTGGAGATTCTGACTCCACGATATATCTTATTATCTGTTCTTATTTCCACTCACAAGCTTCATCATTCTAGTTCATCTTCATCTCTTCTTTCCTAGATAATTGCTAGCTAATACCTCTTAATTGAAGTTTCATCTTCCAGACTTCACCTTCTAATCACCCCAATGGGCAGTAGAAAAGCACATGGTAGACAGGCGTTTCTAATGCTGTGACATCAGAAAAAAATGAATTATGAAGGAACATTACAGTCAAAGATGTTATAAAAGAAATATATAAAAAATAGGCTAGTCAAATGACTAGAACAAAGAATAAACTTGGACAGCCTTTGTGCTCCACTGTTATCCTCACAGTTTCTAGAGAAAGTGAAGATGACCCAATATCACATTTGGGTGGACTCCTCTAAGGTGAATTTACAAGAGGCTATACACCAGAATCACAGGATGGACAGTCATGGATGGAGTGCAACTGCATTTTTGGAGAGAATACCCATATCAGTTAGTTGTATTGGACTGGATTCTATGCAATACTTCAAAGTCCAGTAAAATCCGATGACCTCCATCCATCCATCATTCCACTTTTCAGTGATTTACTATCTTCTGAACTCCTGTTCTACTTAGTAGTCCCTAGCATTTAATCGTTTTGCAGATTTTCATTCATGTTAATATTTGTCTCAGTAACGATATTAACCTCTTGAAGATAAGACCATTTCTATCCTTCTATGCCTACCCCATGCCCTGCCACTTAACACACTTGCTGTCATTATTTAGTCATTTCAGCTCTGCCCAACTCTTCATGTCCCATGGGCTGTAACATTCCAGCCTCTCTTGTCCTCTACTATCTCCTGAAGTCTGTCCAAATCTACATTTGTTGCTTCCATGACACCATCCATGTATCTCATCCTTCGCCATCATCTTTTCCTTTTGCCTTCAGTCTTGCCCAATATTAGGTCTTTTCCAGAGTCCTGTCCTCTCATCATGTGACCAGCAATGTCAGTCCTTGACTTTTCAGCAAATAGTCTGAATTAATTTACTTATTGAACAACTCGATTTCCTTTCTCTTCAAGGAACTCTCAAAAGTTTTCTCCATCACTACCACTTTGTTCTGTTTGTACCCATTCTTCCTACAGATAATATTTAGTTATTGTGCAGTAAACCACAGGCTATTCAGGAGGAGAATTAGAAAAGGAAGGAATATTTCATAGCTACTCTTCTTATTGCTCCATCTTAGTAGATACTTTGCTAACATCAAATTATGTCTACTGCACTATTGCTAGTGGAAAGTTACCAGTGGGCAGATGGGTGACTGAGCCTAGAGTTAGGAATGCCTGACTCAGATCTAGCCAGCTGAGGGCCCCTGAGCAAGTTATTTAACTTCTGTCTGCCTCCGTTTCTTCAACTGTGAAATTGGGATAATAATAGTACCTACTTCAAAGAGTTGTTGTCAAGGTCAATATTTTATATAATATTGTAAAAAAAAACACAGCACAGTTTCTGGAAAGTAATAGGCATTTAGTAAATACTTGTTTCCTTCCTTTTGTGTGCGTGGGGTGGGAAGACAGCAGACATTGTTAGTAATAGTGATAATTGTATGAACCTATAAAGTTACCCTAGGACCCAAAGGTAGTTGATTCCCTACAACCTCAACCCATTTGTGTGAGTGTAAATTGAGGGAGTAAGCCAGAGGGATATGAATTAACATAGAAATAAGTAAACAGATCCAAGAAGATAATTTTTAAAATGACCAAAACAATACAATATAAAGGAAACCAATACTAAAAGAATTTGGAGTTCTGATCAATGTATGACCCATAATAAGTAGAGGACTGATGATGAAGCAGGCTTTCCACCCGTTTGACCCAAAGACAGTGGATTACAAGCACGGGATAGGGCAAACTTTACAGGCATGGCCAATATATAAGTTTGTCTTTGCCTAACTGTAAATGTTTGTTATAAGAAGGGCTGGGAAGGAGTACAGGAGTTAAGAAGTGTCAGTAATATTAAAAAATAAAAAAGTATCAAAAATTATAAATGGTCTATGCATATATTGAGGGTATACTTGATGAAAACATGAAAGAGAAAAGGCAGGTATTTTTTACAATTTTTTTTTTCTGTGACAAATAGTAATGATTTCTGTGTCCTTCAATTCTATCCAACTCTTCAAGACTCCATGGGCCAGAGTGTGCCAGACCCTTCTATCCTGAACTACCTCTTGAAGTCTGTCCAAGTTCACGTTCATTGTTTCCATGGTATTATCTATTCATTCTATCCTCTTTTATCTCCATTTCCTTTTGCCTTCAATCCTTCTCAACATTAGGGTCTTTTCTGATGAGTGCAATCTTCTTATTATGTGGCCAAAATATTTAATCTTTGGCTTCAATTTTTGACCTTCCAGTGGATAGCCTGAATTAAAATTTTTAAATATTGACTGATCTAACCTCTTTGCTATCCAAGGACCTCTTAAAAGTCTTCTCCAGAACCACAATTAAAAAGTTCTGAGGTCCTCAACTTTCCTTGTAATCCAACTTTTATGGCTATGCATTATCACTGGAAAAACCATACCTTTGACTATATAGACCTTTGCCATCAAGGTGATGTCTCTGCTTTTTAGTATGCTGTCCAAATTTGCCATAGCTTTCCTACCAAAGAGCAAGAGCTTTGTTTTTTTGTTAAGTTCACATCTGCAATCACCATCTCTGGTGATCTTTGAGCCCAAGAATATAAAATGTGACTTTGCTTCTATTTCTTCTCCATCTATTTGCCAGGAAGCAATGGGATCAGTTGCTTTGATCTTAGTTTGGTTATTTTTTTATGTTAAGTTTCAAGCCAGCTTTTACAGTCTCCTCTTTTACCCTTATCAAAAGGCTTCTTAATTCTTCACTTTCTGCCACCCAAGTGGTATCTTCTGCATATGTGAGATTGTTGGGTAATTGAGCAGGACTTCAAAATGTATCCTCAAATATCAAATATGAGGGCAATGAGCAAACTGGAGAAAAACTGTGAGCCGACTACTAAACTCCTTGAGAAAGGAAGAAAAATGACTAGTGGGCCAATAAATTGTAGTAACAAGACCTTAGACTGAGTATTATAAGCAGATGGAATGGACTTCAAGGAAGGTGAGGCTGCTGAATAACATTAGTGGACAACATAGCTGATGTGAAAGAAATGCAACCAGTAACGGACACAATGTGCAGGTTTGCAGAGTATTCCAAAGGGAGGGCAAAAGGAGATAAAAGTGTGAAAAGAAGAAATCTAGGATGAAAGGAAGTTTGCTAATGACAGAAAAAGGACTACATCTCCAAATAGATGTAGTAAGTTTGCTTAAAATGGCAAACCAAGTAGTGTTCACTGAGAGAAAACTTCCTGAAGAGAGTAGAATCTGTACCTGAACAGCAATTTAAAGGACAATATACAGTAGAGAAAAGGGGAGGAAGAGTTGTTCCATTTATATAACTTTGATAAAAAAATTGGAAAAAGAACTGGATGAGGCGGTGTACTCCTGTTTTCAAATGTGTTTGATTTTGCTTTGCAATGAGAAAATCCTCTTGAAGATGAGATCATATTTTTAGTATAGCATTAAATAAGCAATATTAGTTGAAAGTGTGTAATTATTTCTCATATGAACAAAAATCATTAGTGATAAATTTATTCATACCTTATAAGATTTATATTACTGGTGGATCTTAGTGTGTTATCCTTCCCAGAAATATTGGCATTCAAACAGGGAATAAAGATTTTAGCCAATATAATGCATCACTAACGTTGGGATTTCAAACACCCCTACCTAACCCAGTGAATATTTTGGGGGAGAGGGGAGGAAAACCTTTATACCAAAATAATTACCATGTAGGTTGTGACTTATTCTATTAAACATACCAATAAGGTAATATTCTGACACTTGCCCATGGGTTTGTGCTGAGATTACCAGCAGTATAGTAAATAAAGAGAAAATTAGAATAAATCATTCTAATGCTGTGGGAAAAATGGATGTCTGATTTTTTTTTCTTTTCAATTTTAAACCTGTATGCTTATGGACTTAAATGGAGAACTTGAAAAATGTCAAAGTGAAATAAAATTAAATGTAGAGGAAAGAAAAAGGGAAATCACAGTAGAGGTTCTATGAGATTCAGGGGGGCGGGAACCATAGCAGCAGCAGCAGCAGTTTAACATGTGACTACAGTCAGAAAAGGATAAGGAAGATAAACCAGAGGGATAAACTAATCTCTGTGTGGAACAGTTCTATTTGCTTAGCTCAAGGCTATAGTTTGCCATGGCTGTTTATCTAGAAACTTTTATGATGTCTCTATCAGTGAGAGGCCAATAAGAGGAAATGCTTCTCTTAAATAGTAGATGTAAATATAGTAACATTTTCCACCTTGAAATCTCATTTCAGAAAAGGTACTTACATCAAAGTGGGGGAAGGGTTCACCTAGGGACTGTGGAGAAGTGATATTGATGGACAGGCCAGACAAAGGCATTGAATAACCACCAAGCAGCCATTACTGAGGTGTAGGGATAGGCTAGAGTAGGTAATTCCTGTTTCCATAGGAGATTGGTTCAGGTTAACAGTAGCTAGCTAACTAGATGATGGACTAGATAGGCAGATACATAAGTAGATGGTGTTGTTATGGTTCAGTTGTTTCAGCCGTGTCCAATTCTTCATGACTCGATTTAGGGTTTTCTCGGCAAAGATACGCAAGTGGTTTCTTATTTCCTTCTCCATCTCCTTGGAGAGATGAGCCAACTGAGACAAACAGGGTTAAGTGACTTGTCCAAGGTCTCACAGCTAATAAGTGTCTAGATTTGAACTCAGGAAGATGGATCTTCCTAAATTCAGGCCCAGCACTCTATCTACTGCACCACCCAACTGCCCAAATATATGATTGGTAAATAGATTGATAGATAGATAGGCAGACGACAGGCAGACAGGCATACAGACAGATGGATAGATAGATAGATAGATAGATAGATAGATAGATAGATAGATAGATAGATAGATGATAAGCAGATGGATAGATAAAACTACATAGATTGACAGAAAGGTAAATGATAGATGGATAGATAGATAAATAAGTAAATGATAGATAGTAGATGGATAGATAGACTAAATAAGTAGACTGATAGATATGTAGATGAGGTAGATGGATAGCTATAACATTTATTCTGTTTGAAGAATTAGGGGGTACAGAAACAGGAAAATATGATCGACCACATCTGAAGAAGCTTATGTTTTAATAGAGTAAATAAAATATAAAAAAAAAACAGTTCAGGAGAGGGGAAAGGATGAGGTGGGAAAAGGTAGATGGTATGTTGGTGGAGCAAACTGCTTAGAGAGCTGAAAATGAAACAAACAATGTGGCCAGGGCTTCTCCTAATATATCAGTCCAGGGCAAGGACTCACCAATCAGTCTCATAAAGTAGACAGATAAATATAACAAAAATAAACAGATGGTTGAAAGGCAATGTGGAAAAATGGAAAGAAGGCCAGCCTCTGACACATACAGGCTCTGTGATCCTGGGTAAGTCATTTAACTTCCCCATGACCCAAGCAATTATCTAAAACTATAAAAATGTTGCCTGTTTTGAATAATCTCCTTTGGGAGAAGGAGTTTCCTTGCTAGAGACCTCTTCTATTTACTAAAGAACAGATCTGGATCAAAACTAAATTTTGCATATATATATATATATATATATATATGTATAATCTCCATGTGTAAGTAAAGTACATCCCCTAAGCACTTAATAAGTTCAAACAAGGAACAGGAAAAATTGGAATAATGGTAGTGAAGGATGGTTTTCCCCTCTGAAAGCAATAATTGCCTCCTGCCAAAACATAAACCAAATTGTGCAATAAGTAGGTTTTTCAAAATTTTCTCAGATTAGTTTTTTATTAATGCCTGTCAACAGCAAGTGATAGGCATGTGTTCCATTAGCAATCTCTCTAAGTTATGCCAGCCCTTCTATCACAGTCTAGATCAAGTCTAAAAGGTCATTGATTGCAAAGGCATCAACGCAGTTTGGATGAAACCTGGAATAGTTTTACGTAACATAAAATTAGTTACGTTTAAATTTTCATTATTAATTATGATCACTGGTTAAGTGATGTTTAAAATAAACAAAAATCAATGTTCATCTGCAAGGTTCCCCATTTTCCTGGATTATTTTTAAGACTTGATATTTATGATATTTTGGACTCGGCCTTTTGTTGTTTCAATGGCTCTAGGGCTATTCAAGTTGCACTTGCTTTAACCTTTTCATATGTACTCATTCCCTGTTTTCTCCAAAGGAAAATATTACTGATGTAATTGGTGGCTGAGAAGAAACCTCCTAGAAATGCAGCACGATTTGCTTAAATTCTATTCTGTAAATATTTATTAAATGCTGACTGTGTGCAGTGGAGTGTGCTAGATTCTGGATAGGATACTAAATTTAGCTAGTTGGTAAAAGTATAACTTAAAGCCCCCTGAGAATTTAGAACATATACACACATGTGTGTATATGTATTATATACACATACGTATGTGTGTATATGGACACATACATTTGCATGTGTGTGTCATGTACACACGTGTGTATATGCACATACATATGCATGTGCATATATACATACATATACATGCATATGTATTATATATAAAAATGTCTGGAATGAAGTGAAGCAGGTGGAGGAGACAACAACTTTCTGTGGTCAACCTGGGGTTATTTTCATGCCTTTTTCCTGAATACTTAAGAGTCAAGTAGGTCAGTTCAATGGATAGAACACTGGGCCTGGAGTCAGGAAGACCCCAGTTCAAATCTAGCCTTGACATGTATTAGCTATGTGACCTTGGACAAGTATCCCCTTTGTCTGCCTTAGTTTCCTCAATTGTAAAATGGAGATAATAATAGCACCTCCTTCCTAGGATTACTATGAGGATTAATTTAGCATAGCACCTGACACATACTAGGTGCTTCCTTTCCTTCTATTTATTTACATGAAAGAATGAGAGAGGTCTAGGGCTTGAAAACCAGGGCACCTCAAACCCCCTTGCTTTTGGTAGTGATTGGGAAATAACCGTTTCCTGGTTTATAGCCTAGCTTATAGAAGGTAAAATTGGGAGGAATATGAAATACACCATGGGCTAGAAGAGAGTAACCCATGAAGACCCTTAGCCCAGTGAGCAGGATGTTTGGTCCAAGAAAAGACTGACCTAAATGCTTTAGTTGGATAGAGTCCTGCACTTTGCTCCAAAGGAAGTTCTTGCTTCCTGGAGCTGAGAATCTCCTGCTGGAAAGATGACCAATTCTACAGGCAAGACTTTGAGGAAATGAGAAAAGAACCCAAGCAAAGGCTTTTCAGTGTTCTAGGCAATGGTTTTTGATTTTGCTAAAAGAATTATAAAAGGAAAAGAATTTGGGACCTACCCTAAGAGAATATTGTAGCCCCCAATTTTCTAAGAAACAGCCAAGTTATTCAACTAAGCTGAAGCTGGAAACCATGTCCAATGAGCATCATCCAACAGAAGCTATGTGTCCTACGTACTGTTGAGGGTGGCAGCAGAACAACATCCAGGGGGTACTCATATAGCCATTTGAGTTCAACAGGACAGCATCCAGTAGTGAAACAGTGTCCAATACAGCAGCAGTCCTTCCAATCAATATCACTAAGAGGCTCTGATACCAAGATGGGACAGGCCTAGTAGGAACAGTGCAATGACCTAACTAGATGACAGCAGAGGTCCTTTGTGAGATGCCTTCACTACATATGTTCCCCATAGAGGCAACTGGACTGTGGAGTAGATAGAGAACTGGACCTAGAGCTAGCAAGATGAGTTCAGATCCAATCTCAGGAACTCATTGGCTGTATAACTTTGGGTAAGTTACAACCACTGTTTTCCTCAGTTTCCTCATTTGTAACATGGGAATGATAATAGAATCTACCTCCCATGTTTTTCATGAGAATCCAATGAGATATAATCAAAAATGTTTAGCATAGTTCCTGGCACAAAATAAATACTATATAACTATTAGTTACTGTTACTTATTATAGGTGATTTTTGTGCAGGTACAGAAAGGAAACGTGGCTTAGTGTATTAAGGACTCAATTTGATGTTAAGAAGGCCTGAGGTTGAAGGCTACCTCCGATATTTATGAGTTGTATGACTTCTTTTTCTGTAGGCAAATCCCTTAATTTTCCTCAGCCTCAGTTTCCAGGTTATAATTGGGTTTAAAAGGCAAAGGAGTTTAGATTTTTCTAGAAGCAGTAGGGAGCTATCACAATTTACTTTGTGGACAGTGATATAGTCAGTTCTGTACTTAAAGAAAATGATATCGGTGGTTGAATGTGGATACAACCCAATGGGCATGAACAGCATATGTAGATTTGAGTCGATAGCAGAATCAATATTAAAACACTGCATTTTGTTTTGTTTTTTAAGGAAGATTTATCTGGCTTTAGGAAGCACGTAGAGTGGAAAGTCTAGATTTAGAGTAGGGGTGACTAGGTTTCTTATCTTTCTTATGCTGCTGCTTAGACTTGGATTAAAAAAAAATCAAATCCTAAAGTACAGGAGATATTGCTGTCCTACTTTGATTATCCTGCTGTATTCAGCCCTGGTCAGATTACATATCAATTACTGTGCTCAGTTTTGAGTTCCATAGTTTGGGAAGGACATTAATCCACTGGAGATTATGCCAAGGAAAGTGAGCAAGCTATGAAGGATCTCAAGACCATGCTACATGAGAATTGGTTGAAGGAATTAGGTATATTCTGTCTGAGGAAGAAAAAATGACGGCAGGGGAGGGGAAATGATCACTATCGTCAAGAATCTAAGAACACGTGGAAGAAGGATCACACTTGTTTTATTTGTCACAAGCTAAAACTGGAAAGAAAAACTAGAGGTTGATCATGAGTTTAGCTCAGTGTGAAGATAAATTTCTTAACATCCGGAGCTGTTCAAAAGCTGTATGATCTGGGGATTCTGTCTTAAAATGAAGGCTGGGTGACCACTTATCTATGATAATGTAGAGAAGATTCTTGGTTATGAATGAGATGAGTTAGTTTCTGAGGGTCACTTCCAGCTCTGGGATTCTGTAGGTACTACTTTGAGCAATCCAGCTAAACTTACTAGATCTCAGTTTACTCATCTATATAAAATGAAGTGCTAAAGTAGTTGATGATCTCTCAGGAACCTTTCAGCTCTAAATTCCCCAAAATGACATTTAGAGGGAGAAGATGAAAGTAAAAAGAGAGGCTGAATTATTCTGTTAAACTTGGTTAAAAGATGAACTAGGACAGTGACTTGAAATAGAGAGAAAAGGAAAAATTTGAGAACTGATGGGATTTTGTTACTAACAATAAAAATTGGCATTTATATAAATATATAATGCATATAAATATATAATGCATATAATATATATCTATAGAAATGAATAAATACAATATAATATAAGTTGTATTGCCTTATCTATTATAACAATGCATAAGATATATATCACATATGATGTACACATTTATTACATAACATGTAACATATATGTGTGGCAGAAATATTCTATAATATTACTATAAACAACTAATAAACTGACTTATAATAAAATAATTTTTTATCATGTCATTTTATATGATAAAATAACTCAAATATCTTAAATTGAGAGTAATGAGAAAGATGATAGAGCAACATCGTAGTGGTGATTTTGGATTTAGAGAAAAGGTGAGAGATGTAAAGTTTCAGAGAGAAAGCTTTGAAAGTCACAGATGTAGGAATAGCAATTAAATATGTAGGAAAGGATAAATTTTCTGAGGGAGTGAATGTAAAAGGAGAAGAGTGAAAGTCTAAGAGAATGCCTTGTGAATGTGATAGAATAAAAAGAACAGATTCTGTGAAGGAGATAAAGAAAGAACTTTTAAAAGTATAGGGGAGAGTCTTTGAGGTTTTCTTACACATCCAATCTACCTATGCAATATTTAGACTTTTCTATTTCATTTTTTGTAACTGAAAGTTGTGCCTGATTTTGCTACTGTTATTTTTAGTTCTAATAATTTCTTTGACACTTTTAAAGCCTGCAAAGAGTTTCACATAAAATGCCTCAGTTGACTCTAATAACTCTCTGAATTAGATAGAGTAGGTACAATACCTACATTTTTAAAAAGAAGAAACAGAGAATCATAAAAATTAAGTGATGTCCCATATCACACAATTAATAAGGATCAAAATTAAGATTTGAATTCTAAATGACAGGTATTTATTAAGAACTGAACAAATTATTGTGGATGAAAAGATAGAAATGGAAAATAGCCCCTTCCCTAAAGAAGTATTCCAACCAAGATCTTTCCTGATTCCAAGACCAGCGTTCTTTCCTCAACACTGATTTTTTAATCACAAAATAATATTTTAAAGTCCTTCACCTAAAATTTCCAATGGTTATAGCCTTGAAGTTAGTCTCTCAATTTCAGTATGACCAACTTCAGCAATTGTAAAGATTATACTCAAATTATGAACTGTTTAGATGATTATTAAGCATGTGCCAGAAATGTATTTTCTAGTTTTAGCAAGTTATTTATTACCACAGTAGTTTTTATACATATGGTCTCACTTTCATCAATGAAAATAAAACATTTTGTTAAAGCTAGCTAAGAGAGAAAGAGGACACAATAAAACACTATTGATAAAAGATTGTCTAGGGTCAAATGGAATTTCGTTTTTTAATTCAAAGAACACTGGATTTGGGGGCAGATAACATGGTTACAAGTTCCCATTCTGATACTTAGTAGGTATGCCATCATAGGCAAGTCGCTTCAATTCTCTGAGTCTCCATTTTCTCATCCATAAAATGGGGAGAATATTTGCACGACCTACTTCACCAGGTTCTTGTGACAAAAGCATTTTCTAAAGGTTGAAGTGTTACATAAATTTTCTTGTTAATAATAGTAAAGTAAATGAAAAAGTTTTAGAATTGTATAGACTAGAAATGAAATACAGGTACATTTAAATTGTCTGTTGACTAATTAGGTAGACTAAGTCTCCCCCACCCCCATCTCTGGATTATTTGATCTACAAAATCCAGCCTATAGAAGTACTGCCATTTTTCCTGGCTCTATTTCATGGCAGAACAAAATTTCCAGATACTAACAATTTTGAACTTTTTTAAGTACCTAGATTATGTTCAAAAATATTTTCAAAAGACTCAACCTCACCTCCACCATTCTTTGTCTCAAAGAATATTTTTAAATGGAGCAACTAATGATTCCTCTTCCATTAAAATTTCCATCATACCCTAAATATCTCAAACCACAGACTTAAGTTCATGGTGGCCTCAGATGAAACTTCAGCCAAGCCCCAACATTTCTCTTCATCACCTCTTTATTTGCTGCTAATTTATTGAGTTCTTACTATAAATAAGCACTCAGGCCCTCGGAAATAGAAAGGGGTATAAAGAACAGTTCCTGATCTCAAGGAACACACTTTGCCATAGCTCAATATGGATTTATCTCATCCCAGGAAACTCTATGCCAATGTGTAAGGTGTTTTTCGAAAGACCCTAGGCTGACAGAATGTCAGCCAGAAAGGCTAACTTTAAATCATTGTATAAGACATAGTCGAGATCAGTTACAATAAAGGACAGGATTCCTCAGTTGTTAATTTGAAATTAATCATGCTCTTTCTAGCCACATGTCTATCCTCATTCATACACTTTATATACCTACTAAATGCGTAATATTATCAAAGGCTCATGCATGTAACTGTCACTAGGAAGAATATGGCAGAGACTAAAAGGAGAACACTACATAATAAAGACTTGTAGTTATAATAGAGTCCAGCAATTTTACCTTCAAGAATTAATACAGAATTTTACTTTCTGCCCAAATCTTTTCTTCTTTCCTGGGCAGAAAGTACATGAAAAATTTTTCTCTAGGAATATCTTACTACCCATTCAATCAATTATTGGCTTTGTCATGAAAAAAGATAAGTGTGTCTGTCTCTGACACAAAGGAATTTAAAATTAACCTAATTAGTTGGAATGAGCCCTTCAATACCATGGTAATAGCCATTAGATGCTGAGATGAAAGTACAGCAGATGAAAATTGGTGGTTATTTTCTGGTCAGTTCTAATTTAGGGATAGTTTTCCAAGATTTGATTTATCATTAAAAATCTATATGCTGGTAAATATATGAGAATCAACTGCATAATTCTGTAAACTCCTCACAAGGAACTATACTCTGGACTTTCAACATCGTTGGAATAGTATATGTATTATCTTTAATGTTGTAATCATAAAGGCTGACCAATTTCTCTACAATTTATAACTAAGCAACTCAAACCTTCCACATTTTTCTTTAAAGTTTCAGTGAATATGCAAAAATGTGATTTGGAAAACCTGTGAATGGTCTAAATGCCTTGACACCTCAAATAAGATACACACACATACATATATATACATATACATACATATACACACATACATAAATACATCCACACATCCACACTATATATTTGCTTATTGGTCTGTGATGATTATTTATCATCAGAATGAATATTTATGTCATAGCATCATCCTTTGCATCTGGTTTGAAAATAACTCTTTAATTGGTTAGCAAGGTTCCTCAGAATATGACCCTTGTTTCTAATTAATTTAGCCATTTTGAATATTTCAAAAGAAAGTTGTCAGGGCATTATTAAGAAATAGTGACCTGCATTTCAAAACACAAGAAATGGAAAGAGGTTCCTTCAGCAGCTGCTTAATAATAGTTTGTATAATAAAATATTTATATTATCATATATTTCCCATCTTCATGGATGGATCTTAATGTCATTTTAATATTTTTCCTACTAAAATAAAATTTTAATTAAGGCTAAAGATATATTGCCTACGGTAAGCTAAACTGTTTAAAATTATTAACTGCTCGAATACTTGTTGCTATACTACAAGCTGCCATAAAAGAAAAGAAATTAAGGACTCGGGGGATTACTGCAATTTTGAAAGCTGGCCGCCCCCCCAGCCAGCCACCCACCCACCCTTCCTCCTCCTTTTAGATACGCCTAACTGAGCCATAACTATTTTTCTCCACTCAGCCAGACTCCAGCTTTGTGGCTTTTTTAATAACCTGGCTTTTCAAGTCCTTGCCCCTGAGAGCCTTTTCATTTCTGCCGCACTCCCTACAAGCAAATTTCTTCCAGTTGCTCAACAGTCTAATGCCTCCCTTTCTTCGTTGTTGAAGCATTTCATTGACTGGGAGGTGTTCTGTTACAGTGGAATCAATAGCTTAGGGCTTCCCAGCACACCGATTAGCTTGTCAGTCAGAGCCTGGGGGAGGTAGTGTAAATCCCAGAATACCAGGGGCCAGGAGTTTGAAAACGGAGGAATGTAAGCAGCCCCCGATGGTTGTCTACCACCTGTCGCTCTGTAACATGTGCACAGTGTATTAACTTCTTTGCTGTTAACATGCCTTAAAGGTCACCTGGCGATAGGAGCCTTAAGCTTTTGGAATATTTTAACTCATTACAGGACTCAACTTTTACTGATTTGTTACCAGTCCCCAACAAAAGAGAATTTATTCTTTGGAAGCCTGAGTTTGACAACATGTTGGGGGGTTTGGATTATTTTTTTTCTCCCCAAAGTCAATCGCCTATTTGCTTCTTGATTTCACATTAATGGAAACCAGTTTCCACAGTTAATGGGAGCGAGCAGTGGGGTTTGCTTTCTTTTTCCTTCCAAACGTTGGTTTTAGGTACTAGGAAGTCAGAAGGGAAAGCTGGTTGGATTTTCCTGGATTTGGAAGCCAAGGTAAAGAAAAAGTGAGGAGAGGGAGGAAAAATGACAGTTTCTGATGATACATACGTTCTTGGCCCTCAAACCTTAAAGGTGTGTGAGTATTTGAGTGTCTAAGAGGATTAGATTATGAGTGACTGACTATTAGATGATTACAAAGTGATATGACTTTAATAAGAAAGAGTCTTTTCATTCCACAGTGAAAAGCTGTGAAATCGGCCACTTAAGGCACCCGATGATGCCTTCCAGCCAACTTCAGGAAATCTTTTTACAGATATTTATTATCCAAAGTCACGTCAGCCCAGACCACAAAAGGAAATTCTGTGCTTAGCACATAAAGGCTCTATGGTCTGAGAAGGGTTTGCTTCCACCACGATGAGTTTTCTCAAAAAACCTCTACAAACTTACCACAAACCACAATGTAAACCTGTACAGTGCAGATATGACTTGTTAAACCAACTCCACCAAATTAATTCACCCATATTTAAAAGGATTTCTGACTAATGATGGAAACAAAAGCCTAAAAGCCATGGGAACACCCTTTTGGATTCAGGTGCTGGCAAGGAAAATATTAATCTATTGATAAAAATACATGCAAGAAAAACACTCCTTCTGGCAATGCCAGCTCTAATAATTATTACATTATTAATAACCACAACAATGAGAAAAGGTTACAAAAGATCATAGGATTTAGAGGAAGAAGGGATCCTAGCGATCCTACTCTAGGGGTTCTTAAGCTTTTCCTATCATGGACCCCTTTGACAATCTGGTAAAGGTGATGGAGCTTTTCCTAAAATGTTTTCAAAAGTATAAAATAAAATACATGGGATTACAAAACGAATTCAATTATATTGAAATGAAGACGTAATTTTTTTCCATCCAAGTTCAAGGACACCCTGTACTTTATCCATGGATGCCTTATGTCATGGGTTAAAAACCCCTGACCTGCTAAAACCTCATTTTACTGAAAAGGAAACTGCAGATTTAGTTGTCTTGTCTGAGGTCACACAGTAAGTAGGAGAATGAATCCAGTATTCATTTCAGAAAGGAAAAGTAACACATTAGCTCCTACCCATGTCTGGGGGAAGGGGGAGGAGGCATGTGAATTTAATTTTAAAATAAAGGAGCAATTTAAAAAGCCTTGAAGATGAAGTTACAAGACTTGTATTTGGAATACCCAGTCCTGACATATTAGCCATGTGAACATAGACAAAATACAATCTTTCTGAGCCACTTTCCTTGTCTGCAAAATGGGTATGATAACACTTTGCAATCTTCTTCAGAGGATTGTTTAATTCAATTCTATTTCAGTTCAATAAACATTTAAGGGACTCTTATGTGCTAAGTTCTGGGGACAAAAATAAGAAAAAAGAAATACAGTCCTTGCCGTAAAGGACTTTACAATGTAATTAGGGAAGAGAATACACAAAAGGAATCTAAGAGGTGAAGGAGGAGGAGATCCCCAAGGGGTACCTACCTGCATGAGGGCATGACCGTTCTGTGGAGTCAAGACCAAGCAGAGCTGCTAAAGGAAAATGGGGAGCTATCTGACAGTTGTTGTGGGGAAAGTGCTTCAGAAAGTATAAAATGCTATAAAAATGTGACTTATTTTCCAGATCTAGAATTAGACTCTGCCCTTTCTATATTCTATATATTGGGTTGATAGAAATTATAAAATTTTAAAAATAAATCCTTTTAACAGTTATATTTAAAGATAATTAACCAGAATGCCCACCTTGTTCCTTTTTTATCTATTATAATTAATTTTTTAAGTTTATTTAACATTTTTTGATTCCACAAAGAATCTGTCATTTTAATATGGTACAATAGAATGAATACTTGCTCCGGTGTCAGAGGATCAGAGTTCAAATCCTTCCTCTGACTTTCACTGCCTTTTTGACCTTAGGCAAATCTCTTAAACTCTCATGGCCTTAGCTTCTTCATCTAAAAACTGTGAGAGTTGAATAGATCGTCTCTGAGGTCCCTTACACAACTGGATCTAACATCTTAGGATCATGTGGATCTAAAAATACTATAGAGTGGAATTTACATGCTTAAGGTATAAATTCCAACATCTCAAAACTAACATAATATGAATCTTTAAAAACTAATAGAATATGAATTTTAAAAGCATTTACAATTAATTAATTAATCATGAGTGATTAAATCATTATTTAAATCATAAACTAATGTAAATTTTTTAAAATTAATGATAAATAGTGAGAAAACAGTGGCAATGACTTAAAAAGTAAGAAATGTGATGAATGAACTGATGTACATTTTCACACTTTTCTCCTCCAAAGTACTTTTTCCATCCTTTTTGCTCTGTAATATATTTTAACCAAAAAAAAGTTTTTACTGATCCAAACAAATATAGCCATAATTAATGGCTCTAGTCATACACAATAGACATTACTTGAAAACTAAACAACGGACTGTATTGTTACCAATATAAACTTACACACTAATAATTGCTTTGTCTCAAATGAAATAGATGCCTCAGGAATGTGAGCACACATCTGCTTCCTGTACTCACTTAAAATGTCCATCATTATATGAGATTACATACATATGCATAGCATGTATGCGTGTGTGAGTAGATACACAATGTGTTCATGCTGTCATTTAAAATCTTTCATAGTATAGTTCCAACCTATTTTTTTAGGCTGAATATACATTACCTTCCCTCCTACACCCTCACTACTTACATATTATAACATGTCACATTCCATCTTCCTTCTCCACACATTTGAATAGCCTTGTCCCTTACTGCTGTCTGCTCTCCTTCCCTTCCTGTTCTTGGAATTGCTCACCCCCTTCAAGGCTCCGCTCAAGTATGTCTTTCTCTGAGAGGATAATCTAAATTATTAGTGACCCTCACTTAAAATTTATGTTGTGTGCGGTATATAGGTAAGTGTATTACATATATATGTAAATTATTTATGCGGATATGCAAAATTATATGTATATATAAATTTATATATATGTAAAATAGTTATATATAAATTTAGATGAGGAGCAAATATATATGTGTTTATCATGTATTTGCTTATTTGTGCATAGCTTGTTTCACCTTAACAGAACGCAAGCTCCTTGAGAACAGAAATCTTTTATTTTTGTCTTAGTACCTAGCAAAATGCCTGGAAGATAGTAGATTTTTTTTAAAAAAGTTAAAAAAAGGTTGAATTTAACTGAATCTAATTTGATGCCTTGTTTTCCGATATTAATGTGATAAGAATTTAGAGTTCTTTTTCACAAAGTGGTTTTGAATTTGCATTGATTCAACTACATTCTCCCACTGGCTTCATTTTGGAGTGAAAGGATATATGTGACGAGCATTCACATAAACATATGAACTCAGAAATTAATAACAAAATGCAATAGAAACAAAGGAGCTAGAGTTTTTTAAGCTGTTAGGAAAGAATCTGCCTATCTATGCACATCTATGAGATAAATTGCAGGTAATCTTAGGGAGAAAACACTAGCATTACGAGAGATCAAGAAAGGCATCTTTCATGGGGGTACAGGGGATTTTAGCAGGGAACTTTCCTTCAGTGACTTTGACAATCTAGTTTCCCTATAGACTGGATGTTTTAATGCTCATTTCAAGTCACTTTCAACTTGATACTTGCATCAATTCTGTTTTTTTTACAAAATGTATTGATCCTATCTGCTATATATGATTTTGAATATCCTAAAATAATTATATAAATGTGTTTGAATCTCAATTTTAAAATAGAAACATCTATCTTCAAAATTATAGGTTGTTTATGTGTGGGCTATAATAAATATATTTGTTCTCTTTCAAAGTTCTATGATTGCATTGATGTAAGTATTTCCTTTGGTGGATCAATACCCATCCATACTTGTTCATCTTAGGTAATTCTTGTCAATATCTTCCCATAAATCCTCTAGGAGTTAATCCACCCAATTTGTTAGAGGCTTTCCTCATGGTCTTTGACACTAATACAGTACTTTGACTATACATTTATTAACATTAACAACCTGTCCAAGTCCTTTTCCAATCATTCATTTTCTGTATGATATCTCTGATGCCACTATGTGCATACAAAGTATTGCTAACCTTAGACAATGCACCTAAGACAAGAAAGGAAGTAATTGAATGAGAAAAAAAAATTGTTATATAACTTTTTTTTCTGAAAAAGGCTTGATGTGATATATATAATTTCTCTCACATTCACGTGCTAATTGCCACTCCCCACTAGATAAGTGATTAAAGTGTATGAATAAATGGTTCTTAAAAGAATTGCAAAGTATTCACAGACATATGAAAGAATGTTCCAAATCACCAATAATAAGGGAATGCAAGTCAAAACAAACTTGGGGTTTGTGCTGCATACCCTACAAATTGGCAAAAATGTCAAAAAATGGCAATAGTCAGTCTTGAAGAAGTTGTGGAATAAAAGGCACTTTAATACATTGTTGGCAAAGCTGTGACATGGTACAATCATTTCAGAAAACAATTTGGAATTATGTAAATAATCCCGTAGACTAACATATGGATTAACTATCCATACCCTTTGAACAAGAGACTGCATTACCCCAGGGAAGCCATCGAAAAGAAAGTTCCAATATACAGCAAAGCATGAATAGCATCACTTTTGTGCTACCTATGAATTGGAAATAAGGTAGATGCCTATCCATTGGGGAATGGCTAAATGAATCATGGTGCGTGAATGTAATGGAATATCATTATACTGTGGGAAATTATGTGTATGATGAATAAAGAGAAGCATGGAAAAAAATCTATATAAAAGAAACATGGAAAGATCTATATGAACTCATGCCGAGTGAAGTGATCAGAATCAAGAAAGCAATATACAGAAATAACGAAAACAATGTAAATGGGGAAAAATACACCAGAAAATCAAAAGTAAATGTAACAAAATTATATAAATAAATAAATGAATGAATAAATATATATCAAGCAGAACTTGAGTTAAGAGATAGCAAAAATAGCCCTAAACTCCTTCGAACAGATAAGAAGTTCACAGGAGTCACACTATGCGCATGTGTTGGTCAGCTAAATAGTAAGAACAAAGGAAAGAGAATAAGATGGAAAATAGTTATATAAAATATTTTATTTATATACACATACATTGGGGTTTTTTTCCACTTTCCCATGGAAAATTGACATTTTCTTTGGGAAATATTAATACCATTTTAACATTCATTCATAGTTTAGAATTTAATGAGGAGGAGGAGAAGAAGGAGATGACTCAGACAACACTGCTTTGGAGTATTAAATTGAGGGATTTTTTCTTATGTTTAACCCTTTAACCAGGTCATAACTAGACCATTTTTAGCTTGATGTCATGAAATCAACTAGTTGACCAACTGTACCAAAACAGTAATTTTAAAAAGTTAAGTATTGCTGTAATCATAATAGATGGACACATGATCCTGTAAAATTTGACAGAAAGTATAAAAATAGTTCAGGACACACTCATTTATTTATGCAGAAGTCATTTTCATGGAGAGGGGAAAGAAACACAAGTGTTAAAAAACCACATGGTAGCAGCAGCTTAAGAAAGCTAAATGAAAACCTGTGGAAAGACTTTGGAAGATGATGTCACTCGCTAGCTGGTAAATGTCACAGAAAATTTAAACACCAGATTTGAATACCAATTAAAGACAACAATAAAGAAATATATAGAATTGTTGGTGGAAAACAAAAATATGGCACAAATTCTAGATTCCTTTAATCAGCAGGTGAAAAAGAAAGTCAAGAATTTAAGTTGATATTAAAAAAAACAAAGCAGCACAAAGAACAAAATGAACAAATTCAACATTCATTAAAAACTTTATTATAGAGACCTGAGAAATAAATAAATTAGAGGAAAGAGCATTTCTAAAGAAGGAAGTGGAACTTTTCTGATTATCTATATAGTTACAAGATATCCAATGCAACAAAAGTACAAATACAAAAGAGAAACTTTGTTCAACATTAATGTAATTAACATAATTACTTTGTCTAGAGAGGTGAGTGAAACTCTACATTCCTATCAAAACTGAAAAATGGCAAAGCTTGATTATCCATCAATATATCAAAGGCTTCACAATGATGTATGATTTATTAACAAAGTATATTACTAATTTCCTTTTAGACACAAGCCTGATCTTACTTTTCATAACAAAGGGCACCACTCCTCAACTACTAAAAAAAGAGAACATCAGTGTTGCTACCAGATATAGGACAATCATATCATTATGTACTTTATATAAAAGCATTTATAGTTTATAGGACTGAGAATCAAGAAAAAAATATGTTAAGATAAATATGGTACACCAAAAGTCTGAAGTGGTGAAAAGGACAACTAGTCACTGATCCAGTAATTTCTGAAGAAGCTGCCTGAGACTGATTTCATATTTAAATTAATTTTATTGATTATTACAATGACTGACTCAGTTCTGCATTCATGGCTTATTCATTACTGTAAATATATAGAATGGGTCAAAGTAAAATGAGAATTTGTTGATGACATGAAAAATATTCTCAATTTAAATGATGACACAAATACAATGTGGTCAAAAACAATTGATATAAAATGTGACATACATCAAAGAGATGTCCATTTAATTCTGTCTAACCTTAAACTCATTATTATCTCTCCTAAAAAGAACTGAAGATAGCTTTCAAATTAAAGAAGGAATCATACAAAAATATCTTTTTAATCATTTGACATGTTACATCAAAGTATATGACAAAAATCACATTAAATACTTTATTCATTGTGTGGAATCCTTTTCCAATGATGTCATTCTGTCATTTGGACAAGGTAAGTATAAAATTCTTAAAATACACCAAGGCAAAATAGAGACTGAAAGCTTCGAGATTCAATTAGGAGATCAATTTGTACAAATAGAGGAATATGATACTTACCAATATTTTGATTTCCTCAAGACGAGTACCACTAAGCGTAATATTGTGAAGGAGAAAACTATGACATGTACATATCATTCATGAAATCAATAAATCAAAGTTTAATGAGTAGAATACATTTCAAAAAAATAACACCTAAATATTACATAGTAAAAGATTTGGAAAGTATGCTAAGAAAAATTCCTATAATATTAGCATAACCCAGTCCATCACCTTAAGACAGCTACAGTTGAATTAAAATTTCTTAATCAGCTAAGGGGGAAGAGATTGAGAGATATTTTTAGGACACATGATAAACACAAAAACTTTGAAACTGGTAGTGATCACTTCACTAAGCAACAGGAAAGACTGAAAATCAGCACATACCGGTACATTCGTGCAAAGTGATGAAAAGTAGTTTGCCTCTGGATATAGTCTATGAAATATCTTAGACCCATATGTAAAATAAAAAGACCCTCTATGGGTGACAGTCACACAAGCTTGATCAACAAGAAAACACAAAGACCCCAACTTCTTGGATAAAGACTCATTACAAAAGCAGTATGGAAGAAATTAGATTTACACCAACATCTTGCATGTGATATGAAGATTGATTCCAAATGAGTATGTGACTTAGATAAAAAGGTTATATAATTTAGAAAAAACATGGGGAAATTATCTATCAGATCTATATGTAGGAGAAAAGTTCATGACCAAACAAAGAATAGAGATCACAAAAGATAAAATAAATAATTTTGATTACATAAACAAATCCAGTGGAGTTTAGATTAAAAGGAAAGCAACTGGAAAAACATGTTTGCAGCATGTTTTTCTGAAAAAGGTTTCATTTCTAAAATATATAAGGAATGAATTTCAATTTAAAAGAAAAAGATCCATTTGCCTAATAGCAAATGGCCTAAGAAAATGACCAAACAATTCTCAATGAAAAAACAAAAACAAAAAATAGGCTATGGATAGCCATGGGAAAAAATGCTCTAATAAAATACTAATGAAAAAATGCAATTTAAAGCAATACTGAGGTTTCATTTCCCCTCCATTAAAGGGGCAAAGACAACACAAAAGATAACGATAATTGTTGGAGAGACTGTCAGAAAACAGGCACATTGATGCACTTCTGAATGAGTACAACTGTCCTAGAAAGCAATTGAAATTATCCACAAAAATTACTAAACAGTGCATCACTTTTAATTCAGCTATACCGCTGTTAGGCCTGTAACCAAAAGAGATAGAAGAAAGAAGAAAAGGTTCTTGATATACAAAAATATTTAAAGTCATTCTTTCTATGCTGAGGAAAAAATACTAAATGGAGGGATGTTCAGCAACTGAAAAAATAGTTGAATAAATTGTGGCATATTAACACGATAGAATATCATGGTGCTAAAAGAAATGAGGAAATAGAAAATTTCAAATGAGTTCAAAAAGACATAGAAAACTTATATGAACTGATGTAGAATGAAGTAAGCAAAACCAGGACAATTTCTATTATAATATCAAAATTATTTTTATTTTTTTTTAATTTATTTATTTAACTTTTTACATTCATTTTCACAAAATTTTGGGTTCCAAATTTTCTCCCCTTTTATCCCCTCTCCCCACCCCAATACCCCAAGCAATCTAATTTTCCCTATCTCCAATCTGCCCTCTCTTCTGTCATCCCTCCCTTCTCTTGTCTCCATTTTTTCTTTTCTCCTGTAGGGCCAGATGACTTTCTATTCCTCATTAACTGTATGTCTTCTTTCCTAGTAGCAACAACAATACTAAACAGTTGTTACTAAAACTTTGAGTTCCAAATTCTCCCCATTCCTCCCTCCCCACCCATTCCCTTTGGGAAGGCAGGCAATTCAATATAGGCCCTATCTGTGTAGTCTTGCAAATGACTTCCATAATAGTTGTGTTGTGTAAGACTAACTGAATTACCATCCATCCTAACCTGCCCCTCATTGTTTCTCTTCTGTCTTTTGATCCTGTCCCTCCCCAAGTATTGACTTCAAATTGCTCCCTCCTCCCTTTGCCCTCCCTTCCCTCATCCCCCCCCTTGCTTATCTCCTTCTCCCCCACTTTCCTATACTGTAAGATAGGTTTTCATACCAAAATGAGTGTGCATTTTATTCCTTCCTTTAGTCAAATGTGATGAGAGTAAACTTCTTTTTGTTTTGTTTTTTTTCTCAGCTCTCCTCTTTTTCCCTCCACTAAAAAGTCTCCTACTTGCCTCTTAAATGACATATAATTACCCCATTCCATTTCACCCTCTTTCCTCCCCCTACCTTTCTCTCTCACCATTTACCTTAATTTCTTTTAACATATGGTCCCATCCTATTCAATTCACTCTGTGCTCCCTGTCTCTGTATGTGTGTGCATGTGTGTATGTGGGTGTGCGTGCATGCATGTACATGTCTGTGTATGGACCCACCAACTACCCAGATACTGAAAAATTTTAAGAGTTACAAATATTGTCTTTCCATGTAGGAAGGTAAACAGTTCACTTCTGGTAAGTCCCTTAAGACTTCTCTTTGCTGTTTACTTTTTCATGCTTCTTCTCATTCTTGTGTTTGAAAGTCAAATTTTCTTTTCAGCTCTGGTCTTTTCATCAAGAATGCTTGAAAGTCCTCTGTTTCACTGAAAGACCATATTTTCCCCTGAAGTATTATACTCAGTTTTGCTGGGTAGGTGATTCTTGGTTTGAGTCCTAGTTCCTTTGACTTCTGGAATATCCTATTCCATGCCCTTCGATCCCTTAATGTAGAAGCTGCTGGACCTTGAGTTATCCTGATTTTATTTCCACAATACTGGAATTGTTTCTTTCTAGTTGCTTGTAATATTTTCTCCTTGACCTGGGAGTTCTGGAATTTGGCCACGATGTTCCTAGGAGTTTCTCTTTTTGGATCTCTTTCAGGTGGTGATCGATGGATTCTTTCAATGCTTATTTTGCCCTCTGGTTGTAGAATGTCAGGGCAGTTTTCCTTGATAATTTCATGGAAGATGATATCTAGGCTCTTTTTTTGATCATGACTTTCAGGTAGTCCCATAATTTTTAAATTGTCTCTCCTGGTTCTATTTTCCAGGTCAGTTGTTTTTCCCATGAGATATTTCACATTCTCTTCCATTTTTTCATTCTTCTGGTTTTGTTTGGTGATTTCTTGGTTTCTCGTAAAGTCAGACTCCATCTGTTCCATTCTAATTTTGAGAGAACTTTTATCATCAGTGAGCTTTTGAACCTCTTTTTCCATGTGGCTAATTCTGCTTTTGAAAGCATTCTTCTCATTGTCTTTTTGAACCTCTTTTGCCAATTGAGTGAGCCTATTTTTCAAGGTGTTATTTTCTTCAGCATTTTTTTGGGTCCCCTTTACCAAGGTATTGACCTGTTTTTCATACTTTTCTTGCATCTCTCTCATTTCTCTTCCCAGTTTTTCCTCCACCTGTCTAACTTGCTTTTCAAAATCCTTTTTGAGCTCTCCCAAGGCCTGAGCCCACCCGACATCCCCCTGGGATGTCTGGGGTACTGAGGCCCCACCCTTCATGTCTTTCCCTGATGGCAAGAATATGTCCTCGTTGTCGTCAGATCCGGAAGTCAGGATCATTTGCATCTGTTCGAAAAAACTCTCTATAGTCTTATTTTTCTTCCCTTTTCTAGGCATTTTCCCAGCCAGTTACTTGACTTCTGAGATTCCTGTCCACCCCCGCCTAGATCCGCCCAGCTAGTGCTTGGGCTCTGAGATTCAAATGGGCTTTCCGAGGCAGGTGTGGCTGCTAATCAATGTGAGCTTTAGTTCTGGTGCTGGGGTGGGGGCAGGGCCACCTCCCAGGCTCAGCTCCCTCAGGGGCTTTATGCAGAGACCTTCAGGAATGGAGCGGGGTGGGGCAGGGCCGTCTCTCAGGCTCAGCTCCCTCAGGTTGTTTATGCAGAGACTTTCAGTAATGAAGATCCTGCCTGCTGCTCAGGGAGTTCCAGGCCGCTTCCCCTGCCTCCGCAGCCGCCCCCGCCTCTGCCTCCGCCACTTCCTCCCGAGGGGGCCCTAGTCACGGAGACACTCCGCTCCCCTCTTGGCCGGCCCAGCTGTCTCTCTCACTGACCTGTAGCTTCTGGGGGCGGAGGGACTTTCCCAGCCACCAGAGCTTCCGTCCCTGAAGCCTGCTCGGGTCAGCTTCTCTGGGGCCGCGGCCAGGGCAGCGCTGGGGTGGGGTCCGCTTTCCGGGGCGCGACAGACCCTGGGGACAGCTCTCCAGGGCTCTCTGGAACGGAAATCTCTTCCACTCTGTTTCTGCACACCTTGCAGTGATCCAGAACTTATGGGGATCTCTTTTTACATTAAATCTATGGGCTGTGGGTTCGGAGCTCGAAAACATGCGTCTTTCCACTCCGCCATCTTGACTCTGCCCCCCTCAACATTATTTTTAAAAATGGATCCATTTTGAGAGTTTTTATAAACAGATGAAGAATGAAAAGAATAGAACCCCAAAAAAAGCAATTTATACAATAACAATAAAGGTAAAAATAAACAACCTTGAAAGTTGTGATGAGATCTACAGTCAATATACTATCCCTGCCAAGAAGGAGAGTTGATTCCATTGATAACAAAAGCAGCAACCGCGATTCACAAATATCACTTGCTTTACAACTGATGAAGTACCTACCCCATAAGATCCCTGTAAGGAAGGTAGTGCAATTAGTATTATTCCTACATTACATATGGAAGAAAAAAGAGATTCACAGATTGTTAAGTGATTTGCTCGAAGTCACGGAACTTGAATTCAAGTATTCTAAGTTAGCATGGTCTTTTCCACCAGACCACAGCTTATATAATTTTGTTTTTTCTTGACTATGCCTTAGTCTTCCATGGAGGTGCAGAGGAGGAGAAGGAGAATTTTATTTTACAGTTATTAACACTTTTACACTATTTATACTTCTGTATATTTATACTCAGACTTCTTTACATACCCCCAGGCTGTTCAATATAGTGTGTTGCACAGAATGAGCATCATCAATATTGATTGATCATCAATTTAAGGTTGGAGGACAGATGAAGTACCATTATTTTTTAAAGTTTCACAATATATTGATTGAAATAAATTTAGAGCTTTATAATCCAAATAAAAATGTCACCAAGATATAATCTAAGGTTCACTTATTTTGAGAAATTTCTGGTGCAAAAAATGCTAATACCATCTAAACATTTAGACAAACCTTTTGACATTGATTAGAGTATCTATCATTTTACCTCCAACCTGGTAAAACTGGTTGACAGGATATTTAGCCAACGTAGAGAGAATCAAAGTTTTGGCAGTTTTTGCAACTGAAAAGATCATCATTTAAATAGGAATGTGTATTCATTTGGGTAGCATTGCAGATATGACCTTATCATATGACAATTTCAAAATAAAATCCAAATTCTACATTTAATTATTAACATATACTTATTTATATTATGTGGTGTGCCCTTACATGTAATTTTTTTCAATAGTGGTAAAAAGAAGTTTTAGTGTTGTTCCACAGACTATTCTAATTTAATGAACTAATTTAACATCTCAGGAATGATTAAAACTAAATTTTAAATTTCATCTCATCCTTGTTGGTTTCCATGGCATAAGAACTTTAATTCACTTACACTGTATATTTTTAATTAAAGAATTTTTCTGTATGCTCAGATTGGTGACTGCATGATAAATAAATGTCAAATAAGTAGACAGAAAGAAAGATTATTAAGTACTTATTGAGTTTCATGCACTATAAGTACTAGGTATACCATTATAAAGGAATAAAACAATCTCTGTACTCAAGGAGATCCTAATGAGAGAAGAAAGCTAATAACTGGTGAAGGACTGAGAACACCGTGTGACCGTGATAGCATGGTATGAAAATGGTCAGTAGGTGATATATCAACCTAGTTCCATTCAAGATAAAGTAAAGGTTCATCTCTCAAGGCCTGTTGTCTCAGGTGCAAAGCCTAAGATTCTAGGGGGAACAATAAGAAGAAGAATTCCCCTGTAATTATGCCAGAGACTCTCAGTTCTTACAGTCATAATTCTTTCCTATTTTAGTAGATAGTTTTTGGAAGATGCTGTCAACTGATCTGAATTATTTGATATTTTATGTTCTAAGGCCTTTCAGAATTTGTAATGAAGGTTTCCCTTTCCCTGCATCCCAATAAAAGAGTGCTTCATGTAACTTTGTCAGCACTAGAATACAATTCTTCTGTTGTGTAAGAAAGGTCTTAGCCAAATGGAGTTGCCAGAAATCTCCCATGGCTGAAAGAATTCAAAAGCAGAGACTCTCTAGAGTGGAGTATAAAATGGAGTATAAAATGTATTTGAGGAGAATTATGCTTAATGTTAATTCTCTATCCTGAACAGCTAGAACATTTTTGTGTACCTTCCTGGTATTCAACAAATACTGGCTGACTCACAGGATTTGAAACTGTAAAGATGATGACCTGTAACAACCACGGCAAGCCATGGGCAGTGCTTTCTCTGTCCTCCCCCTACGCTAACAATCTTGAACAAAAAGAGATAGAGACTAGGTGTAAATAAAATGCATGAACCCACTACTCACTAAATGTATCTATCTCCAAGTCTAGTTGATTTAGAAATGAGTTTTATCATATTAGTAGCACCTACACACATGTAATATCAAGTAGTTAATTGAGATGCTTAGGAAACAAAAATATTATACTTTGATTATTCAAATACTTTACACCAAAGTAGTTTGGAGTATAAATGAATAACGTCTCAGCTCTCAACCAATATCATACCAGTTCTTTGGGGGCCTTTGATGACTGTGTCCCTTACTAATTCAACCGTGGACCATTTCAATAGAGAAGAAAAGTTCCCTCCATCTACATCTATGTTGTTCAACCTTCTTTTTGTCGATGGACAATTGGAGTATAAATTTCTAAAAGCAAGATATGATTGAATATCCCTAAGATTGAAAATATGAGTCAAGATCAGGAGACCCACAAGAGATAAGAAAAATCTTCTCTAGACTAGATGTCAACAGTTATATGTGACCCACTCTCAATCTCTCATGACTGCCATCATTAACAAAACTTTGTTGAATGTTAAGTCTCAGCATAACAGAATTTTAAGTATCTACTATCTTCTAGACACCATGCTAAATGCTGTCTATGATAGCAAGATGAATGAAATATCATTTATATTCTGAAGGAACTTACAATCTTACAGGAAAGATAGTGTATATATATATATATATATAGAGAGAGAGAGAGAGAGATATAGATATAGATAGATATACATACACACACACATATACACACACACACATATATATACATATATACATATATATAATATATATATGTATATATATATACATATATATATATATACAGAGAGAGAGAGAGAGAGATAGATATAGATAGATATACATACACACACACACATATATATACATATATATATATATATATATATATATATATATATATACAGAGAGAGAGAGAGAATATTTGTGGAAAAAGAGCTCAAGTCATATGCTCTACTGGCTTTTTACTGTCCTGAATTTCTTTTCAGAAGCCACTTCCATTATAAAAAGTAAAGAAAAGATAACTAATTAAAATTAAGTTAAATATAAATTTAATTTAATTATCTAACTAAATATTGGATTCATTTTAATATTTTAGTTATCATATTAAGCATTAAAAATGTAGACTTTCTCACCTAAAGCAACATTTTTGTTTATATTTTTAAAAATGTTTGCAAAATACCAATTACCTGCTTTTTAGCATTTTTAGTGTGTGGTAGTCCCTGATTTTCCTAAGAGAAAATTTCTGTGATATCTGTGATGAATCAGATAAAATTCATAATTGGCCTCATATTGGGTCTCTAACATTTTCCCAATGTTCATACCCATAATACAATATAATATTCCCCAATACTACATAATATCAGGATAACCTATTTAATTAGAAAATTGAAATCAACAAACATTATTGTACTCCTACTATGTGCTAGGCACTAGGCTAAGTGCTGCTAAGAAAAATGGGGAGGTGGGGTAGGAGAACTCATAGAAGGAATAGGAAGAGGAATCTAATCTTTCTAGATGGTATAAGTACTATATGCCCTGCTATTTCTAATAATCTGGATCCTAAGAATTGAGATGAAGATTCATAACTGACTTGGGGCTGTAGCCATTGTAAAGAGGACAGTTAAAGGTCACTTGCTCCTTCCAATAAGCTTCACTTCATTATATAACTCTAACCCTTTCAAGAAGTTGCACTTCCTATATTAAGGGTGAGGAACCTGTAGCCTTGAGGCCACATGTGACCCTCTAGGTCCTCAAGTGTGGCCTTTTGACTGAATCCAAACTTTACAGAACAAATCTCCTTAATAAAAGGATTTGTTCTGTAAAACTTGAACTCAATCAAAAGGCTGCACCCAAGAACCTAGAAGGCTACCTATGGCCTCAAGGACTCAGGTTCCCCATCCCTGTGACCTATACCTTTTAATTCAAACAAGGACAATATTTTTTTCATAAAGCCAAAAACAGTGAGCCATATTATACTCTCCCATTAATACTTTCCTTAGGGGCCTATTTTTCAATTATTATTTACCTTTGGCACATCTGTGTTTAATGGAATGTAGTATTCAATTAAAATATGAGATAATTTTATTGAAAATGAAAAGCTTTTCTTTCATTCCAGATAATGATAACAGTAGCTAACATTTATGTAGTGCTTTAAGGTTTGCAAAACACTTTAAATGCATCTCCTCATTTGATCCTCAAGATAACGTTGTATATTTGGTAATTTTACAGATGAGGAAGCTGAAACTTGGTGAGGTTGACTGACTTGTCCATTATCCTAAAGAAAGAAAAAGCTGAAAACGGGTTTGCACAAGAGACAGTGAAGTGGTACAATGGGACATTGCTAGACCTGGAGTCTTGAATTCAAATCCAGACTCAGACACTTACTAGTTGTGTGACCCTGGGCAAGTCACTTAAGTTTGTTTGCCTCAGTTTCCTCATCTGTAAAATGAGCTGGGGAAGGGAATGGCAAACTATACTAGCATCTCTGCCAAGAAAACCCCAAATGGAGTCACAAAGAGTCAGACATGACTGAAACAACTGAACAGCAAGATTTAAACAGAAGTTGTCCTGATTCCAAAAACAAAACTGTTCTCACTATCAATCAACTGTTAACTTATGTCACATGAAAGAACAAGGGGAGAAGTTTTATTATGTGCCTGCTATGGGGCAAGCACTGTGCTAAGTGCTTTACAAATCATATTTCATTTGATCCGCACAACAACCCTGGAAGTTAGGTGCTATCATTACACCCATTTTGCAGTTGAAAAAAACTGAGGCCGACAGGTTGTGATTTGCCCAGAATCACACAGCCAGTAGGTATAGGTGGCTGCATTTGAACTCAGGTCTCTCTGACTATAGGTCCGGTACTCTATCAGCTGTGCCTCCCAGCTACATAAAATACACTCCGCATCTCAGTGAGTAACACGGAAATAAGAGCTTCTTTTTTTATACCAGCAAAGTTATTTTTCCTGCAAAATTAGAAGTCTTCCCCCAATTGGGAGTATTTTTCCTAAGATTTATGTGGAAATCAACCTATTTATTTATATAATATCAAATACTTTTTGAAAGACAATTTTGCAGTGCTCAGTTTTGTGTACTGATTTGAGTTCGTGGCTAATTTATTTCTAGCTGTCAAAATTTTCCTCTTTTAAAAATTATACTCATAAATTCATGAATGATCTCTTCAAATTGTTAAGAAAATTTGCTGAGAAACTGGCATTTTTGTTTCCAGAGAAGGACCCTATCTGCCTTACAAATGAATTAATAGGTGAGAGTCTTGCCTTTCTTGGGACAGACCTTAATAACAGGCTAGTTTCTTTGTGTTTTAATCTCTTTTTAGTTTCCCCCTCCTAACAGTTGCCTATTAGTGATTATGAAGAGCTATAGGCCTGCATTTCAGCCCAATGAAGCGGGGCTCTTTTCTTTCCTAGAAGTGGGTTTTCTCAAGAGCAACATGCTAACGTGTAAAGTTATCAACAGGCCTGGGCTTCCTTGCAACTGTTTGTGTGTATTAGAAACAAGCTCTCAACATCTTAGTAAAATGCCTTTAACCCAGATTACCACATCTCTCTTTCTATAGTGCTCTTTTCGGGCAGGGTGCGAAAGGTCAACCTCTCAGACTGGATAGCTATACTCAAACAATTACAGGACCCCAGTGTTTCAACAAAAGAGATCTTGGAACCAACAACAAAAGATTTTACACATCTGATTAACAAAAACACAAGTAAAAGAAGGCATCATTTAAGATTATTTAATGATAGTAGCAGCATTTTAAAATTCCAGATTTGTCGTCAATGACAAAAGAAAATCAATTAGACTCTAAAAATCCAAAATAATACATAGGCTATTGACTAGACTCTTAAAAAGAGACTACACAATACTTCCATTGACACCATCAAGGTCTAAAAATGAAAAGATGTATATGCTGAAACAAGACTGGAGTAATCTGAGAATATAAATAATTGCTTTCCTAGAGACATTATTTAGAATGATTGGCCTTGGATTACCAATTGCATATAACTGCTTTCACCGTTTAACTTGGGAAATTAAGATTGCTTGATGCAAAGAAGATCTCATGTTGCTTTTGTCTGTTTATCTTTTCAACCAAGGACAGCGATTTAGATTTTCACTATTTTTGAAAAGCAGCTATCAAGTGTAAGTCTATAGGCCAAAAAGATAGTACATTTATTTGTGTTTCTCTGTATCCAACATTTCAGTGTCTGTAGTGATGAAGCTATGGGAGGGCATTACTAACACATGAAATTGAAGAGATCTGGGTCAATACCTTCTCAATTTGCGTTTACTTGGCTCACCTCAATTGAGGGTATTAATATATATTCCAAATGAACCCATGCTACTTTACATATGCCATGGAAAATATTTTCATGAGGGATATCTCTGTGCTAAAGAGACTTCAAGATTTACCCATTACCAACATAATAAAATAGCTCAGTCACTAGGGACTAAATGACTTTCCTCTAGGAAATGGGAAAACTCTTTTAGGATGACAGAATTTAGAGTTGTAAGAGACTTTAATGATCATTTAGTCCAATTACCTCATTTAACAGATCAGAAAAGTGAAGCGTAAAGAGATTAAACAGGTTTCCATAGTCTTCTTCTGTCTCTCCTGACTCCCATCTCTCCTCTATACATTTGACAAAGTGATTTTCCTAAAATATATGTCTGACCATGTCACTCCACCTACTCAGTAAAACTCCAATGGCTTCCTATTATCTCTAGGATCAAATATAAATTCCTATAGAATTTAAAGGTCTTCACAACCAGGAACCTTCCTATCTTTTCTGTCTTCTTATATATTACTCCTTTCCACAAACTCTAAGTCTAATTATTAACCTACTTCTTTGTGCCTCACTGGCACATGTCCCTCCATTCTCTATACATTCACTCTGGCAGTCCTCAATGCCAAGAATGCTCCTCTTCCTCACCTCTCACTATTCAGAAAGCTTAGTTTCCTTCCAAGTCTCAGGTTGCCATCTTCTACAGGAGGACTTTCCTAGCTATCCCTCCCCCTTCCCCCTCTCCCCAGGTGCTAGTGACTTTCTTGGTAAACTCAGCCACCTTCCTTCTCTGTACACAACTTCTCTATACCTATTATTTAAACCTCTCCCCATTAAAATGTAAGATCTTTGAAAACAGGGAGGGTTCTTACTTTCTTTTGTATCCCCAGAGTTTAGCGCAATGCCTAGCACATATTAAACACTTACTACATGCTTATTGATAAATGAATAATCAGTAAATGCCAGGGAAGGTCTTTTATCTCCAGATTGTATTCCGTCCATTATAGAACACTGTTGCTTCCTACACTGCACCAGTCATTTGCCAAAAAATTTTTAAAAATAACACTGATTTATATGAATCATTAAGTAGAGTCAAGCCACCATTTTTCACTTGATAGAGATGTTATCAGGCTTAAACTACCATAAAGACAAAATCAAGACTCAAATAGCCTCACAGAGGTATAGCACACTGAGCAAGCATCTTGGAAGAAACCTTATCTTATCGTCAAAGAAGCTCATTCTAAGAGCACAAAGTCTAAGAAATCCTAATAACCTGAAGATCTAGAATATTAAACTTAAAAGTAAAAGAACTTGATTTCTTATATTTTGAAACAGAGAAAAGCTAAAACTATATCATCTTTAAAAGTAAACCAAATAAAACAAAACATATATAACCTTATTGCTTCTTGTATTTTAAAATATGGAGAAAAAACCAAAATCATATAATCTCAAAAAGTAAAAAATGACATTTAGATTCTTTGTACATTTTCCTGGGTAAATGGATTTTAATAATGCATCAAAAGGATATTCACTGAGAATCAAGTAATACCAAATACGCCAAAAACCAGAATTGTGAAGAAGCAGAGCAACTTTTTGCACTTGTCTGAAGGATCTCATATAAATCAAAGCATTTTATAATTTAGTTTCAGGAAAATATTCAATATTTGCTTTATTTTATCATTTAATCTGTTAAAAAAAATAGGCTATTGATTGAAAGCCTATATACCTAAGCACAAAAATATTTTCCAAAGATGAATCTTTAAAAATACTATATCTAATTCACAATATACCGGACATGAATTAGCATACTATAGGTGCTTAATTAATGCTTTTCCTCCCTCCTTCCCTCCCTCCCTTCCTTCCTTCCTTCCTTCCTTCCTTCCTTCCTTCCTTCCTTCCTTCCTTCCTTCCTTCCTTCCTTCCTTCCTTCCTTCCCCTCCCTGCCAGGATACGCTTTCTGAATGAATTTGGACCTGTTTTCTGCTCTATCCAAATAAGGATAAATGTGGTCAAGGGTCACACAGTCATCATTATAGGAATGATGAGCTGGTGATGGCAACATGGGAGGGTCAATCCATATCAGCGAGGTCAGATAATCAATAAACATTTATTGAATGCCTACTATGTGCCACATTCATAGATCACAAGTCAATTTGAAAAACAGAAATAACATCCCATGAAAGGCATCCAAGCAGTGTTAGCACTCTAATACCAATAGCTTATATTGAATGCCTCCAGAAAGAGCCCTGAGTTATTCTTCCACTGAATAAACTGTTAAAAGGACAAGAAAAGTTATTGTAGAGAGTACTGGAAACCACATAACTTTAGGGTAGGTGTTTTGCAACTTGATGCCATCTGTGCAGAAATTCCAGCCAAAATGGCCTCTTCCTCCTCAGTAATATGACGATGTGGGAAAGTAGGGATAATGGACTTGGCTCAAGATTTCTTGTGCAGGAAAATTAACATTATTTGTGTCAAGGAATCTCCACTTTTTAGAATGAGAAGAAGAAATTCCCCCTGCCCCTCTAGAATATCTGGCTGCTGCCTGCCTTCGCTCAAATAAAAGCTCAAACATCTGTCTGCCAGTTAGGAGATAGAACTCTGTGTGTGTCACTGCTGAGCCATCTATAGGCATTGCTTTATACAAATGCTTGACTAAGGAATTTTTTCCCCCGAGAGATAGGAGTAGTGAATAAAACTACATTGTGCTTAAGGAAGTCTTCTTTCCATGTAATGCCCCAACCCAATAAGCTGTATTTCCCATCCCTTTCCCTCCTACTTTCTGCTTGATGATAAACTCTAATTGTGCACTAAAGCAGTCATCCCCCAGTTATTTTGACGTCTAACTACCAAACCTCGGTCCCCATCCTTCTTCCCCTTCTTTTTTACCCTTTCTTCAAATTTCAGGCAGGTTAAGTTACCTTTTGCTGCTCTGGAAGTCTGGAATTCATGGGTAATTTTTACCCTGGCCAACCTGAACTCCCACTGCATGCTTTTTATGTGATACTTTCATGCTGTTGGTTCATGAGAAAAATGGAAGTTCTGTGTGTGAGAGAGAGAAATATGTGCATTAGTCATTTTATTAAGTGCATACTGTGTTGTCGTCACTGTCAAACACAATAAAAGTCGGGCTAAAACACTTAACCACATATTGATCTGCTCCCACATCTCCTATAGTGTGTACATAGTATCATAAAGCTTCCCCACCACCCACCACCCACCCCACACACTTTTTTTTTCCCAGAGCTTTAATGCAGAGCAGTGTTTCCTGTAACTGTTTGTTTTGGAAACAGTTGAGGAAGTATCTGACCTCAAACTTGTCCATTGTTGAACTATTGCCATATAATCCCCTGCATGAACCGTGGGCTGTATGAGAAATTTGTAGTTGAACTTGGGTGGCTTAGGTGTGTGTGAGAGCTTGGCCTCCCTGATTCACTTCTGGTAGAGGTGGGAAGGCATCCTGTTGAGGGAAAGAACACTGTGGGAAATGGTTCCAGAAATCTGCATTTGATTGAGCTTTTAAAGAAAATATACAACAACGTAATAAAGGCTCTGAACCTCTCCTATACTCATACGAAATTGTCCGAGTGTTTCATTCAAAAGAAAACTGGGATGAGAAGTTACCTTTACTTAATTTGTGATTAATCATAAACTCAGAATCAGGAGGGTGCTTAAAGAAACAGTCTCTAACTTAGAAGCAATGTAGTGAGAGTAGAGTGAGTGTTAGGCTGGGAGTTAAAGGATCTCAGCTCTTACCACTTATTCCTCTGTGATTTTGGGCAGGTCACTTAGTCTGTTCAGTCTCAGTTCTTTCCTCTGTAAAATGATTTAGCAATATGATTTCTGAGATCACTTTCTTCTTTTTAAAATTTATATTTATTTTATGGAATAAAACAAGCATTTCTATAACATAGTATTTTGAAAAAGGTGATTGAATATTCAACTGCAAATGTGTAACATGATATATTTCTATTTCTTTTAAATATATAATAAAGTTACTGTGTAAATTTCTTTTTGTCCTTTTTCTCCCTCCCCCTACCTTAGAGGTAGCTACCATTAGACACACATAAACACACACACACACATATTTTTATATTTATATATATAATCATTTTATACATGCTTCCATTTATCAGTTCTTTCTCTGGATGCAGAGAGTGTCTTCCTTCATATGTCCTTTGTAGTTGACTCGTGTATTTGTGATAATTAAAATGACTTATTCACTCAAAGTTGTTGATCTGAAATCACTTTCAATTCTAGATCTATAATCTTATCATCCTTTAGGAAATTCCTTACCCAATTCATAAAATCCTTAAATGGCATCCCCAAAAAGTACCCACTGAGTCTCTCCCAGATTGAATACCACTTCTGGTAGTGAAATCACTAGCTGACAAGTCCACTCATAGTTAGGAAGTTCTTTATACTGAATATGTTAGTTAACCAGTTACAAGTCTAGTTAGCTGTACTTCACAAACCAATATTTCTCTTTCTCAATAGATGCCAGGAGAAAATTCATTGAGCCTTGCTAAAAAAAATCTAGGTGCTAGGTTTTAGAAATTCTAGACCCTAGAAACTAAGCTTAGCTCTACATTTCCTTGTTCTATCAGTCTGACATGAGAACTTCCTGGTGAATGTATGCTGCATTATAGTGATTGTCATTTCCCTTTCTAGGTACCCACACAAATATATGTTTAATAATCCCTTGCAGAATTAGTGCAGCTACAATCCAACCAATTTAAACAAACTGTTGACTGGGGGGATAAAAGGGTGAAATGCAAAAATATTGCTTGTGTCATAATTTCTTAGAAAAATTTAGTTAATGCATACAACCAGCACAATATGGAGGTTAAAAAGCCTAGAAAATAGTTCAGCCAGGAAGCAATCTCCTTACCCCGGGAAGAGCTGTATTACCCATTCAAAAAACAGAATTATGGGGAAGGTGGCAAGCAACTTTGGACCATGAAATAGTAAAAAGCAATTAAGAACAGAAAGTTTGGTGTGAGTTCCATCTTACTGCAAGAACATTTGTGGAAAAAACAGAACAACAGCAAATAGACATGAAATGTAACAGATTTATTAGTATTTTTAGAACAATCAGTTCTTATTTCCAGCAACAGGGGAACATCATATTTTAACTGTAACACCTCCTAAACCAATGACCAATGAGGAGAAATTGTAATTATAATTTCTAATAAGATGGAGGCTCCTTAAGAACAGGGGATTTTTTTTTTTTAGCCTTTTATCCTATACACTTTATATCCTATCAGAGTAGATGCTAAATTAATGGTTTCTGAATTCAACTGAAGACAAAATTAGGAAGAATAGGTAGACCTAACTAAATACATATAAATGAGATCTGTACTGGAAGCAATGTAATTTTAAGGGCACTTGGGGACAGATTCTCAAGATATCTCAAGGAGGGAAATATCCCAAAAGAATAGAAAAGATGATTATGAATGTTGTTAAGCAAGAAAAAAAGACAATTAGAATTCATCAACTATTTCAGTTCTGATACTCATTAGTTTGTATGACTTTGCGGGAAAGTCATTTTACCTTTCCATGACTATGTCCTAACTTCTAAAAATGGGCACATAATACTTCAACTATTTATCTCACAGGGCTATTGTAAGGAAAATATTTTTAAATTGAATGTACAATATAAATGCAAGTCTTCATTAACAACTCATTTATTTATGCAAAAAATGTATTGAGTATCTACTTGTATAGAGCACTATATTACTGTTATGGGAGATGTAAAGTTTAGATAAAAATATAGTCCCAGGCTTCAGGAATTTTCAGTCTAATAGGGAGATGTGCTCTGTGAAGTTGAGAGGAAAGTCATTACTGACAAGGAGGTCCAAAGAAGCCCTCATGGAGTGAGGCTTTAAAGGAGACATAGAAATTCAATGGGGAAAAGAAGGGGATGGAATATGATCTAGGCACAGGAAACAGTCTGAGCAAAAGTATTAAGGGAGTAAAATATAAGGAATGTTGAAGAGAGGAGACAAGCAGCAGATTCTAGAAGGTTGGATGCCTCCAGGTTATGATGGCTTTTTAATGCTAGGCTGAAAGTTACTCAGTAAACAACAGAGAACCACCAAAATTTTTCTGAGTAGAGGAATAGATAAAATCTTCGTGAGAAATGTTCATTTATGTTTTAAGGTATTCCTGATTTAAAAAAAACACAAAAAGAAAATAAAGAGGCTTCACAAATCTTTTACGTGTATTTTTACAGTTGTAATGGGGGTCTGGTACATACATAGAATACCTGAGATGGTATCTTTCTCCTCCCCTACAAAAAAAATAATAAATGAATAAATAAATAAAAATACATCTTCCAAGGGAAAGAAGAACAGACACACAGAACTCTCCATGAATGGTGAGATCTTAGCTTGAGATCTCCAGCACCAAAAGAGGAGGGCTTTGTCCTGTTCAACCCACTCTCCAGGTCTGTGCCTGGCTCCAGCGTATCACCTATCCTCTCCTGTCTGTGTCCATGTCTGTCCCCCATGTGCTTGCCTTTTCCCGTGTTCTTCTTCTAGGTTAGGCCAGGCCCTGAGAAGGCTGGCCCCAGCTCCTCCTCCTTCTCTCACTTCTCTTTCCAGGCCCCAAAGTGTCCTTGAACCATGTGCCCACGCCTCTCTCTATGGGCTCTAGCATCTTCCTATCTTCATTACTACAAAAATAACCTTACACGGAAGTCTTTTTTTTTTTTTAATATTTATTTATTTATTTCACTTTTTACATTCATTTTCACAAAATTTTGGGTTCCAAATTTTCTCCCCTTTTATCCCCTCCCTCCACCCCAATACAGCGAGCAATCTAATTTTCCCTATCTCCAATCTGCCCTCTCTTCTGTCATCCCTCCCTTCTCTTGTCCCCATTTTCTCTTTTGTCCTGTAGGGCCAGATCACTTTCTATTCCTCATTAACTGTATGTCTTCCTTCCTAGTAGCAACAACAATACTAAACAGTTGTTCCTAAAACTTTGAGTTCCAAATTCTCCCCATCCCTCCCTCCCCACCCATTCCCTTTGGGAAGGCAGGCAATTCAATATAGGCCATATCTGTGTAGTTTTGCAAATGACTTCCATGATAGTTGTGTTGTGTAAGACTAACTGAATTACCCTCCATCCTATCCTGCCCCTCCTTGTTTCTATTCTGCCTTTTGATCCTGTCCCTCCCCGTGTGTTGACTTCAAATTGCTCCCTCCTCCGTTGCCCTCCCTTCCATCATCCCCCCCCTTGCTTATCTCCTTCTCCCCCACTTTCCTGTACTGTAAGATAGGTTTTCATACCAAAATGAGTGTGCATTTTATTCCTTCCTTTAGTCAAATGTGATGAGGGTAAACTTCGTGTTTTTTTCTCAGCTCTCCTCTTTTTCCCTCCACTAAAAAGTCTCCTACTTGCCTCTTAAATGACATATAATTACCCCATTCCATTTCACCCTCTTTCCTCCCACTACATTTCCCTCTCACCATTTACCTTAATTTCTTTTAACATATGGTCCCATCCCATTCAATTCACTCTGTGATCTCTGTCTCTGCATGTGTGTATGTGTGTGTGCATGCGTGTACGTGTGTGTGTGTGATCCCACCAATTACCCAGATACTGAAAAGTTTTAAGAGTTACAAATATTGTCTTTCCATGTAGGAATGTAAACAGTTCACTTATGGTAAGTCCCTTAAGACTTCTCTTTGCTGTTTACTTTTTCATGCTTCTTCTCATTCTTGTGTTGGAAAGTCAAATTTTCTTTTCAGCTCTGGTCTTTTCATCAAGAATGATTGAAAGTCCTCTGTTTCATTGAAAGACCATATTTTCCCCTGAAGTATTATACTCAGTTTTGCTGGGTAGGTGATTCTTGGTTTGAGTCCTAGTTCCTTTGACTTCTGGAATATCCTATTCCATGCCCTTCGATCCCTTAATGTAGAAGCTGCTAGATCTTGAGTTATCTTGATTTTATTTCCACAATACTGGAATTGTTTCTTTCTAGCTGCTTGTAAGATTTTCTCCTTGACCTGGGAGTTCTGGAATTTGGCCACAATGTTCCTAGGAGTTTCTCTTTTTGGATCTCTTTCAGGTGGTGATCGATGGATTCTTTCAATACTTATTTTGCCCTCTGGCTGTAGAATGTCAGGGCAATTTTCCTCGATAATTTCATGGAAGATGATATCTAGGCTCTTTTCTTGATCATGACTTTCAGGTAGTCCCATAATTTTTAAATTGTCTCTCCTGGATCTATTTTCCAGGTCAGTTGTTTTTCCAATGAGATATTTCACATTCTCTCCCATTGTTTCATTTTTTTGGTTTTGTTTGGTGATTTCTTGGTTTCTCAGAAAGTCATTAGACTCCATCTGTTCCATTCTAATTTTGAGAGAACTATTCTCTTCAGTGAGCTTTTGAACCTCTTTTTCCATTTGGCTAATTCTGCTTTTGAAAATATTCTTCTCCTCATTGGCTTTTTGAACCTCTTTTGCCAATTGAGTGAGCCTATTTTTCAAGGTGTTATTTTTTTCAGCATTTTTTTGGGTCTCCTTTACCAAGGTATTGACCCGTTTTTCATACTTTTCTTGCATCTCTCTCATTTCTCTTCCCAGTTTTTCCTCCACCTGTCTAACTTGCTTTTCAAAATCCTTTTTGAGTTCTTCCAAGGCCTGAGCCCACCCAACAACCCCCTGGGGTGTCTGGGATACAGAGGCCCCGCCCTCCACATCTTTCCCTGATGGCAAGAATATTTCCTCGTCATCAGATCCAAAAGGCGGGATCATTTGCATCTGCTCAAAGAAAGCTCTCTATAGTCTTATTTTTCTTCTCTTTTCTGGGCATTTTCCCAGCCAGTTACTTGACTTCTGAGATTCCTGTCCACCCCCGCCTAGATCCGCCCAGCTAGTGCTTGGAGTCTGAGATTCAAATGGGCTTTCCGAGGCAGGCACGGCTGCTATTCAATGTGAGCTTTAGTTCTGGTGCTGGGGTGGGGGCAGGGCTGTCTCCCAGGCTCAACTCCTTCAGGTGGTTTATGCAGAAACTTTCAGTAATGAAGATCCTGCCTGCTCAGGGAGTCCCAGCCGCCTCTGCTGCTTCCTCTGCCTCCGCCTCTTCCTGCCCCTGCCTCTGCCTCTGCCGCTTCCTCCCGAGGGGGCCCGAGTCATGGAGACACCCCACTCCCCTCTTGGCCAGCCCAGACGTGTCTCTCACTGACCTGTAGAGTCTATGGGCGGAGGGACCCTCCCAACCGCCGGAGGTTCCGTCCCTGTAGCCTGCTCCGATCTGCTCCTCTTGGCCGCGTGGCCTGGGCAGCGCTGGAGTGGGCTCAGCTTTCTGGGGTGCGACAGACCCTGGGGACGGCTCTCCAGGGCTCTCTGAAATGGAAATCTCTTCCACTATGTTTCTGTACACCCTGCAGTGATCCAGAACTTGTGGGGAGCTCTTCTTACATTAAATCTACAGGCTGTGGGTTCGGAGCTCACATATGTGAGTCTTTCTACTCCACCATCTTGACTCCGCCCCCCCCTTACACAGAAGTCTTTGAATGGTCCACTTATATAAAGGTAGAATTATCTATAGATTTGTATCACTCATAGATGCTGTAATGAATGATTTATTAAAGTCCAAAAGATGATTGTTAGATCAGTCCAGAATTACAGAAGGTTTGGATAGTTTATCTCTGGCATATAGGTGAGTACTCCATTAAAAAAAATTACTATTTAAAAATTAGAATTCCTGTAAACGTTTGTTTGTATAAAAACTCTGCTCCACTCTGCAATTTCAGAAAATTCGGTTGTGTCTGATGCAATCATAGATGCAAAACCCTCATTTGGTAAATAACATCCTAAACTTCCCACCAGAAAACGAAAGGTGCATATACATACATAAAGCTTCTACTTACTGGCAATATCCGTGACATATTACTGAATGACCAACGTTCCATAAAAGATTAGAAATTTTGTCAAGTCCATAAAGACCAAGGTCATATGGCAAAAGACCCTCTTATAATCAAGACTATGGCCACTTAAAATGCTGAAAGATCTGAAAACAAAGTTGTAGAAGGAACAGAGATGGCACCATCTCACTCAATCCTCAGTCCATCATGATCTTATCTGGGGTAGATAGTAAGGTATAGGGAGATCCTTGCTACAATTTTTCTGATGAAGAGGGCCATTAGGAATTATCTAATCTGCCACTGTATCCTAAAGTCTTCTCCACCCTCCAAAATCCCAGGCATTGTCATCTGAAACTCCCTTACAACATCCATCTGCCCTGCAACTGAATTCTTGTATGTGAGATATCTTCCTCAATTAATGTATAAACTCCTTGACAGTAAAGACAGTAGAGACAGTAAAGAAATACTTTCTCATTCATTCATTCACCTTCTCAGCAATTACAATGCCACAATCCAAAGTGGAGATCAAGAATCAGGAACACAAGAGAAGCGCCCCTAAAGAGAGTGTTAAAAAGCAAAAATGGCCACTAAAACCCATGCTGCCTACGTAGAACATATTGGGGGTCCAAAGGCAGCATTGTAGCCTAGCTACCCAGGTGGAGTTCAGGTTGCCTGAAAATTGGTGAAAATGCAGTGATACCCCCAAGGCTAACACATACCTAATCAATGCTGAATATAAAACTTGAACCCGTATCTTTCAGTTTCAAATGCAATAGCTTGATATTATTAAAGGTTATTAAAGGAGATGGAATCCATTGTTTTCTCTTTGAAACAGCACCATTGATTTTTCTTTACAAAGAAGTGAAGTTGCCTTTAGCCAAATTATGAAGTAGATGAAATGTTTGCCTTTTTTTTTTTATCACCCTGACCCACCATCTAATTTTGACTTCATTACCATCCACTATTCCCCTTAAGGTAAATAGTGACCATATGCTACACAGAGTGACCCTCTTTAGTGCTCTATTGGTCATTACCCTCCCATCAGTAATCCATGACTTAGAGTTTTCTAAATTCATCATCAGAATGTACTTACCCCACAAATTCAGAGACCATATATCTTGGCTTTTATAGATGAGAAAATGGAGGTCCATAGAAGTGACTAACCCATTTGACAGAAGTAACAAGTAATAACAGTAGCAATATGAACAATATTTACATAACATATCCTATATAAGCTCTATGTATGACTTATTTAGTCAAGTACTGTGTTAAGGGCCTTACAGTTTTCTTTTTTGGTGCTCACAACAACCCTGAGAGAGACATGCTATTATCATTCCCATTTTAAACATAAGAAAACTGAGGCAGAGATTAAGTGAATTGAACAGGGTCACACAGCCAGTAAATATATGAGATCAGATTTGAACTTAGGTCTTCCACACTCTGGACCCATCACTTTATTCATTCCCCAAGAAATTCAAGGCTAATGAATCTAAATTCAAGGCTTTCTTCTTACTTCTTTATAAAATTGCCATGCATGTCTTTGTAAAAATAATTTCCATTTGTTTTTATATTGTACATTTATATTTACATGTGTGCATTTTGTCTTTCCTAATAGAATGAATGTAAGGCCCATGAAGACAGGAACTATTTCATTTTGGTCTTTTGATTTCCAAAATGTAGCCTGCCACACTGTAGCTGCTTAATAGATATTGATGGATTGATTCATTCACTTCTACTACACTGCATTGCTTCTCCATTTTTCCAGAACGGCTCTAATTTCAAGAAAAGAAAGTAGAATTTTAATGAGGTTTGACAAATGAGGTTTTATCAGACCAAGTATCTAGGTTTTTGGTCAATAAAATCTGGTCATATTTTTCATCAGGCTTTCTGACAATCTGATAAACTAAATTAGGTTACAGAGGATGATAATTGGCTACTCATGGGTTAAATGCCACCACTTCCAGGAGAATATAATAACTCATATTTGTATAGCACCTTCAATTTTTCAAAGTACTTTCTGCAACCCATCCCCTTCCCCATGGCAGTGAAGTGTTATTATTCCCTTTTATAGGTGAGAAAATAGAAGCACAGATAACTTAAATTATTTGCCCAGAACCACAAAGTTTCAGAGCTGCGCATAAATCCTAAGTCTCCTGGCCCCAAGAAGCACTATGTCCACTAGAGCATACTCCCTCCATAGAGGCAATTAAATGAAAATGGAAAAGCCTTATAAATCAACATTTATAAAGTCTAATTTGGATTTTTCCAATTTCTAATTTGGATTAGTTTTAGAGTCATGAATAGGTAGGCCATTTAACTTCGCTAATTTTAACTATAAAACAGGAAAGTCTATGTCTAATTTATGGTATACTGGGAAGGAAACTTTCCTGGGAGTCAGGAAATCTGGTTTCTAACTCCTGGTCATACCACTGACTTGCTATGTGAAATTAGGCAAATTACTTCACTTTCTGTGAGCCTAAGCATCCTCATCTGAAAAACAACCGTAGAAAATGCTTCCTGTACTCCCAAAGTCTATGCCTATGCTTAGTTTCTCCCTGATTCAAATGATAAAAACATCAGACATCTTGAAGGTCGGATGCGAAATGAAAAAGTGTGTGTGTGTGTGTGTGTGTGCGTGTGTTATATATCCATATATATATATATATATATGCGCCATGGCATACCCCTGGAAGAGCATCTTTAATAAGGAGTTAATTCTTTTAAAGAATGTAAATTCAACTTGCCCCAATCTTTGTTATGCCATTATTTGACTTTTTTTGGGACAACTGACTCAAGCACCCACCCCACCTCCCCCCAACTCCAGTAGTATCAGTTAGCATTTATTAAGTGTCTGCCATTATCAGACACTGACTCATAGGCACTGGATGGATAAGGGGATACTTCACCTCCTGATGAAATTCACAAATTATAGTTTTCCTTTTTGGTTGTTTTCAGTCATCTCAGTCATCTTCAACTCTTCATTATCCCATTTGGGGTTTTGGGGGAAAACAATATTTTTAAGTAATAATACTTGCTTTCTCCAGCTCATTTTACAGATGAGGAAACTGAGGCAAACAGGGTTAAGTGCTTGCTTAAGGTTGCACTTCTAGGAACTGTCTGAGGTTGAATTTGAACTCAGGAAGATGAGTTCTAGGCCACTGCACCATTTAGCAGGTACTGGTTCTGCTAAGGGGATACTTATTTCCTGATTAAATTCACAAATTATAGCTTTTCCTTGGGCTTGGCCATTAAAGGAGAACTGGGTGGAGGAGGGAGGTAAAAGAAGGGAAAGCTCTACATACAATCATAGAATTCACTTCCCTAGAGTAAAACCTATGTGACTATATGGACCCTACAGAAGAAGGAAATTGCACCAAACAGAGAAGAGACCAGTGCATGCATATGTGCACGTCCATACATACTCACACACACACACGCACACACATGGCCATCAGATCCACTACATCTCTAGTAGAGAAGATATTTGCCCACTAGAGACATGAAAGTGAAGAACAACCAGCTTAGCAGGGAATTACAATGTAAAAGGAAGATTTGGACCTATCCCTACTGGGGCATTATGTCAGGCCATGAGAGGAGGCAGGAATGACTGCAGTGGAAGACTGCTGAGCAGTGCAGCAAGCCCACCCAGGATAACGCTTCAAGCCAACAGTAGAGACTCCTCATAAAGGCTAAGATTAACTGGAAAAGGATGAATATGTTAAGAGGCAGCAAAGTATGGCGGATAGAGTACTGGACCAGGAGTGACTGGATCATATATTTAAAGCAGGAAGGGACCTTAGAGGTCATCCTATCCAACCTTTGGCTTTCACAGAGGAGGTTACATGATTTCCCCAGAGTCCCAAGTAGCTAGGGAGTATTTGAGGCAAGATCTGAACCCAGATCATACTATATTGCTAACCTCACAAGGTTGTTAGAATCAAGCAAGGTCACTGGTAAAAGGCTATATAAATCTGACTATATAAAGCCAGTTTTTTTTTTACTATTGTGGTTTTAATTATTAATGCATTTGGGTACAAGACCTTTGTATTATCATTGGATAAAAGAAATTCCTAGAGTTGACATGTTTTTGGTAGGCTGAGGGCTCATGTGGGAGTTAGGAACCCTTTTCTTTTCTTTTATTTAGGAAACATAGGTATAAACTAAATTAAGATATTCCCAGGGGAAATTCTCCATGATGGCACAGGCCTTACAATAATCACAGAGTAGGAGTCATAGTTGCATAAGTGAATAAATGAAATTATGGAAATGGTGAAATTTACCTGTAATACTCTACTGTAGGCCCTATTCTTTGTGCCCTTTCCCTTTAGTATTCCCATTTGTGAATTTATTCATCCATTTTGTTTCATTTTCTCAGAGTCCAAATTATCATCTAACTAATGTAAAATTAAGCAGTTTTGGTTAAAAAAAAAAAAAAAGGCTGAACCCAGGAAACAATTGAGTTTTTTTCCTGCAGCCTTATCTAAACTTAGCTAGTATATCACTAGCTAAATTTATGGGAATGCTATGAATTTCAAGTCATATGGGACAATACCACCATGTTATGCTGGTGGTAAAGATATTTGGGGACAACAATGTTTTTAAATAACAATATTTTGCCACATTCCTCAAATCATGCACCACCTCTTTATTTGAAGAAAAGACATTGTCAGGGGAATAAGTGTGAAAAAAATAGGACTATGTTCTGACTGTATCCCTCTTTTCCTGGCTCTTCCTGCATCCAAAGTAATAGCCTGGAGTCAGATGAAGAGCCATTTTGCTCCTGAAAAAAGGAAGCGAATTTCCATTTTACCTAAAGAGGGTCTTCCTCAGGCTCATAAGTAAATCTGTTTTTTTTTTCATATATATATACAGAATGAAGAATACATTCTTTTGTATTGAGAACAAAGCTCCTCTGGGGGAAGGAGCTCAAAATTCAAAAATCTGAATTGTGTATTTGTCTTTACCAGTTTGTCATCCCTTTACTCCCCTAGAGCTGCCTTTCCTTTTCTCTGCTGACTTCACACATTACCAAAATCAGATAAATGCACGCTCCATTTAATCTCATTAAAGCAAAATCCATTCAACTAGCTCATAGTTAAGCACAACATCTCTGTCCTTAAACACTGGTTTTGCTCAGACATAGAGAACCCGGTGTTTATTCCAAGACTAGTCACTAGATGCTGAAAACAACATCAAATTTTCTTTTAAAAATAACCATTTTAGGGACATGTGCTTTTCATTCAAAAAAACAAGGTATAATCTAACCAAAGGCAGGATAATATATTGGATAGAAGGTAAGACTGGGTGTAAGTAAGATGTGGGTTCCAGTCTCTCCTCTGTCTTTGTGACCCTGGGTAAGTCACTTAACCTCTCAGTGCCCCAGACTACTTTCCAAGATTATTATAAGACACTTTCTGATCCTTGGTGATAAAGAGAATTTCAAGAGTCGTCCCCCTAGACTCATGAAATCGGAAGGCTGGGGAAAAAGAAAGGTTATCTAGTAAAGCAGGCCTTCATTCCCCCATCCCCATTCCTAATCCCAGCAGATCTTTTTCTTTCCACTCTAAGGAGAAATTAATTTCTTTAGACATGGAGCACTGTAAAACAACAAATATGAGCAAGATAGTCATCCAAATTCTCTAAGGTATGATGTATGAATATATTAGGGACATTATGGTCTTTTTAAACTAATTCTTGGCCACAACGGTATTGCTTGAATCAAGAAGGCAGTACTTAAATGTCCGTCTCTTTTTCTTCTTGTCTTGCCCTCACAAAATACGAACTTATCAGGTACTCTTAGCTGACTAGAATTTCCCAATGGAAGCATCAGAGGGAAGCTAAATCCAGGTTTTAGTAGCATCTCTCTGGTAGGTACAGTAACACACTGTCCTAAGAAATATCTTACCAACCACTAAATCTATTTTGCTTCGTTGTCTACCTCACAGACATACTTATTAACTAAAATCTCCCTAACTTTTTTAAGAAGCAAAAAAAGCCACCAAGAAAGGTTAAATAATTAAAATTTTCTCTAAGTTGTAGACCTTTGGGGGAAAGTGTTTGTTTTTCTGTTTGTTTTGTTTTGTTTTAGTATGGCCCAAGTTCTGGGTTTACACATACCAAGGTCAATCTTGATTTCTTTTTTTTTAAAAAACATAACTCTGACTTATTTTGCCCCTACTCAAAGTTCCATCCGGGAACTTTATAATAAAACACATATTAGGTTTCTGTAGATGAAGGTAAAAAATAAAATTTAAAAAGTCTAGTTCCCATGGGGATGGGGGAATGAAGGCCTACTTTACTAGATAACCTTCCTTTTTCCCCCAGCCTTCCGATTTCATGAGTCTAAGGGGACAACTCTTGAAATTCTCTTTATCACCAAGGATCAGAAAGTGTCTTACAATAATCTTGGAAAGTAGTCTGGGGCACTGAGAGGTTAAGTGACTTACCCAGGGTCACAAAGACAGAGGAGAGACTGGAACCCACATCTTACTTACACCTAGTCTTACCTTCTATCTAATATATTATCCTGCCTTTGGTTAGATTATACCTTGTTTTTTCCAGGTAATAATGTATCTGGTCTTTATTCTCCTCCCAAAGTAAATGACAAACAACATACGTAAGGGATTTACCAGCCTATAAACAAGCTATTCAATTCCCTTTCACTTTCTGGTGAGTTCAATCTTTACCTCTACTTCCCTACCCGACAATGACCTATACAAGACTATATCCTTGTATAGAACTCACAGAACTATCCTAAGGGTTTGAGCTTCTTTCAGAAAACTGTACCTGCTAGAGTAACCCCTCTGACATTCCAGTGATTTCCTTCTTCATGATAGGGACCTGTACAGGTCTCCAACTCTATAGTATTAGCCTAAGGGCTTAGACTCCCCCTTGGAAAGTAACGATGTTGGGGTTGCTAGAGAGTCAGACTGCTTTCCCATTGGACCAGTCTTGCAGTAGCAAGGGGCAAATTCAAGGTCTATTGCTCTTCCTTATCTTAGTTCACTCCTTTTTACTTGCCCTCTAGCTCCAGGGCCATGTGTTAGATTAACAAAATATATGAATAGTAAGCACTAGCTATGTAGTTCAGAGGAGAAGCCTGGTTGACTGTTGTCCTTCGTCTTCCAAGAGGACCAGAATGACATCACCATGATAGAGTGAAATTTCAGTGTGTCCGACTGTGGCTGATCAGACGAATATGAGCTCAGAATGCTCTACCACAGCTTGGGCACAGATGGTCTGTGTGAAGATGTGGAAAAGCCTAAGTCTGAAGTGGATAGGTAAGACTCTGTGAAGCAGATAGGACCAAAGCTAGTTCTTCTCTCTGCCAAAATCAAATCAAGACAAATACAGAAATACTACAGACAAAGAATCATTTCTGACATTTGAAATACTGACATCACAGTACGAAGCATGATTATCCCCCTAGCATCATCTATGTCTTTCCTTAACCTATTTTTATTTCAAATATGTATTTTTGGACACAAGGTCAAGATTATTTTTATGAAGCCTTCACTAGGACAAGAAGTTCTTATTACCTTTTAGGAACCAAAAAGCTCTTGATTGATAGTCCAGAGATGGTAGAATAATGTTAGATAGTTATATAACTAGCTAAATGATGATGATGATGATGATGATGATAACTGTCATTTATGTACCACTTTAAGGTTTGCAAAGGCATGCACACACACACGTTATCTCATTTGAGCATCACAACAACCTTGTGATATAGGAGGAAAAGAGAGATAGAGACAGAGAGACTTAATAGGATAACTGCAAAATCTGGCAACTGGGTTCCAAAGGAAAAACAAAGGTAAAAATATAGGATGTCTAAGCCTTGAAGGTGCAGAGGGATGGTATCCCTGGTCTGAGGAACAGTCAAAAGTCAGGTTGCTGGATGATAATAATGTGAAATTGAGTAAAGTGTAAGAACACTAGAAAAAATAAGGGGCAAAGTTGCAAAGGGTTCCAGATGCCAAAAAAGAGCATTTTATAATTGACCCTGAAGATAATAGAGAGGCAACTGAGTTTGCTGAGTAAGGGGTAACACAACCATCCCTATGATTTAGAAAATTCACTTTGATGGTTGAGTGGAGGATGAACTGAAGTAGGCAAATAATTGAGGCAAGAAGATTAAACAGAAGACAATAGTCCAGACATGAGGTGAGTACTGTGGTGCTATGTGAGTAGATAGGGATCTATGAATTGTGAAGGTAGAAATGACAAAGATGTGGCAAAAGAATGGATATGTGGAATGAGTGTGAGAGAAGAGTCAAGGATTACCCCAAAGTTACAAGCCTGGATGGCTAGAAGGATGATGATGTCATCAATAGTAATAGTTAAATACAAAAGAAAGGACCGTTTAGAGGAAAGATAATGATTTTTCTTTTGGACATGTTAAGTTTGATATGTCTATGGCATATTCAGTTCAGGTGTATAAAAGTCAGTTGGTGCTTTGAGGCTAATCAGGTGAGTGACTAGGGTGAAATGATGGGAATACAGGTGATTGAACCTACTGGAGCTGATGAGATCCACAAGCAAGATAATATATATAAAGAAAAGAAGGTCCAGGACTGTCTTGGGAGATATCCATTATCAGTGGTTGTGATCCAAAGATAGATCCAATAAAGGAGAGTGTAGCAGCAAGGACCCTGCCTACACAGGAGGGCCTGCTGTACAGGTTCTTAGGTCTGCTTTTCTAAAAGGAAAGCAACTTTTGAGGGGTCAACAATCTATTTTAATCAAGAACATATATCATTCACTTAGTCCCAAGGAAAAAGTCAATACCCTGAACTTCAGAGAAAATCGAACAGAGAAATAAAGACCAACAGATAGGGCTTCCGATTGTCTGACCACAAGCAATACATGCATCACAAGTCAATAGACAGATCCAACTCTCTGATCATACATGCATAATTACCAAAGACAGAAGCACCAACATCTGGATTTTCAAAGCTAGGGGGTCCCTTAGTGGCCACCCAGAGTCTCATCTGGCCAAACAAACACTTCAGGGAGTAAGTCCCAAAACAAAACCTCACCTCAGAGTATATATACACTTTTCAGAGCCAGAGGGCATCTAACCCTTGAGAACCAGTGCCTCATTTGAAATTAACAAAAGGTGTGGGCCTTCCTACAAAACAAATCTCCCCTAATCAAACTTCCTTTAATGGGTAGGCCCATTAATGGGTGGGGAAGAGCTCTAACTCTCATCAACATAATTAACATTACAGAAAGTGAGAAGGAACTGTCAGACAAGTAGCAGAACCAAGAGAGAAGAGTGCTATGAAAACCTACACAGAGGTTTTCCTTTGGATACATAGAGTATCCAGGAAGAGAAGGTGATCAACCATAGCAAAGGTTTGAAAGAGGTTAAAAAGAGTGAGGATTAAGGAAAGCCCATTAGATTTGGCAATTAAGAAATCGTTTGTAACTTAGAGTAGTTTCAGGCAAAAAATTAAGTTAGAAACCAATTTTCAGAGGTTTTAGATTTAAGTAGTAGGAGAGGAAATGAGGGCACTAATTGTAGATGGCTTTCTCAAGAAATTTAGCCAGTGAATCAGATAAGAAATAGAAGATAGTTAACAGAGATGCAAAGAAAAAATGAAGGTTTCTTTTTTTTAAAGGATGAGAGAAACATAGGTGTGAAAGTAGACATCAGAGAAATTATCAGTGGATACTGAAAGAAAGCTAAAAAAGAAATTGGGGATAAAAAGTGAACAATCTGCTAAGGAAGTCAGGACATGATGATATCAAAGATGAATACAGAGGAGATTGCCTTGGCAAAAAAGAAGAGCTAGTTTTTCATCAAAGACAAATGAAATGGTGGAAGAAGGCATTGGTGGGATGTGAAAGAAGGAAGCAGATTGAGCGCTTATAAGAAGAATGGTCTTAAATTTTTTCAGCAAAATATGAAGTAGGCTCCACATCTGAGAAAGTGAGGGGAAGGGGCACTATGGGAGGTGTGAGAAAAGATGAAAGGTTTGGAACAGTGACTGCGATGAAAGGAAGAATCAATTCATTCTTCAATGATCCCTCAATGAACCCTCTTCAATTCAAAGGATTGCCTTGCTATAGTGAAAACCCAGTTGAGACTATGTAACATGAGTTTCTCAAAGACCCAGCCAGCATGATTTTCTCCAGCTCTGTTTAGCAACCCATGAATAGGAGCCAAGGTGAAAGATAGTGGAGTAATCCAAGGTTGACATTTGAGAAGACGTGATCAACGATAGGACAAAGAAGCAAGGAGGGTAAAGAGTTGGACTGATTCAACAAGTCTTTGAGAGGGAAGTACAGTTAGTGCAGGACAATGGCCTTTTAAAGAGTTGAGGGATGGAGAGACTGAAAATCAAAGTGAAGATGAACAAAAAGGGAAAGACCTTAAGTCTCTATCTAATCCATCTAAAAGTCTCTAACAAACTGAATCAGCTTTTATACATGAAATCAATAATAATGGGCAGTCAGTGGAAACTTGGTAGCAAGGTAAATCAACCATTCTTGGAACCTACATACCTATAACATAAGACAGGCCTAATCATATGTTTCTTAGGGGTATTGGTCTACTCCCCCATGTAGTTCCCCTCTACAACCCAGTGTAACAGGAGCAAGATGTAGTCAGCTCAGAGTTATAGCATGGGTGTTACAGGTCAGCACAGAAAACAGTTTCTCACTAAAGATACTATTTATTCCATCTGTCGTACCACCAAATCTTGGGAATGTAGATATTCCCTTATGCAAACCTCTCTCAACATGCCTGTAGCACCAATGCCATATTCACAGAGCCTATGGTGGCCAAGAATATCCTGGTGCAATTCTGAATCCCAAAATACAACAATACATGGAATACAGAATGAAAACATCTATTCAGACACTAGAAGGTCAAATCCATAATAGTAACAAAGAAATCTATGCACAATAAGGCAGAAGGCAGCATCAACCCCAAGCCTTCCTTCTGTCAGGTTTCCCACAAACCAGCTCCCTTAAACAAAATCACAAACAAGTTCTTTTAGTCACACTAACCAGCTGCCTGCATCCTTCCTAGCTCTGACTGCTTTTATGACCAAATTTCCTCTCAGCTCTGCTCTAACTCCTCCTCTTCCTGCTCCACTCCTTTCTGTTCCACCCATTCAGTAAACTTCTCTCACCACAGGCTCCATGTGATTCAGACCTCTAGACAGGTCACATGGGCCTATTAATGAATGGGAAAGATCTTCCAATTTAAATTACCATTACAATGCCCCATACTCAGATCATCAAACAGAAAACATTAGGGGAATAACTATCATTGCTTTGACTCTCCATGATAGGTAGGCCTGACATGATCTAAACTGCACCATCTATTCTCATTTCTCTCCTTTTCATTTCCCACTTTCCACGAGAATTTTTTTCTCCAATGCCTTTTCAAACCTTCCACTTCAAGGTCTGCTCAACTTGTGAACTTATACATAACCTTCTGGGGAACATAGTTCTACCCTTCTCTACCAGAAAAGAAGGTAGTTTTACTTAAGCACATTCCATATACAGCTATATATATATAGCTGGATGCACAGGTTTATTACAGTCAGACCAGCCTCCAAGTCATTCTTCCTCCTTTTCTCAACTCTAACATTCTTCCATTAATGCTATACAGACCAATAAATCAACAAGCATGGATGCAAATCAAACAATCTCATGATCTTAAAAATAAAATCACAGCCCAAAAGACAAGGATTTGAAGACACAAGGTGAGTTTAAATAAACTTTATGGTATTACCAATGATCATGTGCTTTCAAGAAAAATCATAAAATGTATTATTGAGCATGTATATCACCACAAAAAGAGATGGACTGGTCATATAGTAAAAATAAGAGATAACATCATCCATCTTAGATGGGGCATTGGAACCCAAAAGATATAAAAAGAAGGCCTCCAGTTCATTGTGTAGACCATTTGAAGGAAAAACATATTGAAGAATTCTACAGGAGAAGATGGTATAAAAATTATGCTCTCTGCATTTATGGAATGAATAACCACAAAGATAAGGGATTCACCAAAATATTCTACTGTTAAAAAGTTGGAAATATACATTTTAACTCAACTGTTTGCATCTGAATAACATTTTATAGTTCTCAGAATGTAACCAGAATTTGGATTGACTGTCCTGGAGGCAAGTTTAGGGTGTGAGCCCTCCCTAGTAATGATGGAATCTGAAATCTTCCCAACCAGGGAAGAGATTTTTCTATCCTATGTTTGAACCAAAGGGCAGAGTTTCTGCCCCAATGAAGTTTTAAATCATGGGAGACAGAGAAAGGGGGAGAGAGTGGGCAGAGAAGCGGCTAAGAGGTGGAAATAGGAGTTGAGCTGTCACTGAGAGGAAACTGTAGTTTTGTTATAGCAACTAGATCCCTAAGGACTTGTGGTAGTGTTATGGGCCAGGTCTAAAGAGTAAGAGTGGCAAGGTGGTCACAGGGAAAGGTTTGTGCTCCCACCCTCCTCTGCTTTGGGAATTCTATGTTTGTCAGAGGTGACCATCCCTTACAAATTACAGAAAGGTGGAGACTATCTTTCCCCCGCCTTTGTGTGCTAATTGTTATGTTATATGATTATTTATGATAATACTTTAAGCAATTCATTTGCTGTTGTCAACAGTACTTTAAAGTTAGATATATCTAGATAATGATAGATTGGGATTGCTTTTGAAGTTGTACATATCTTTAATGGTGTATGGAGACAGCACTAGGCAGACAGCAGTGGCTAGCTTTAATGCATAAAATCGGAAGGTCTGAGTCTGATCTCTAGCCGAATTATTTGGGATTTCTTTAACTTTGGATGATGAGCTACAATGCTTTTTATAAATAATTTATACTATGAAGCATTCCAAAAGAGTAGAGGAGGGGATTCATATGGAATTGAGGACCATTTCTCCTAGACTACATAAACCTCTCTCTTTTTTATAGCCAGAACAGATCAATTTTAAAAATTAATTTTATCTTTTTTAATTTTATTTTTGTTCGGAAATTAAACCTCCCCCCACCAAATACACCCCACAATACTTCCATATACACGGAACACAAAAAGAGAATTATATGGAAACTTGTGGTTTAAAAAAAGCATATAAAATTATACATATTACTTTCAAATGGCCTGTTTCTATTTCCTTCTGAACTGTCTGCCATTCCCTTCTGTGCTAATGACTCTTTTTTCCCTAAGGAGTCACTATTATTAACCTTTTCTTTTACTCCAACTCCCCACCCCAGTTAGGAGAAATAGTCTGTGTCACTTTAAATGCTGATTCTTTAAGAACAAATATCCAGCTTCTGAAAGTGGAGGTGGGTAGTGGAGGAGGGTTAAGTTCCGGAGCTGGTTCAGTGATGGGAGATAGGTATGGTTTAGGAAGATTAGCTCTACCCCTTCTCTGTTGAGGGTTGGAGAGGCAGAAAGAAGGGGAGAAAACCATCCTTAGCCAAACTGCTCATAATAGCATTACCTGTTGGTTTTACAAGTATTTGAAAACACTACCTGTCTAAAAAAAAAGTATGATATAGTGGATAGAGAACTCACCACAAAATCAGGAAGCCTTGGGTCAAGTTCCCCCTCCAACCCACACTAGCTGTGTGACTTTCAGAAAGTTAATTAAACACTCAGTCCTTTAGGCAGGGAAATCCTGAAGACAATAAATTCAAGGGAGGGTACTGATTTAGGCTGGGCGGTGAAGTTTCCTTATTCAGGAGTTCTCTTTACCATTGAAATCACAGCTTTAGCCCTCCTGTCCCCCATTCCTATTTCTCTAATGTTTGCCATATTCCAAAAAGTAAGCATGGATGTTGGGGGAATTTCTGCTATTACTCTATATCCCATATATGCACAGAACTTTATACTTATTTGAAAGTCAGTTATTTATAAAACCTTAAGTGGAAGCTTCATAGTACATGTATTTCTGCATTGTAAATGAAAGGCATATCCAGGAGTGTGCTGGAGCCAGCTCATGCTTACTGCCAAGAGCTGATTGTTAAATTGTTAGAGTGGGAGCATTTACACCTTGGAAAATGGCAAACACTACAAATGAGGTCTCAATTTATTACTTCATTAATGGACTAGAATTAAAGCTATGGTGAAAATATAAATGATACAGACTAAACTTAAAATGGTTCCTCTCTACATTCCCCTTCATCTCCTCTCCTGTCCTACCCCTACCCCTAGAGCCAGTTGACAGCATACTGCTGGGCATATTTTTAAAAACTATAAAGACAGCAGTATCTTTAATGTATATTCTTTAAGGTATATACTGTGATGTGTTGAAAAAGGTATTGCAGTAGAAATCTGAAGCTTTATGTTCTGGTCATCCCGGGGAAACCATTTAACCTCTACTTGCCCACTTGTAAAATAAGGAAATGGGGCTGTTCTTTCTTTGTTTCTTTGTCCTTTCTAAAGTTAATTCTAGCTCTAAAATTCTGAGGATGTCCTGTAGTAAGTTATATTGCTAAAAAATAATAACAAAGAAATTTCCAAATTTCGTTGGACTTCATGTAATACCAGCAGAGATCTCACTAATCTACTGGGACTATTGAGGTGGTTGCAGGTAAAAGGGAAAAAATGCTTTTAATTAAATAGATAATTAAAGTCTATTTGATTAGAAGTTTCAAGATTTTCACTGTTTTCTACTTAAGCAGCTGTATTCTATGCCCACGGCTGTCTCCCAAGTCATACTTCCTTGCTAAGGAATTGTTAGGAGGGCCAAAGTCCCACAGCAAAGTAGTTTCCAAGTCACTTCTGTTCTGCCCTACATATCACCACCTTTTTCATATCAAAGGGGGATTCCAGCTGAGTTTGTTTACACTATTAAGTTTCTTCAAATGTAAAGCCAGCAGAATTTTTCCAGGTGTTAAAATTCCTGAGGGGAGAGGGGAAATGCCTAGCCCTATATTTGGGACAATACATGCACATACAATTGTGCAAACACAAATTCCAGCTGCTACAAGACCATCACCTCTGAAAACCTGTATTGTGGAGATGAAGGAGCAGAAGACCATGAAACTCTTAGTTGGTAGTCTGTGCTGTGTTCCAATCAGCCTACAGAGTTTCTTGTTGGAGTAACATTTGAGGTAAACCCTGACTACAAACAATCTGTAAGGTGATACGGACATGAACACTTCTGCAGAGTGCATATAATATCAATAGCATTTTTTTCTCACATGGTAAGGTCAAAAGGCTTTTTCTTCTAGGGCATGGGTCATCCCAACTCCTTTCCCAGAGTATTATTTATATTATAAGGAAAAGAGATTCTAAGAAGAGATAAAGGTTGAAGTTAGAGCAAAAGCATGTGCTTTTCTGGAGACCAGGTGAAGGGAGCTGGCAAGGTCACACATTCAGTCACCAGGTGGTGTATTTAATTTAAAAGGAGTGTTAACCTTGTTTATACAAAATAACACCAATATGCGGAGAAGCAGTAAATCCATTGTCGTTAAACAGCAGGGAGGCTGCTTTCTGCTGGCAGCCTGCCCACCAGCAACATGAACTCAGCTGGCACCAAGCAAACAGACATACAGGCCTAAGCCTGGGCCTGGTAATCCTGCCAGCCTCCAAAGAGAATGTTTGTGGGATGCCCTTTCTACCCTCCAGTTGACTCTTTGCATTCTTGTCAAATATATTTAGAACAAGAGGTGTCCACTTAAAGGGAAACATTTGCTAATCACTTAAATGCAGGAGTTTGGCAGCTCTCCAAGTTTACATTTATAAATACATAGTATCAGTTTTCAGCTAAACAAGAAACTTCTGATAAAAGTTTTTTTCCCCCTTTGTATCCCTTCATCCCCATCATCATTCCCTGAAATTGACCTCTAGTGAGTGTCCCCCCAAAAATATGAACGACTCTCCTGCTGGGTTTCTCCTGTAGGGATTTGGTATCTGGGGCTGTCTGAACATGAGGCAGATAAATAAATGATGCATGATAGAAAGTGGGTAATGTTTCTTTAAGTAATGAACGGATTAAAGTTAGATTCCTGTTGACCAAGGCACTTGTGTTGACATCGCCCTTGTTTACCCTCAGCTGTCCCCAGTTAATGACACTTTGATAACTGGAGAGAGATTGCTCTTAGGTGGGGGAGGAGGGAGAGGGAAGGAAAGGAGAAGATAAGAGTCGTTCCAGTTACAGATTGTCTTTAAAAGCCCAGTTATTCAATCCAACCTTAAAACCTCACCACTTTACTTTCAGACCCTGAGTAGGACCGTTCTGAAGAGGCAAACACTGGGTGGGTGGCAATTTTTCTTTTTTTTTTCTTTTCAAATTTTGACAGACAGAGACAGAGTGAGGGACAGAGAGGGAGAGGGAGAGGGAGAGACAGAGACAGAGACAGAGACAGAGAGACGGAGAGAGACAGAGAGAGAGAGAGACAGAGAGACAGAGACAGACAGAGAGAGACAGAGAGAAACAGAGAGAGAGAGATGGAGAGAGAGAGAGGAGAGAAAGTGAGAAAGAAAGAAAGCTGTCTATATCCATCTGGTCCTTATACACTTCCACTTCTCATGACACAACCCAGACTATAATTGGCTGCTGATGGTTGAATGAGGCAAGGTGAGAAGGTCAGTAATAGGTTCCATTGAGATGCCCTCTCTTTGAAAAAATAAACCAAACAAAATTGTTTGTAACTTTTAAGTGACTAGGTTACTAGAAATCTGCCTTCTTTAAAGGATGATGTCCTTTATAGCTAGAGAAGAACTTTTTTATCATGAGGATGAATCACATATCCAAATCCCCTTGAACTGTCTGAGAAATTTAATATAATAAAGTCAGCCTTTTAAGTTTCTGTTAATGTTTTTTTTTTTTCTGATTTCTTTTTTGAATCTAAAAACTTTTGTTTCAACTAACTTTCCACATTAGGAAAAGTGGGGAAAATTTTTGAAGTCTTTTTTTTTTTTTGTAATTTCATTCTTGCAACTCAGTATTTAACCAGCAAACAGCAGCTGTCTATTCTCAGTGTAAAGCTGAGAAGAAACAGAAAAAGCTTACTTGGCTAAGGGCCTGGCCCAGTAGATTCTTCAGACTTTCCTCGAGATCCACCTCAGTGCTGATTATTTCATACACACATTTCATTTAAAGATCAACAGACTTGGAATCCCATAATCCTTTTCATGCTCCAACCAGTCAAACAGACATAACTCCAAATAAAGCAAAAGACAAGGCAAAAAAAAAAATATTTTTCCACTTCGCAAAGTGAAGAAAACATTTACCTAATTATCTTACTTTTCTGTGCCTCAGTTTCTTTAGTGGTAGTATATGAAAATACTCCTTATCTAACTCAAAAGATTTTGGGAGGCCAAATAAGAAAGCATAGATGGAAACATTCTGAGCTTCTCAGATGATGTTACAAGTATTGATTGTATAGTTTAAGCAGGGAAACATTTTAACATGTTTACATACAATGAATTAGACTGACATATTTAGGTTCTGTTTAGAGTTCCCATGAAGTAATGAAGGTTCTATGTGCATTTCCAAACCATAAAAATGAAATAATTTGTACATGCAAAAACCCCTCTTAGAGTTTATATTTATTATTTATATTTTTAGATACTTATTTATATTTATATTTATTTTTTTATTAAAATTTAGTATTTTTATCTTACATAGTATTTCTTTAACTGATAATTTTGCTATCATTAATTTTAAAATTCCCTCAAATCCATGTTTCTTAAAAATATGAAATTATTTTAATTGATTTTAACAGGTTTTTTGTATAGAAATGTAAACTAATATTTTTATCACTAATATGCTATTTTATAAACACAGCTCATACAGTAAGTACATTTACATTAATAGTAAGTATTTTAAATGAGTATCAATTAGAGGAATTACGCTATGCTTAGTACTTTCCATTAAGCCTTATTTGATCGAAGTTAGAATATTTTCCAAGTAATGAACAATATGACTTTTCTTCTTCTGTAAGTGTGTGTTTAGAGAATTTCTTCCAAATTTCCAATGTCTATAATAACCTAATGGATTGGAAGTTTATAGGAGATTTTGCAAAATGTCCATTATAAATAGAAATAGAAATAACACCAAGTCAGTCAAGGTTTGTATATCTTGCTTGTATATAGGGTGAAACAAAAGAAACAGATAACATACTGCCTGCCCTCAAGAAGCTCACATTCCAGTCAGGGGCATAGAGCACATGTATACATACATATATACATGTAAAACAAATGAAGATCCAGTTAAAGAACTTCAAAATAAGTCTACATTAATATGATACAAATAATGTATATAAATATTTGCCAAATAAAGAAACCACAAATGAATAGGATATAATGCAAGTCCCCTTGAAGACACAGTTTTGGGCCATTTTTGAATCAGATAGTAACATTCCAGCACCTTTCCACTGTCCCTGCCGTATAATAAGCTTAATAAATACTCTTCGACTGATTAATAGGCATTTAATATGTTTCAGTGGAATTGAGATGAATTTAATTAATCATTATGACCCCAAGCAATTCATAAGGAAAATATAACTAGGATATGTGTTTTTTTTTTTCCTCTGTCTTTCAATAGAAGTCATGAAAATAGTCCCTGTGAGCATGTGGCATGGGTAGGTTGGGGGCAGGGGTGGGGTGGGGTAAGGTGGACACTAGCCTCTGCAGTCAGAATTTCTCAATTCAGATCATACTTTTTACAATTTCTTGAGTGACCTTAAGCAAGTCATTTTACTTCTTTGAGTTTCACCTTTGTCTCTCATTCAGCTCTAGATCTAAATATCTGGACACAGTAAAATAGGAAAAGAATCATATAATCACAGAGACACACAGACACACAGACACACAGACACACACCTCAAAGACTCTTATGCCCCACCCCTGCCTATAGTCAAGGAGATGAGACAGTAGAAAGAACACTACACCTGGAGTGAGGAAGACCTGAATTCAAATCCAACTTTACACACTTAACTGTGTGGACCATGGCAAGTCAATTAACTTTGGTCTGTTTCAGTTTCCTCAACTGTAAAATGGGGATAATAACATCACCTATATCTCAAGGTTGTTTTCAGGATCAAGTGAGATAATGTTTGCAAAGGGATTAGTTTAGTGCCTGATACATTATAGGCACTTAATAAATGCTTTGCCACTTTCGTTACCTTTCCTTTTCCTTGAATAGGAATCTGATCTTCTCTTCTCCAAAAATTGGTCTATTCTCCACAAGAAGACCTCAAGAGAGGAGAAGCCACCATCTTCTAAGGGAACTCATTCTTTGGATAACTGGGTGTTAGGAAATGTTTCCTTACATTCCAAATTTGCTTATCTGCAGCTTCCAAACATCAAATCTCATCCCGCCTACTAGGGCCAAATGGAGTAAGTTTTATAATATCTCCCTTAAATCCTTTCTTCCTCGGAGAGTTGGGATAAGTCATACAATGGATGTGGATATTATGACTGAAAATCTAATGTCCAAAACATGCAAGTAGTCTTAGAAAATTAATAAGCTAGATATCAATTTGACTCAGTGAATACTTGTGAAGCATCTACTACAGTGCTAGGTGGTTCAGTTCTGTTAACAGTTTTAGATGAAAAATAATCATTTTCAATAAGGTCCTATGCTTTGATTATGTGCCAATGGATAAAAATGTCACCAAACCCTTCATTGAAATTCTAATGTACTTGTAGAAATTCAAACACATTATATTTTACTGACAGGCACTAATGAAGGCAGAAGACTTTAGACCCAGAGGAATGATTACAGTTGACAGCAGAAGTGCAAAGCAGTCCCTAATTAATGAATTTGCTAACTTCTCTCCTCTACTGTGGCCTTCTGGCTGGACTCTACTGGTGACCTGAATGCATTATTGTACTTCCTGTAGAAACAGCTTAAGTGTAAGTTTAGGATTTTTACCTCTACTACATCATCACTGATGTTGTGGTCTTGAAAGAGAAGACTGATGGAGCTCCTACCTCTTTCCTGGCAATAGTAGAGTTATTCTGGGAGCTTGAGAGAGAAAAAGAAAATGATATATTAGGCAATTCTTACAGAGAGATGAAACTAGCAGACCTGTACAAAGTTCAGGTATATGAATTCAAACAGCATTTCAAAGATGGCTTGGAGGTTAAAATGGTTTGTCAGCCTGACATTAACAGCTCTATATTTGTTTGCTTTAAATGATCATTTTCATTATAGCCATGTTGATCTGGGCTAAAAATGTGTCAGTTCACAAAAATTTTCAGCACATAAACTTTCTATATCAATAAGCTCCTCTATTAATCATGGAAGGATCATTGATTCAGACATTAAAGGATCTGGGTTCAGCTCTTACCTTTGATATTTATCTGTGTAACTTGGGAAAGTCACTTACCCTCCCCGGGTCTCAGTTTCCTCATTTTCATAATGCGGAGTTCGGACTAGATGACCTGTGGGTTTTCATCCACCTCTAGATCTATAATCTTTGTCTATCTTTTTCCCTCAGTTGAGATCAGATACACCATATGCTTTCAACTAAATTTACTTAGTAAATGAAAGACAGTAAAATAGTAAGAGCGTAATGAGTTCTTGATTTTCTTTTTAAGGGTCAATGCCTCATTTCTGGCTCATTGTTTCTAGGATCATAAAATAGGCTCCTTTTCAAACCAATTTTTTGTCTTTTCAGTACCATGTATCCAGTCAGATCTGTCCAATTAGCCAAATCAAAAGAATTTTTTAAAAATGGAATTGTTGTGTATATGGTTTATTAGGAGTTTTCATATTTAAATATATTTGTCACTTTTCAATTTATAGTTTAGTCCAAGACTACAAATGATTCTTAGTTGAAGAATTTTTTAGTATTTTACTAATATAATTAGCTATGAAACTGCAAAGATTCTCATTCTTACTCCACAGGTCATTTATTCAAGATAAACTATGAAATCTGCCTTTTAGTAATTATTATCACAACTCACTTTTAATTATACTTTTTTAGTCAAAAGGAAATTATAAGAAATAGTTTTTTTTTGCTCATCATAAACATCTCTTATCAACCATTTAAATGATTATACTATGGTTTATTTTGTGCATTTATATTATGTCTTCAAGGGAAATAAATCATAACTTTAAAAAATCAGGACACTTGGAAGTTGTACCAAACTTAGAGAAATATGTCCTCAAAAACAATCTCTACAAACCCATTTCCTGTAAACAAATTAATTCCAGACATTTCTTAAAGTTATTACGCAAGAAAACTTTTTTTGAGTAAATGTTCCTGGTCCAAAAAAAAATGTTCTGGACTAAATAGGCTATAGTAGGACATAGGGCCATCATACTCATAATATCAGTCTAACAGATATTTTACAACATTTGTGAGTACCTCAACCTGAGACCCTCTCCACTGCCTTTCACCTCAACCCTCCGCTCAACTTCACCTCAACTTTACAAACCAAACCAGATGATAATTTCCCATCATTAAAAATGATCAGATTTCCAGCCATAGTTATTGATACACTGTAATTGATACAATGGGGCAATACACATGAAATATTTAAAGTAGTTGTCATATAGCTTAGGAGATTTAGGATATGAGAGATCCTAAGGGAACATGATTATAGCACATTAGCTCTATCTGAGCCCTAGTTACATAAAGCCATGACTCCTGCAATATTTGTTGCTTACCTATCACGTTTTATTTTTTTTCAGTGGAGGAGGTCACATAATTGTTTGCCATTTTAGGAAGTGAGACTCATGGAAGAAAGCAATGTTGACCCCAAGGCTGGCCCTGGGTGAAAGGAGGAAGAAGGCAAACGGTCTTCAGTGTCCCCATCCTAACTACACTTTTCGTTTCACACACACACACACACACACACACACACACACACACACACACACACACCCCACATAGTTTCTGGGAATGATTTGATGCATCCATTTATCCTGAGTTGTAAGGAATTTAATAAGTTACACTTTCTCAAGGCGGTTAGAGAGGGAAAGCATGTCAAACTAGTGAGCTTCTAATGTTAGCATTTTAGACTACAAAGCACCAAGGTAGGAGGTCTTTTCAATGCCATAAGTAGGCAGCTGTTTTCTTCTACAGGTAATCTCCTCCTCAGCTAAGACTATCTCTATTGCCAAAAGCTCCTTGAGTAATGCTGGAATCTCCATCAACAATCTATGGTTTCCCTGCTTGATCTAATTTTGACCCGAGCACGGCCATACAACCACTACCAATCTCTCTCCTCCCCTCCAAAAAATGAGATTCGTATTTTAAAGCTCCAGTATTAGAATCAGGATTTAGCAGTACAGGCTTGAATGCCAATATAGAACCTGAAGGGTTGAAACCTTCACAAGGCTGAGAACCAAGAGGGCCACAAATCCAACAGAACTGCAAACACTCTGTAAGCAGTTATAGAATTAAGTGCTATGCTTTTCTTCCAGAAAAACCTCTATATTCTTTACGTTAATGATGGGATAAAAGAAACAAACTATAGTGAGAGATACTGCTTGATTTAATTCATCTTACTAGAAATGAAGTTTCTTATCTATGATATTTTCTTTGGAAGTACATGAAAAGCCTATCTAATTGTACATACTAATTTTTCAAGAAATGTGTTTATTTCTCTATCTCATTTAGCTTAGAGTTTTAATTCATCCCATTGGAAAATACCATTTTAAAACTTTGCTGGATATATAATTTTTTTAATTAACTTGATCAGCTTAAATATAACTACTAGGTCCCATACATTTTATTCTGTATCATTTGTCTCTGGACATCTTAATTTGTTAGGGAAAGGTTTTGCATAGTCGTTACCAAAAAATTAATTTCTAAAGAAAAAAATGTCTTTTGAAATCCTTTCCTTTAAAGCTAAATATGTAATAATCTTCCTTTCAATTCATTGACTTTTATCCTAAACAAAATATTTAATTCAACCCTTCAAGGGCATCACTGTAAGTATGAAGTACATTCCAACACATATGTCAGCATCATCTTAGTAGATACTTTCCATGAGTTGTTATGGGGAAGAAAAAGGTTACTGTCTAACCTTCTGGACATGAACCTCTCCAAACTTAGGCTAGTTCTCAGATAATCCTACTGTCTATTGAAAGAACTTTTTTTAAAGCTTTTTCATATCAGTAATGAAGATCTACTGGCATCCACTTTGAGAATCCAAGGTCATTGCCACAGCACAATGAGGCAGCAATCAGATAGGACAATAATAAGCACCTCAATGAGATATTTTAAAATGCCAGTGGGTAAACCAATAAAAAATTTGCAAACTCTCTCTTCATTTTCTTAAATTTACTAACCGCTCCCCGCCCCGAGTCTTTTCTTCTGCCCCCTTCTATTTTCTTTTATTCTATATGATCATTTTTGGCAATCCTATTTACTTCCCTGATTTAAAATATCACTTCTGTGTAAATGATTTCAAATCCCTATATCCAGCCTTACTATAACTGTGCCAATTTGAATGCTCTATCAGCACTTCAGACTCAACATAAGCAAAATCAAATTTAAGATGCCCAAATATGCAAGAAGTCTATGATTTTGTCAGTGTAGGGTATTTCCAATGTGGTGTGACTTGGTACATAAATCCTAGCAAATTTCTCAAAAGATTAAGTGGCTTGCCCAGAGTCTCACAGCTAGGATCAAAGGTAGAATTTGAATCCAGATCTTCTTAACTGTAACCCTGGCGCTCAATTTAATTAGCCATGCTACTCCTTTAAATTGACTTTATTTCTCCCCAAACTTGCATCTGACAGTGTCAACATCTGCCAGACTAAGCCAATAAAATCCTATCAGATGATCATAAAACCATAGGATTTGGAGATGAAAGAGACTTTATTTCCACCCCATCCTTTAACAGATAAGGAAACTGAGAATCTCCCAAAGGTTAATTGGCTTGCCCAAGATAAGAAGTAGCAGAGTCTGCAATCAAGTGCAGGTCTTCTCATTCCAAAGCCCATGCTCTGTCCACTTCACCAATTCTGCTTCTAAAGCATGTACTCAGCTGCATCTGTCCACTCCCCTCCACTACTACAACCAGAAGTATAATATGGGCCTTCATTATGGTCTACCTGGATATTCCTACCTCCAATCCACATTTCACACCACTTCCAGACAAATCATTTTTTGGGATGTCTCAAAACTGTTCAATGGCCCCAACTTACTTTTCCTACTCAGGTCATTGAGTTTAATTCCTCTTTTTCCTGAGGTCCATAGGCCTTAAGTGCCAGAAACTTAATGTTTTATATAAGGAGCTTATTACTTCTTTTGGAGGGATGTTTAATTCTATTTTTGAAGTGATGATATAAATGTTATAGTACAGGAAGACCTGCATCAAATCTGGCTTCCGACACTGACGCTGGGCAAGTCCCTTAATCTGCTTGCTTCAGTTTTCTCAACAGCAGAATGGAGATACTAGTAGCACCTTCCTCTTAGGGTTGTTGTGAGAATCAAATGAAATATTTGTAAAATGCTTAACACATAGTAGGTACATATAAATTATTATTATCTATTATTATTATGTTATTATCATTACATGTGATGATGCTTTCATCCACCCCCCTCACCTTTGGTCAAAGGAGAGGGGAGGAAGATAAGTGACTATGTAGCAATATAAATAAAAATCCCTCCTGATTGATTAAGAATGGGACTGAGACCATGGGATTGATCCAAAGTGCCCAGATTAAAAAAGGTGGAAAGCAGCAGGGAGATAGGGAGCTCTAGGAGAAGACGTGGTACCAATTCTTTGGGTCTAAACACTCCAGCCTAAAGAGGCTTAGGATGAGTAAAGTTTGGCACAGGGAACTGTAGCTAGATAACTGTCAGAAAAATGAAATGCCATCTAATCAAGGACTAGGTAGTCTTTTATTCACCTTTCTATTTACTTTACTCATGCATTATTTCTGAATATGTATGTGTGTGTGTGTCTATTCATACACACACACACACACACACACACACACACATATTCTTTCTCCTAAATGTATTAGTACTATCTGAAGTCTTTTAAAGGCAAGGAAGAGATTAGAGAATGGTAATGAATGAAAGATGAGGACATTCAGCTATAGTGGCAGGAGCAAAAAAAAAAAAAATCATTGTGTGTATGGGGAAAGAAATTAAACAATGAACATTTATTAAGCTCTTATTATGTGCCAAAATATAAAGAGAAAAGTAAAGTAATCCCTGTCTTCAGGGAACTTACACTCTAATGGGAATTAGAATGAGGGAAACACTATGTACATAAATGAGTATTCTGGAAATACATAAAAAGTGAATACAAGGTCATTCAGGCAGAAAGGGCTTAGCATCTGGACTGCTGGACCTTTGAACTCAAAGAGTCAAGATGTCTCAGGAGCCAAGAGAATCCAGAAAGCATGACACTTCCAGTTGAGGTTGTGTGATTAGGATAAATAAAAGTTGAAAGTCATCAGACCAAAGGATTGGCTCCTAGGCAGAGCTATAGTCCCTGAAAAGCTGGGGAAGCTAAGCAAAGCAGACCGGATTATCCTCAGGCCCAATAATAATACTTACTTGTACCTCTGTTAGACACTTATCATGTATTGCTTTATATTATACTTATTTATATATGTATGTGTTTTCAGCCTGTTTGGTCTTTCAGTCCCATCCAACTCTTTATGACCCCTTTTGGGGTTTTCTTGGGAAAGACACTAGAGTGATTTGTTATTTCTTTTTCCAGTTTACTTTACAGATGAAGAAACTGAAGCAAAAAGGGTTAAGTGACTTGCCCAGGGTCACATAGCTATTAAGTATCGAAGGCTAAATTTGAACTCAGGACTTCCTGAGTCCAGACCTGGTGCTCTGTCCACTGTGCTACCTAACTGCTCCTGTTTTTACCCTACTAGACTTATAAACTTCATAAGGACAGAGGTTCTTTCTTATTGAAACAGAGTATGACCCACAATACTTAACACAATGATCTCCCCATAGTAGGTATATAATAAATAATTGTTGAGTATTGTGTATTTTTCTTATTGCCTGAAAAGGTTGGGAAGCAAAGCAGAAATCAACAAAGAAATAGAAAAAAATAACATTTTTAAAAGTTGACTTGATTAAAAACTTCCACTTTATGTTTCAGTATCCTAGTGAGAAAAGGAACAGACAGACTTGATTATCAGCTTTACTTTAGGAGGAAAGGAAAGCTGAAGGCCGTGATACCTTAGCAGTCATTCTTTCTACCAGGTTGTACCAGGGTACCTTGACCTGACAGTAGCACAAGCTGATGGGCATCAATCTTTTGCCACTTTGCTGTCCTAAACTAGAATGTGATAAATTAGTTGATGCAGAAATTGCTTTTGTATGTTATATGAGTCTTTTAATCATAAATAAATGTGCAAAATCGTCCAAAGCATGCTACTGTTCTTTGTGTCATGAGAAGCTCTACCACAAGGGTTACATATTGAGTGATTTTTTTTTCACTGCCTTGACTCATGTTGCCCACCCTGGAAATCACAGAAAATATATATGTATTATGTCCAATTCCCGACTTGTAAAATCATACTTCATGATATTACAGAAGACAGTTTCATTAAAAGAAGGAATAAAACAGAAAATCTTGAGTGAGTAAGCATTGGTTCCAAGGATGTATATCTATATCTATATATAGATCAGTAGATCTATATATATAGATGATAGATTGTATATATATATATATATGTACATATGTATGTATGTATGTATGCATGTCATAGAGAGAGAGAAAGAGCGAGGGGTCAAAGTCAGGTCAGTCACAACCCCTTCTTTCCCCCAACCCTACCCACTATAGTTCACTGGGGACCAGATTAAAATGTAATTAGGAAATATTTAATAAAATAAATAAAAATACAATAAATAAGAAACATTAATTTATGGTTTTCTAAGTCAGTGTGCCACCCAGAGTGATCCCTTTCTTTTATACTACTGATGTAAATCATGGTACAATGGGAACACCCTGGCTTTGGGGTCAAAATATTTAAATTTAAGCCCTACTTCTTCCATTTCCTGAGTGATCTTGGACAAAACATTTAAACTATGTATAAATTTGCTTTTCTCTAAAATAAGGGTATTCAACTAGGTGATCTTTAAGGTCTCTTCCTACTTTATGGTCACAGTCTTTTTATTTTTTTAATTTTACTTTTATTTATCACAGTCTCTTTTGGCAGAGGTCCTCACAAATCCAAAACAGAAGTTAATATCTTTCCTCGTGATCCCATCCTTCCTCCTAACTCCTCTAGACTGTTGAGGACACCTATATTCTTCTAGTTATCCAGGTTTGTGATCTAGGAGGCATCCTTGACTTTTTGCTCTCAGTGCCTCACAGTCACAACCAACCCCTCCCACTGCCAGTCAGTTGCCAAGTTTTCTCTATTCCAACACTCAACATTTCTTGCATTAGCAGCCTTCTCTCTATTTATACCATAACAACCCTAGTACAGGCCACATTCATTTCTCATCTAAACTACTATAATATCTTCCTAATCAGTATCCCTGCTAGCAATTTCTTCTTCTCTAATCTGTCCTCAGCTGGCATACACAGCTGGCAAATTAATAGTCCCAAAGTGTGGGTCTGCCTATATTACTCTTCTACTCAAAAAACTTCAGTGCTTTTGACAAAATACAAATCCCTCTGTTTGGCATTTAAATCCCTTAACAATCTGTTTCCACCCTATCTTTCCAAGCAGACCATACATTAACCTCCTTCACAAACTATGTTCTAGCCTAATTAGCCTACTTTCTGTTCCCCAAACATGACATTCCTCTCCCAGATCTATGTCTTTGCATAGGTTCTGTCCCCCCACCCCCTTCGCAGTGTATTGGAGCCTCTCAGAATCCCTAGTTCCCTTCGAGATGGCAATGAAGTGAAACCTTCAAAAGGTCTTTCCTGAATACCCCAGTGGTTAGTGCCTCTATCATTGTCTGTTCCATAATCAATCTCCCCCTGGGCCCATTTTCCCAGCTCCCACTCACATTTGGCATGTTGGGTCTCCAGAGACCAGCTGACTACTTCTGCCCATGCAGTTCTGAGATAACCCTGAGGGGCTACAAGTTTTACAGTACAGTTGCTTATGAGACCTCCTCTGGCATGCTTCCCAATATCAGTTATCCAATTGATATGCTTAGCTTTTACCAAAAAGAAAAAACAACACAACAAAAAGTCATTTTTGATGTGATTTGCATAAGCCTATCTCACAGGGTTGTAGTGAGGATCAGATGAAATATTTGTAAAAAGCACTTAGCTTTTAGGTTGTTCAGTTGTATTTCAAGTAGGTGTTATATACAGGCTTAATCCCTTCTCACTAGTGATACAGCGAGACAGGTGGCACCAAACATTCATGCCCCTCAAACCAAGGACATATTCTCTGACACACGGTCCCTGGGGAAAGTGGATTCAAATTTAGAGAGCACATGTGGCCAAAGGGTAACTCATGTCTCCTAATACTGGAAGTCCCTTTCTTTCCCTCTCTGTGCAGTCCTATCAGCCACGGGCATGGTTTTCTATTGGTCTCTCAGAATTCTGATGCTGTCATCCCACAGAGTCTAGTTTGTCATCAAAGTGTCTCTTAGCTTCCAGTGCAGATGCTGTTATCAGTCACTGCTATAGACACAGCTACGCATGCAGCTAATGGGAAAGTCAAATCTTACAATCTTTCAAAGTTCAAAAAGGTCCAAGAGGGGGAAAGAGGTTGGGGAGAAATTCAACCCTCTGTTCCAGGGCAGTTCCGTCTTTCTCTATTCAGCTCACTGCAGCTGGAAGGATCTAGTTAACTGCGCTCTCTCTCTCTCTCTCTCTCTCTCTCTCTCTCTCTCTCTGTCTCTCTCTCTTTCTCTCTCATATACATACATACATAAATATACATATACATATGCACATATACCTATATGTGTATGTATATACATCAGTATATATGATTATTTAAATCAATCTCAACACTTTCCTATGTGGCTTCATCTGATTTGGTCTATCAAAGTTCTTCACTCCTCCCAATTGATTATTAACTTGCTTGCACCCATTTTATACCTTTAATCGATCTATTGAAACATTTGAAAATCTCTGTCCAATATCTGTATTTGATACAATTGAAAAACAATTAAAAGTCTATATCTTAATTAATTAGGACAAGAGTTTTTAATTACACATGCTAAAATATGATGCATCCACTCAGTAGAATTAATATAAACTTCTTGAGGGTGTGACTTTTCTTATTTTTCTATTCTTGTCCCCAGCACCTAGCACATTGGTTAACATATAGTAGGTGCTTAATAAATGCTTGTGATTGATTATGGAGGCAGTGTGGTACAGTGAAAAGACAATTGGCTCAGAGGTCAGAGAAAACCAGCTTCAAATTTCACATTGTTGCTTACTACTACTACTTTATGACTATGAGCAAATCCTTTCACCTTCCTTGGCCTCAGTTTCCTTGTGTAAAATAAGATGATTGTACTAAATGCCTTCCAAGATCCTTTCCAGCTCTAGAGCTACAAGCCTAGGATTGAGTAGCTGATGAGTCAAAGGGGACAAAAAAGACCAAAAATAATGATATTTTTTCTTTCCCCTCTTGATGTTTTACTGACCTTCAAGGTTTTCCCCAACTCTGCAATATAACCTAAAACATACGGTTTTTCAGACCACTTCTTTAGCATTTTCTGACGGGTAGTACCGTTTTCTCCCAGTAAGATGAAGTTAAAGAGTCAGAGTCCTACAACTTTTCCAGGATGCCAACATTCTTCTCTCTCATTCTCTTTTCTTTTCTCTCTAATCTCCACTGTCTAGCACAGTAGACTTTAAAGTGGGGGATACAAGACAGTTCCCTGGGGTATGGGAAAAAAATATTAGTAGTGCCTTTTTTTCATTAAAAAAAGGATCTTTTTTTGCTAATATTTAATACATAGATTGGCACTGGCTCCTTCATTTAATCCATGGCAGCCAGTCATATGGTAAATCCACTCTTCAAATTATCCTTAAGGGAAAAGTATGATGTCTACAAAGTTGAAGGGTTGATAGTGGAATCCTTACTTGTTGACTTTCAGAATATTGAAGTTTATTACAGTTTATATATTCCTGGTTTAGTGGATTTGCAGGTTATGTTACTCAAATACCCCTCAGTAAATGGACAAGGGACTTAAAAAGTCTCCTACAGAGAAATTACAGATTGAAGATAATTCTAGTAGTATTAATAGAAGCAAACAATAGAATGGTAAAGCTGATGCTTTTTTTTCTTTATCAATCCCATTATGAGGTAAAACAATAATGATCTAATCAGGTCTGACAAAGTGTTGGTAAAAAAACAATCAAAGCTCTCAAGATTATTGAAATATGGATTATATCTGTTATCGCTAATGATGGGACTTTTGAGAAATCTTCAGAATGCCTTGAGATATTTTCTCAAGATTGTAGGAAGCCATTGTTATTAGTAAGATATTTAAAATCTAAATTTGTGTTGTTAAAAAAAATAATAAAACCCCAAATCCCATGTGTCACCTATACAAACTCTCACTTAAAAAAAAAAACTTAAAAAAGAATGTTCTGACCTATTTTAAAATCTTCCAAATGAAGAGTTTCAGTCCCATTTGTTAAAAATATAAAAATGTAACACCTTCCTGTTAGTTTGCATGAACAAGTTTTTGAATGACATTGAGGAAGATGGAAATTTATTGAGTTTCAATAAAAATCTTTGTATAATTAGTGGAAAGTATTGAAAAATGAGTATTATGATCTATTAAATGCAGGTGCCATTGCATTTCTTCCATTTGGATCTCAGGTTTTTTTTTTTTTTTTATTGGGTATCTTTTTCAGCCACTACAACCATGAAAACACAAAATCGAAATAAACTGAACCAGGTCTTTGAATCGCTCCATCAGAAAATGTTACACTAAAATTTTAAAAAATAATTAAATATATCTAATCTCATTGCTCTCAAATTTGAAAGTAAAAAGGTTTTCTTACAGTTAAGTAATATGAAATACTATTTTTAAAATCTTGTTTATTTCATCTTTGTCATCCTTTTGAATTCAGATTTTTGTTTTTTAATAAAATATATATGTATATATTTATATATGTGCATATAACATACCAGTGCCATGGTACATCCACATGTTTTATATATAAATATGCATACTGTATATTTTGGGGAAGTGTAAATGCTCAAACTTTTTAATGAGAGGACTGCAGGATTTAAAAAAAAAGTTTGAGGACCACAGCTCTAGCCACGTATCCTTGAGAGGTCACCATCCATTTTTCTGATTATCTCACTGGAAAAAAAGAAGGAAAAAAATATCAATTTCTGTTAAATTAGTCTGTAATTCATAGAAAAATATCTTACAACGATGAATTATCCTTTTTTAAAAAAATACGTTTGAAAATAGAGATTCTTTTTTTTCAATTGTTTTTCAATGATGTCCAGCTCTGTGACCCCATTTGGGGTTTTCTTGGCAAAGACACTGGAGGGGTTGCTATTCCCTTCTCCATCTCATTTTACAATTGAGAAAACTGAGGCAAACAGGGTTAAGTGACTTGCTCCAGGTCACACAGCAAATAAGTGTTTAAGGCCATCTGAACTTAGCAAGAGGAATCCTCCTAACTCCAGGCACAGCAGTCTATCCACTTTACCACATAGCCACCTTAGAGATTATTTGCCCTAATGTCAAATTTTGTACAATTAAAAGGAAAATTTATGTACAGAGGAAAGGGTTTTGGAGGAAGTGAAAAAAAAAACGCTAGATTTGGAGTAAATGAACTCAGATTCAAATTCCAGTTCAGTCACTGGTCATCTTTATAACTTTGGGCAAGTTGCTTATATCTTTAGGAGGCTTCAATTTCCTGAAGTATAAAAGGATAATTTGTTACCATCTGACTTTTCAGGACCCTCCCAGCTCCAACTCTATGAATAAGACTGTGCTACTGATTATCAATCCTGTTCAAATGCAGCTTTATTTCAGGTGACTACAAGTTTAAAGACCTATTAGCTTCATTATTTCACATATAAAGTAAGATTTCAACAGAAATGATGCAAAAGACGTTAAGAAGTCACAATTTCCATTAGATGTTTTCCTAGCAGAGATGAGCTGAGCTATTTTTACTACATATTAATCAGCCTATATCTGCTTAAAGTACACACAGGCTTATTATCTCCTGGGAACCTTTGCTCCACGTACACATCTACTCAATAACAGTTTATTACAACCCCCAACACAATATGATGGATACATACATGCCCCCGAAATTTCCAAGTCTGTGCATTTCCTCAGTTTGCACTGAGGCATGTTTAGGTTAAATCTCTGCACTAAGTGCAATCTTGTAAACAAGTGGCAGAATTATCAATCTCATCTATAAACACTAGTTTTGCCATTTACACTTGCAGACACCACCTGCTCCCTAAATACAAGTTTATCAAAATGGTGGAAGTCACTGTGCACATCAAAAATCCATTGTTTCCAAAATACATTTGGAATGCACTAACATGTTTTTAGTTAATGATAATTAAATAAATTCTTGGACTCAAGAGAGTTTGCAGGTGGGTTTGAGTAGCGTAACATGTATAGTGGACCAAACTGTAGGCCAGATATCTGATTTGTGGTTCTTTGATGTGTCCATTTTAAAAAGCTCATTTAATCATTAAGAGCTCTAATAAGCAGATATGTGATTTTTTTTTTTTTTACTTTGTATAGTGTCTGTACTTGGATCACTGAGTAATCTGAGCCCATTATCCTATTTTTTTTCTTTTAATGAATTTATATTCTCGGGAAGGATCTCTGATTGGTAGTTTTAGCTACATTCTTTGGGTCTTCTAGGCCCTCCTTCAGAATCTCCAAGGGGTATATCTCATTATGACACCAGCCATGGAAAGAGACCCCTTAGACAAGGACACCTTAGAAACTGAGGCAGCGTTGGCATAAGGAGGAGCGTTAGTCCTGATTGTTTAAGGATCAGAAAAAAAAGCTTTGACATGGCTGCTCCTACTCCTGTAATGGAGTCCTGAATAGTGGTGAGTATGCATGAATGAAAAAATAAATGAAGAATGAATGATTGAATGAATAAATGAAAAAAACATTTCTTAAGTACTTACTATATGCAAAGTGCCATGCTTAATGTAGAGGATACAAAAAGAAAAGATAGTACTTATTCCCAAGGAACTCACATTCTAATGGTAGACCAACACATCTATCTATCTATCTATCTATCTATCTATCTATCTATCTATCTATCTATCTCTATATATACATATATATACATATATCTATACCTATTAGATATATCTAGATATATGTGTTGGTCTATCATATTTATACCTATATCTATCTATAGATAGATAGATCTGCATATACCTATAATGCGTGTTTGTGTGTATGTATGAATGAAGGTACATATGCATGTATGTATATGTCACTTCATAGGTATGCAGGGTTTTTTTTGGTCAGAATTTATAATTTTATTGGAATAGAGAATTCCTTTTTAATTTTTTTTGTTGAACATAAAATGATAGATCAAGAACCAGAAGGAACCTCAGAGGACAAATAATCCCTGACCTTTATGTTAGAGATGAGGAAACAGAAGTGCCAGAAAATTAAGTGACTTACTTAAGGTCATAGGACAGCCAATATCAGAGGTAGGATGTGAACTCAAGTCCTCTGCCTCCATAGAACTACCACTCTTCCTCCTACAACTTTTGTTTTCTCATGACCTTTATTCCCAAATGTAACAGTCTCCCTTCCCCTCCCCAGACAGCTATCCCTTACAACAAAGAATTTTTTTTTAAAAAAAAAAAGCAATTCAAAACTAACCAACATATCATACTATCTATATATGGGAGTATATGTCTGAGAGTATGTGGAATATTCCACACTCATAATTCCTCAACTCTTTCAGAAGGTAGAGGGATGCATTTTCTTATCTCTTCTCCAGGGCCAAATTTAGTCATTATAATTAGTGTTCAGGTTTAAGGTTTTGTTGCTTATGTTGTTTTTTCCACTTATATTCTATTTATTGTATATGTATACATCCCTCCAGAATTATCACCTCTTGCACTTATACTAGATGTTTGATTCTCTCATAGAGTAATTGCTATCTCAAAGTTTCTAGGGCTATTCTGTGAGTGGCTACCTCTAAAAACCAGTGTGTAAATCTCCCCCAACCCCCACAGGTAGGTTCCCTATTAACAATTCTCTAGTAAATGCAATTAGTTCTTAGCAAATACACTAAATTAGCATAGTAAGAACAGTAGCTATGAAACAATCACCCCTCTCCTAACCCAGAGTTTACCTTCCATCAAATATATATATATATATATATATATATATATATATAAATATATATATTTTCAGTGGGAAAAAATATGAGCACAAACTTAAGAGTATGATGGTAGTAAGGTAACACAGCCAAAATAATTTACATTGGAATACCATAGGGTCTCAAGGTCCTCTTTCTCTTGGAGTCTTCACAAAGCTCTCTCTCCCTCCCCTCTCCTTCCTCTCCCCCAATTCATAGCATTTTCAGTGGGCCAGTTGGTTAGCTGGGCTTCCTTAGGTCTGTTCCTTTCTGAAGTTCATCTCTTGATTGTAGAGCTAACTTTCTCATGAGACCATAGCTGGCTCTCTTCTCTGCTGCCCGCAGGCCCACTTCATAAAGTGACTTCTGGCATTGGGCTACTGCCTCTCTACATTTCTGCCTGTCTGAAATATATGTCTCTGCTCCTGATCGATGCTCTAGTGATAGCGCACCTCTTATTCAAAGCAACGTGGCTGATGGAGGTGAGAGGAAACAGAGCAATTCCTTCTCAGAGGTCAAGTTCCATGACCACTTTTAGTCCTCAGTTGAGCCTTACCTAAATTCATCCCAGGATTTCAGTATTTGAAGCCCTGTGGAAGCATGTCAAATTTTTATTTGTCCAACGAAGCTGCTCTATTCTGTCAGACAAAAGTGTTTACACAATTATAAAGGTATGCCTGGGTGCTATTATCTTGTTAACATGTTAACACCTTCTATTATCTACTCTGTTCTGGTCACCACACTAACTGCTCCTTCCTCCTTTATATGGTTCTGCTTATTTTAGTTTACATTAGTTCGTAGAAGTCTTTAGTATAGGGAATTCCTAATGAAAAAACTTCCCTCTACCAGTAGATTGGTGGCTGTTCTACAGCTTACAATTTTTAGAGATTTGTTTCAAATGATTCTAAGTATTCAAATATACAATATGATGTATTACATATATACACATACATTTTATATTGCATATAATATAAATGTACTATGTTGTTTTATATAGATATATAACATATGCAGATAGCATAGAGAGAATATAATTTCTCACATATTATATTTTCTCATATAATCTTCAAATATTACTCAATCCTGATTGTCTTCAATATCCCTTAACAATAACACCACATTTACCCCTAGTCTAAGAAAACATAAAACAACTGCATGAAGTTAACATACTCAGATTTCTACCTCTTCACAAAAATTAAAAGGGAAAAAAATCAGTAAAAAAAAATTGATAACTATCCTTGATTTTCCTTATCTCTGTCCATGATGGCTACTTTTGTTCTCATTCTCAAAAATACACTGAATAAAAAAGAATGAGGATGAGTTGTCTATATGACCAGTGGAATTAGTCTTGGTAAAAAGAGAAATATTATATATACACACACATACATATGTATATACACATTCATATATACACATATACACACATATATACACATATATGTGTATATGTGTATATATATATACACATACATAAACATATGCCATATATATATATATATATGTACTATAAGGTATATTATATTGTCACGTTTTTCAGTCATTTTCAGTCATGTCTGATTCTTTAGGACCCCATTTAGAGTTTTCTTGGCAAAGATATTGGAGTGGCTTTCCATTTCCTTCTCCAGCACATTTTACAGATGAGGAAACTGAGGTAAACAAGTTAAGTGACTTGCTCAGGGTCCCACATCAAGTGAGTATTTAAGGTCAGATTTGAACTCAGGAAGATGAATCTTTCTGACTCCAGATCTAGCACTTTATCCACTACACCACCAAGCTACCCTATTATATGTATACACATTTACACATGCATACATATGTGTATATACACACATATACATTTGTGTGCGCATATATATGCATATATATATTTTTTTAAAAGAATGAATGCCTAGGAGTAAATAATAGCCCTTTAAGTTTATCAGTATTTATTATACTACCTACCAAATTCCCAGAATAGAGGTGAATTGAAAATATAATGAGCACATGATCTAAATGTTTGTTGCTCGTACTTCATTCACACATATCAACAAATGTGATCTCTTGTACTCAAGCATGTGCTTTTACTGTAGGGATTGCTTGGCACTAAGGGAATCTTAGTACTGATTAGGTGGAACTTTCAGGATTCCAATGGCTATCCTGCTAAGCCCACATTTGGTTGGCATGTTTCTCCTTAACAGATGGGCATGGAATCTTTCTGCCAAGGAAACAGTATGTACATCATGTCAGTATTTTCGAGGGTGGAATCCCATCTCCTACAGCCAACTGAGCAGGCAAGGCCATGCAGTTTCACTCTCAGTTCAAACTCAAAGCTCTGCTACATTGCCATAATTTCTCCCTTCTGTTGTATTTTTGTGCACCCACAGAACACACACACACACGCACGCACACACACACTCACACACATACACACACATTTTTGGAAGAAAAATGAGAACAAAATTTTAATAACCCTTTCAGTATCCTAATCAAATATTTATAGAAAAAATTTCCAGATTGGTCAATTATAAGAATTGAATCTAGAAGTAAAATTTTAAAAACACAAATAAGGCCTCCACAATCCATCCCAAAAAATGCACTAACTTTCCTTCACAAAAAAAATCTCTTGCCATCTTCTGACATTCAAAATTCTCTTAGAATCAAATGCTTTGATTCCTTATTAATCCGTTATTAATAATGTACACCTAATATGAAGGAAGTTCTTCAATAATTTGTACTCTGGTGCCTCATCATGCCACAGTGGCAACCCTGAACTCTCAAAGGTTATACTAGTAAAACAACTTCTGACAGGTACTGAGTTGGAAAAGTTTCATATATGGAGTTGGAGATCGACTACATATCATCTATCGTTAAGGATCTGCCTAGCTAAGTTTAAAAAGGCTCTTAACCAGAGATTTGACTGTCAGGTGATAAACTTTTTCAACTATAGAAATTCATAGGATCAGAGAATTTCAGAGTTAGAAGGGTCTTTAGCAGCCATATAGTTCATCTCACACCTGAAAAAGAACACCCACTACACCCAATATGAAATAAAGGTTATCCAGCCTTTTGCTTGAAGATCTCCAAAGAGGGGGAAATCCATTACCTACCTAGGCAAACTATTTTCTATAACTTTAATAGTCAAGTTTTCTTTATAGAAGCTTTAGGCTTGCAATTTCCACCTACACTACCTAATTCTTACCATTAAAGCTAAACTGGAGATCAATTCCTATTCCACATGATAATTCTTTAAGTTCTTGAACATACCTATCATAGCCCCCATGAGCCTTCTCCAGTCTGGACATCCCTAATTATTTCATCATGGCATGACTTTTATGGCATGGACTTAAAATTCTTCATCATTCTGATTGCCCTCCTCTGAATACTCTCTAGCTCATCATGTCCTTCCTAAAATAGGATAAAGAAATGAACACAATGCACATACACTCTGACAGGGGCAGAGTATAATGGGTCTATCATCTCCTCATTCCTGGAAGCTAAGCCTCTCTTAATGCAACCCAAGCTTTTCTGACTGACATATCATACTGTTGACTCATGTTGACCTTGCAGTTGACTAAAACCCCCAGATCTTTTTCATGCTAATTTCTGAATGAGCAAGTTTTCTTTGTCTTGAACTTGTAAAATCAAATTCTTGGCGGAAAAATGACATTTTACCTTTATCCCTATCACATTTCATGTTATTAGAGTCAGCCCAATTTTTACCCTGTCAAGATCCTCTGCATTCTGACATTCCATACATTAACTAGTACATACATTAAGCACCTCTGGCATGAGGGCTTGCCAAGCCCTTTTCAGCTTATCCCTTTTTGGTGTTCACCTCTTACCCACGGTTCCAAGCTATAGCATGGACAAGTAAAACTGTCTCAGTAGATGGGCTAAACCAGATTGAGGGTAACCAAGAGATCTCAAATCCTTTGGTGAGTTAGGGGGTATTTACCACACCCATGAGAAGACTTTCCCTGGAGGAATGGGCAGATGAAAGCCATCTGTTCTGATGGCCATGAACTCCACTGATGCAAATGATATGGAGCCCCTAGAGCTTGGTCAGACATCTAAGATGCCAAGGTCATCCACTACATCCCAGGACATTACCTGTCATGAATTTTGTCTTGCCACTGGACTTCATTGATTCTGGAAAGGAGAATGGGGCTGACAACTTTGGCAACTATGTCTCTGTGAAATCTAATTCACATACAAGTCAAGAAATAACCCCAAGATGGTATTGGTCCTTTAAAAACAAAGGACAAACCACAATCATAATTTTTTTAAAAAAGTGTTAAACAGCACAGAGGCCATCTTTTAAAGCACACAGTGTTTGAGTTTTATGCCAGTCAGGGAAATATTAATATCAATGAAATAACAATTAAGTACAGGTAAGAAAATTAGAGGATGGAGTTTGAAGGCTTTGGGGCTGAAGGAAGTTGCAGTAAGGAAGGGAAAGCCTGATGACTTTTCCTACTTTACAGATTTCCCTAGGGCCAGTCCCCTCTTTCTATGGAACTTATTACAATATAAAGGTTCTCTGAATTATATAGATTCTCTATCAGAAGTGGTTCGAGTTATTTTTATTTAGTTATAGATAAATGCCAAAACATTTTAGTGATTACCTCCCTGGGTCAGATGAGCTAGGAGCTACTCCTGTACTATACAATAGGTGTTGTTTCATTTCTTTGTACAAAATTATAGTGATGATTAATTTCTAGCTTTGCTGTAAGAAGTTTCTTAATCCCAGAAGCCTTGTCATTTTACAAGGTCTAATATCAACCTTGCAAAGCCCAAAGGTGAAAGTGATTTCACATCAAATTTACCCACTCACTGGGTGCAATTGCACTTAAGTATGAATTCCTGCAAACCTAATATTCAAAATACATTAAATGCTTGCTATTGCACTGCAATGATTCCTAAGGAAATAGAACCTATGGAAAGAAAATATAAATAGAATGATAGATGGAGCATTTTGAATCCCTTAGAAGGTATGTTGCTGCTACTAAAGGGCAAAAAAGAGGAACTCTGTTTTCCTATAACTTCTTTTTGGCATTTACAATAAGGTATAAGCAATATGCTTGACAAATATTAAATAGAGGGTCATCTTAATGTGATCTACATGGAGAGATTATCTATGTTTCCAAAGAGAATTATGAAAGGAATTGCTAAAGTAAAACTAAGTAAATATCCAAAGAATTCTGGCTATGTATATAGCCAAACAAAATAGTTTAGGCTCAAAAAAGATTTAACCTAATTATACAGACAGTAGAGGGAGAAGTGGTATCTTTGTCATGGAGTGAATTATTTTGTGCTTTGAAATCCAGCAGCAGGAACGATAGTGACATGCCTACAGGGCCTGTTTTTCTGAATCATTTTTATTTTCCTCTGTTTAAGCATGTAGCTATATGTACGTATGTTAAAAAAAATCTCAAGGCCTATAAAATACACATGAGTACAGTCAACAGGTAAAACAAAAGACATAACTAAAGATAAACAACTATGTACTAACATTTTATTTCTGTATATATCTATAGCTTAAAATGAAAGTGATCGTCATTACATATTAGAACTACTGACTTTAGGAATAAAATACTCTCTTGGATACTTTTGTAAGTTTCTATACAAATGTGATTTTTGGGACCCTCTTTTTCATTATAAAAATAATGTGGGAGAATCAGGCATGCAAATGAGGACAAGAATAGCCAGGGTTTATTTCCAGTTCCTTCCTGAAGGTAAGGAGTTAGCATGGTGCAGTGAGGAGAGATGTATTTGGAGTCAGAAGTCTCAGGTTTTACCTGTGTAACCTTGAGGAAATCACTGAACATCTCTATACCTGTAAAGAGTTAGATCAGAGGGTCTTAAGGTTGCTTCTAGCTCTAAATCTATAACATAAAGGAGTAGAAGTTTCCTTGCCCCTTGTCCACAAACAAAAACTCCCAAGACTCTGACATAGGAGTCAGATAGCTCAGTTGCTTTATCCCCCTTCTCCAGTAAAAGAAAAATGGTCTGAACTGCCTTCTGAATAAGGCTTCTGCTTATTCATGTTCAGAAATGACCCCATGTGGGATCAAGGACTCCTCTTCAGAGTCTGACAATAATATCTTTTGGCCCTCCCCTCGTCTCTCTCGCTCTCAGTCCCCTCTTTTCAAATCTCCTCCAAATATCCTTCCATCCATCCCACACTAGGCCAGGCCACTGTTCACTAATATTAAGTTTCCTGCTTCTCTGCTTCCCATCTCTCACCATCATCCATCTGTGATTTGATCTCTGGAGGAAGAACAATTCCTTTATGTGGGAGAATTAGAAGAACTCAAGGTTCTGAGTTCAAATTTAGATTGCTGCTTACTTACTGATTCAAAGTACTTCTTCTGGGTGGGACTTAGTTTGCTCATCTATAAGATGAGGGGACTGGATTAAAATCAATGGTCTCCAAACTTTTAAAATCATGAATTCCTATCAGTAAAGAAAGAAAAAATGAGCATGGACCTTAAAATAGATAATTGATCTGTTTGTTAATTATGTACATGTATATAATAACAGCAATATTGCTTTAAGAATGACTTTGAATGAATGTTATTTTGACTATTATAAATATACAAATTATTTTTCCCTTAATAGAATTTTTTTTTCAATGACATGTAAAGATAGTTTTCAATATTCATTTTTTGTTAAATTTTGAGCTCTGAATTTCTTTCCCTCCCTTCCTTTCCTTCCCCTTCCGCAAGACAGCAAGCAATCTTATATAGGTTAAACACATACAGTCATCTTAAACATATTTCCACATAAGTCATGTTTTGAAAGAAGAATCAGAAGAAAAGGGAAAAACCACAAGTAAGAAAAAACATAAAGTGAAAATAGTATATTCTGATATGCATTCAGACTCCAGAGTTCTTTCTCTGGATGTGGCCAGCTTTTCCCATTAGGAGTCTTTTGGAATTGTCTTGGGGATTTATTGTATTGCTTAGAAGATCTAAGTCTATCATAGGTAATAATCACGCTATATTGTCATTAGTATGTACAATGTCCTCCTGGTTCTTCTCAGCATCTGTTCATATAAATCTTTCCAGGTTTTTCTGAAATCTGCCTGCTAATCATTTCTTATAGAGCAACAGTATTCCTTTACATTCATATACCACAGCTTGTCCAGCCATTCACCAATTGCCTTATTTCTAAATCATGTACCCATTTTGACTTTATCTTCTTGCAGGGTGTGAGCAGTTGCTGTGCCTAGTTTCTGGCATACTATTTTCCAGTTTAACCAGCAGTTTTATCAAATAAGGAGTTCTTATCTCAAAAGTTGAGGTCTTTGGCTTTGTCAAACTCCAGATTACTGAGGTTATTTATTAGTGTGTCTTGTGTTATGGTTAGGTTCCTATTCCACTGATCTACCACTTATTTCTTAGTACCAAATAGTTCTGATGGTTGCTGCTTTATAATATAGTTTTATCTGGTAGGCTACCTTCCTTTGCATTTTTTTTCATGAATTCCCTAGATATTCATGACATTTTATTCTTTCAGATGAATTTTATTATTTTTTCTAGCTCTATAAAATAATTTTTGGTAATTTAATTGATATGCAACTAAATAAGTAAATTACTTTAGGTAGAATCATCATTTTTATTATATTAGCTCAGCTACCCATGAAAAAATTGATACTTTTCCAGATATTTAGATCTGATTTTATTTGTGTGAAACGTGTTTTGTAATTGTGTTCATATACTGTCTGAGTTTGTTTTGGCAGGTAGACTCCCAAAGATTTCATATTGTCTACAATTATTTTAAATGGAATTTATCTTTCTATCTCTTGCTGCCAGGGTTTGTTGGTAATATATAGAATTGCTGGTGATTTATGTGGGTTTATTTTGTATCCTGCAACTATGCTAAAGAATTGTTTCAATAGTTTTTCAGTTTATTCTCTAGATACCATTCTCTAAGTATACCATTATATCATCTGCAAAGATTGATACTTTTCTTTTCTCATTGCCTGTTCTAATTGCTTTGATTTCTTTTCCTTCTCTTATTGCAAAAGCTCACATTTCTAATACAATATTGAATAATATTGCATCCTTCTTTCACCCCTGATCTTATTGGGAATGCTTCTAGCTTATCTATATTACATGTAATGCTTGTTTTAGATAGATATTTATTATTTAAGGAAAACTTCATTTATTCCTATGCTCGCCAGTGTTTTTAACAGGAATGGGTACTGTATTTGTCAGAAGCAGAAATACACAAATTAAAAATAAAGGACATATGAAGATACTATCTGCATCCAGAGAAAGAACTGATAAATAGAAGCATGTATAGAATAATATTACATAGATATATCTATTTGTGTTTATTGATAGTAAAAAAAAGAAGAAAAATGTATATGATAACTTCATTGTATATTTGGAGGGAACAGCAAATTGTATATGGTAAATTTGTAATTTCATGTGCAATCATCTTTTTTATTGTACTGTGTTGCTTGTTTGTTTCATGAATTAAAAATAAAAGATTTTAAAATGGTAAATTATATATATATACTCATGCTAATATATATATTAGAAAACACACAAAATGGAGAAATAAGCAATAGTTTTAAAAGATTTCTAAATCTTATTTACTAACACTACAAGAAACCCTTTTTGCTCTCAAAAAATAAAAATCTTCATTATTTTGGAAAATTCTTTATGTCCTGGTAAATAGGTAGTAGACATCATAATTCTTCATTTAGTAATTAGTTATTCAGTTATTTGGTCAATGTAACTAGCTAAACAGGGGAATTTGCTTTTAGATCCATTTATTGAAAGACAAACTGCAACCTCCAAATAACAGAACGGACAGAGAACATAACAACTTTTCAACAAATAATGCTTTTCTGAATATATATATATACATACACAATGCAGAAACAACAAACATAAATTAGCTCAATTTTAACTAAGCAGAAATTCTTCAGTATAAATCTATTCTTTCTTCATATAGTTCTGCTTAATGGATGCTATCATACCTTAATTTCCTATTTATGATTGCATGTTTAAATGTTATTTTGTATAAGTGTGAGGAACATCAAGTGTGCCAATTTGAAAGGTTAGTAGATAACAGGAAAGGAAGTAATGCAGGGAAATGGGAGCAGGGGAGCTAATTCTCCCAATGGCACCTAGGCTGCTATGGTTGCTGCAATGGTTATCTGTTTCTAGGTCAAGTCATAACTTTAAAGGGAGACTTCCCACAAAGAAGGGGATGTTTGCAGTTTGCACAGCTGAGGAAAGAAGGTCAAGTAGGGGAATATTTGGTAATAATGGATGAAGGATGGGTATGATTGTCCTAGAGATAAGCTCCACTTTTAGCTATTTCAAGGAGGGTGGGAAGATTCTCACCCTGCAATTGGTCAATCCCATATTCACTGGAGATTTACCATAATGTCACAAGGGTGAAGATTCCCATTTTGGTCCCCCAAGATGACCTTTAAGTTCTTTCTAGTTCTAATCTCTGATCTTATGATTTATCCATTGCCCTAGGTTTTTCTAGATAGCAGAGCTTGGTAAAGAATGAGGGGGGATTAGAAAGTCAACACATTGGAAGCTGGGCTGCATGGTTGGGCCAATGAAGGAGAAAGCATAAGCTAATCAGTTATCAGTAATAATTTTTGTGAATGAACAAGATCAGTTTGAGGTCTTTTCTTTTTGCATGTCACGTTATTATATTATTTTTATATTTTATTTATTATAAATTATATTTATATTATTATTTCATCATTACTCTCTGAATTTAAGATTATGAATAGTGATAAAAGCTACCCTGCTAAAAGTGATAAAAGAACTCTTTAGAACATTTTAATTCTTATCCTGTGATAGACTAATTTAGTAACATTAGGCCAGAATTTTACTCCTAGGAGCCATACTTTTTTTCCTATAAAAAAAAATAATCCCTGCCTTCTATAATAGATGTAAAAATGCTGAATTTGTAAAAGAAAAAACAATGTTTATAAGCTAAGGCATTATAATTGTGTTTAATTCTCTTACACCTAGTCTTGATGTTCTTACTTTGGATGAACAACAAATGATTACCTGGAGATTTGGAAGGAAGTACTTCCATCTTATGAAAGAGTATTGGCTCTATACATAAATGTTCCTCTCATATGTTCCAGTCTTCTTTGGATTTAAGGAGTCATGTTGTCTGGGAAAGCAAAGGAGGACCCTTAAAACTTATTAGAAGGAAATCATAGCACAGACATAGTTCACCTAAGTTTTGAACTGGGAAAGATCTTAAAAATCACTTAATCCAATTCCAACACTCACCTTGTCCATGAGGAAACTGGTGCCTATGTCATAGAACAAGGTAGTGGAAAAGACAAGACTAGACCTGCTCTCTAGGTGCCTGGTTATGAGTTTGTCCCATTTTACTGTAGGACCTCTCTTGACTTCCTCAGTGTGAGACTGAGAGTCAAGGGTGGAGATGATTCAGTGTTGGAAATAGGGGAAAAGGGCACAGGGAGTAGTGAAAGAGGGGAGGGAATACAGGGTAATAAAGAGTGCTGTTGAAATTGTTGACCATGGTTAGGCAGGAAAGCAAGTAAAGGGGAGGTGACTGATTGAAAGATTGGGAGAATGGGATGAGGTCAAGAGACTAGAAGTCACCATAAGGGCAAAAAACAGGTTTGAAATATGTGAGGGAGTGAAAGACAGGGAAGGTCAGAGAAGGAAGCTTTAGAGACTCGAGATCTTGGAGGTATTGTTTTTTTTTTTTATAAGTCCAACACAAATAGATTTTAAGCTTGTAAGTTTTTTTTAAGGTTATGAAAACTATTGTATACTTTTTTTAAAAAATCTCTCACAGCAGCTACCATAGTGGCATATTAAAGAAGCAGTGTGGTTCAATGGAAAGAGACCTGGACTTGGAGTAAAAGGGTGTGGATTCAGACCCTGGCTCTGATACTGCCTATTTGGCCATGCACAAGTCTCTTAACTTCTATGAATTTCAGATTCATCATTTCTAAAATGGGAAAAATAATAACTATACTCCTTACCTTGTAAGTTTGCTACTATATGTGTGTTTGTACACACATATGTCGATTTATAATGTGAAATTGTATATAGAGCTATATAAAATTATTTTAAATAATTACTCTTTATTTATTTAAATAATACTCTTATAATGTATATGCAGTAATGTAGAGATAGGAATGAGTTTTATACCTACGTTTTATACATACCCACACACAAGCATACTTGTGACCTTGGGCAAGACATTTAACCTCTATCAGTCTCTTTCCTCCTCTGCAAAATGAGGATGATAATGGTATCTACCTCCCATGAGGTAATATTTGAGATAATATTTATAAAGTACTCTGGAAACTTTAAAGTGCTATATAAATGCTAGCTAATGATATATACATATATACGTGTATATATACCTATAAAATTAACTTAAACAATCCTGTCTCTAAACTTTATGTTTTAACAACTGGGGTGATTAGAAGAATCCTAATGAACTCTCTTCCCACTCACATATATGTCCATATATGCAGATGTATAATGTGTATATGAGAATATATATATTTATGTATATTTGTACATATATCTGTCTATATGTCTATGATATAAATGTACACATTATATGTGTGCATGCATTGTGTATAGATATATATATGTGTGTGTGTGTGTGTGTGTATGTGTGTGTGTGTGTACACATATTGGCTGACACAGATTGGCTATGTGACATCCTGAGCAAGTTACTAAAACTGTTAGTGCCTCAGGCAAACTTCAAAGACTATAAATTATAGAGAAAGTGACAGTCTATATTGGTAAAGAAAATTCCTCACTAGGAATGCCCTCATTGATGAACTCATAGGTCCATTCAAAATGCATGCATATATATGTATTTGTGTGTATGTGTACAATGAATTGTATATATGTGTGTGTGTGTGTGTGTGTGTGCGCGCATATGTATGCAGACACATTCAGATTAGAAGTTTATAGTCTTACCTAGGTATTTCCTCACTCTAATGTCAATTCTCTATCTAATAATCAATGCTGTCTCACATTTATAAAGCCTTTGAAAGTTTTCGGAATGCTTTCTTTACAACACTATGCAGTAGGTAGCACAAATAGGTCTATTTCATAGATGAGGAAACTGATGCTCATAGAAACTGGTCCATGGGTATGCAGTCACTTCCAATCTGAATAGGAACATGAACTCAGACATGTTCTAATATAGTTCTTGTTATGCCAAGTCTAGAGCTCTTTTCATTGAACAACCTGGCCTACCTGCTATAACACTGTGCTAGCTACTATTAGGGATACAAAGAAGCACCAACAGGGTTCTTGTCCTTAAAACGGGTGAGATCTGTTTATATAGGCAGGTCATATATGCGTATAAAAACTGATTAAAATAGAATTGGCAGCAGAGGATGAATGATATAGATCTTCAAGGGAAAGAGATATAAAAGTTGGAGAGTATATGTTAAATGTAGTGTTTTCTTTTATTGCTCAGTTGTTTCAGTTGTATCTGGCTCTTTATAACCTCATTCTGAGTTTTCTTGGCAAAGATGCCAGAGTGGTTTGCCATTTCCTTCTCCACCTCATTTTACAGATGAGTAATCTGAGGTCAACAGAGTTAGGTAACTTGCTCAGGGTCACTCAGTAAATATCTGAGATCAGATTTGAACTCAGGTCTTCCTGACTCCAGGTCTGGCACTTTATCCACTGTGCCACCTAGCTATCCATACCTATAGTGTAGATATTGTAATGTGTGTGTATGTGTATGGGTGGCTGACACACGTGTAATATATATTGTGTGCATATAATAAAGATATACATATTACACATACCAATTGTCTTCATAAATTATATATGTATGTATGTATGTACATGGGGAGTGAGGGGAAGGAAGGGAGGAATTGATCAGGATACCTAATGCAGCCTAGTTGATGAAATCACAGAAAATAAGGAGCAGCTAACAGAAATAATAATGTGCTAAAATCTTAATGATGTGCCATGAAAGGTTTTCACATTGTTATCCCTTTACTAGGCATAAAGCTATCTTTTTATTCCATCAAACGGAATGACTTTACTAGGCATAAAGTCATTCCATTTGATGGAATAAAAATATAGCTAGCTACTGGCTGGACCAGGATTGGCTCCTTCTCTTATGACCTGTTAAAAAGACCCTTTTAAAAAAATCTCTAAGGAATGTTGCCATTGGCAGTAGAGAAGAGAGCTTGCTAAAGAAAAAGAATCCAGCTCTTGAGAGGAAACAGTTTGTCATCTGGGGTCAAAGAAGAGAAAAGGGAAATATTCTTTTTTTTTTTTTTCAAGAAATGAGAACCTATTCCCTCTGTGCCCTGATTAATTTCCTTCAATCAATTTTCTCTCTCTCTCTCTTCCTCCCTCCCTCCTATGCATAGACATAGATGTGTGTATATATTACATGTGTGTGTGCATGCATATATATGTATATATACACATACACACACACACACACACATATAGTATTTCCTAAATGGTTGTTGAAATCTAAGTACTAAGAAGGGAGGAAGGAAGATAGGAAGATAGGAAGAAAGAAAGAAAGAAAGAAAGAAAGAAAGAAAGAAAGAAAGAAAGAAAGAAAGAAAGAAAGAAAGAAAGAAAGAAAGAGAGAGAGAGAAAGAAAGAAAGAAAGAGAGAAAGAAAGAGAGAAAGAAAGAGAGAAAGAAAGAAAGAAAGAAAGAAAGAAAGAAAGAAAGAAAAAAATAAGGAAGGAAGGAAAGAAAAAAAGGAAAACCTTACAAGCTAGTTAACTTTCAGTCATAATTACCTAACTCAGCATAAAAGGTATATGTGATGTCACTATAGCTTTTCTATAAAAGCTGTGATCTACATTCATCTGTATTCCAGGTATTGCTAATTTAATTGGCTGAAATGTAAATATAAATTAATGAACAGGTTTTTTTTCAATTGTCCTTTTATGGATTTAAGAAATTTTAAAGCATTTATTTTGCATATTTATAATTATTTAATGAGATCTACAAAAAGGCTTTTAATTACATGGAAATAGTAATAACAATTAGGAAGGCCCACACCCTCAGATGATAATGTATATTGCTTCAGAAAAAAAAAAGATATTATATCTGTTAGAAATAAATCATTTCTGCCAGTGAATGTCTCAGAGAATTATTTCTGACAATTAGAACATATGCAGCTTTCAATTTTTATCCTCCTTGAAAAGAAATTGTTGGTTTGCAGACTCAGTAGAGGTTTGGTTTCACCACCACCTACGCCCCACCCTTCCCCCTAGTCCTCTTTCCCCCTCTCTTATTTATCATCTTATTTTTTGGTACCAGGAGTGTGCTTACCCAATCTAAGAAGACTAGTGTAAAGAGAAATTGAAGTTGATTTTGCATGACAAAAATTTAATGTAAAATTGATGTAGTGGAATAGCTGATTCAAGTGTTAATCTTACTGTGTGTTTGTCGATGTTTTTACCAGCACCCAAATGGAGGACGCCAATGAATTTGTCACTTCTTTTCGTCTCTTAGCTATAATTTCTATGTTAAATTTCTAGATTCCATATACCCATATAAAGCATTTTTTTTAATCTGGCAAAGATTGCACAATGGAGTATTTATGGATGTCTTAACTATTAAAATAACCCATTCTGACACATGACACACTAAAACGATAATAAAACGTTCAACAATGCAGACCATTGTTTTCTAGTAATATCTGAAAATTGAGAAGTTGGTGTTCTGAGGTGAATCTCCGGCCAACTAACTGAACCACTTTCAAGACATTATTGGATGTCAACAATATTATCTTATTACAATTCCCATCTTCTGTGAACTAAACAAGAAATGCATTTTTATAAGCCCTTTACCTTTATTGGCTTAGTTATAACTAAATACCCCATTCTTAAAAAAAAAAATACAGAAATAATGCCCTGAAATTAGAATGGCTGTACATTGCATTTTAAGGCTTAGGTTTAGAGAGAGAAAAAATTAAGACTGGTCAATGAGATTAGTGTTAGGAAGATGGGGGGACGTCTGCAATTAGAAGTATCCTGGGGTTATTAGAGATAACAGTGCTCATATCCAATTAAGATGAAAGCCATTTTACCAGTTTAATGTGCCACCTCTGGCAGTTTGGGTTTATTAGTTTTATCAGACTTGAGAAGTGAAACTTGAAACGATACATATGCTGTGTACCAAGGAGATAAATGTTAAGTCTTTGGGATAATTGGTATAAAATAAGATGCCTCAAAAGTTATTGATTAACGAGTACTGTCTCCTTTAGAAAAGAGGGACACATGGTGAGCATTTTGGACAGTGCCTTCAAAGAAGTATAACACCATTTCTGAAGAAAAGGAGAAATGTGAAGTTTTTTGACACTTCCCCCCCCAAAAAAAATTAAAAAGTTATGTAAGATATTCATCTAGGATGGGACAACTTTTAAATTTTATAAAAGTTCTCCCATGCTTATACCTTTAAAGGCAGCAATACTTGACCTAGGATCAGGAGAGATCTGGGTTTGGATCTTGTTTCCAACATTTACTGGTTTTGTGTTCATATGTAAGTCATTTGACCTCTTTGAGCATCTATCTTCTTATCTGTAAAATGGGGCAATAATACCCATAAAGCTCACCTGGAAAGGTTGTTACAAGGATCGAATGAGTTAACATAGTAAAGCATTCTGCAAAGCTTAAAGCACTAAATAAATGTGAGCTAATATTACACAAAACTTGGACAGAGGGAATAAGTCATGAGCGTCAAGGTTCTCAGATTTCTTGTCTTTCCTTCCAGAATAAAGGACATAATAATTATTTATTAGTAATCAAACCTCTTAGACTATTTTAGACTTTCCAAAAGAGAGTAGAATTAAAAGGTAAGTTTCTTTCCAATTGCCTTCCATGACCCTGTAATATTTCTATAGTGGCTTAAATTTTTTCAAAGTTTTTTTTACAATTTATCTTTACATTTCTATAGTACCCATCTGAGTGCCTCAAAATGATTAAAAAACAGACAAATACATAAACAATAAAGCTTTCCACTTAGGCAGCAGTAAAATCACTGTAGCATAACCTCAGTAGCTGATTCCATGACTAATAAAATTCTTGTCACTCATGTCTGAAGCTGGGAGCAGGGTGGGGCTCTGTGCGGAGGGGAAGTCTTCGCTCTTTAGGCATAGGGTTCTGAATGCCTGTCTTTGGTAAGATCTATAATACATTATGAAAAATATGTGATTCCTGAGAGACAGTAAATACTAGATGATATTCCAGACATAGCCATCTCCTGTGACAGGGCAACTCTTCCTATTCAAAACCTATCAGTGGCATGTTAGAAGTAGCTCGACTCTGTGACCCTTCTGGAAACTAGGCTGCATTTCTTACTTGTTGGACAGTTTCACTCTTTACATGAATGCTCTTCTGTGTGTTGCCACAGTAAAGGATCTGATTGGGAGGATGGGGTGGGGAGAGGGGGAAATGTAGAGGAGATCTGCATTGCTTCTTACAGCTCAGGCGGACCTGTCCTGCGGGTGTGAAGGATTGCATTGTCAAATCGGGAGAGAAGAGATAACCCCATCAGGGTGGCCTGAGGAAATTGAATTAAATGCCCAGTGTTGAGTCCATGAAGTAAATACAGGTTCGCCTTTCATGGGGGAAAAATGGACATATAAAGGAAACTTTTATGGGTTGCAGAAGGGGTGAGTACACTCAGAATAATAGGCCCTATAGTCACTTTCTGAGTAGATTTCTAAAAATTTCCAATTTGTGTATGAACAAAAAAAAAGAACTTTAGGGTATAAAATGAAGTTAATGTTGTGCTTGGAGATCTTTTGTTTCAAAGGAAAAATTTTTTGACATTTTTTTCTTCTTTATCCAAAGTAGCCGCCTAGGGCAAAGCACACTAGAATCCACCACATTGACACTTGTCTCCTAGAAAATGCCACAAAAAGCAATGCTGAAATAGACATGAAGTTTTCAAAAATATTTGGGGACCTTAAATATAGACTAATACAATCCCTTCATTTTATAATTGAGGAAATTGAGGACCCAAATGGTTAATTGCCTTGAAGAGCCAAGGTCATGTCATCTAACTCCAAATCTAGCCCTCTCTAAAAATGATTTGGAGCCAATAATTCCTATTATTACCTAATCATTGTTATAAGACTATTTTTTTCAAAATGAAGCACTCATTTGGATATATAGTTCCTGAATAGTATTTTGAAAATATTTCTAATCTTTTAATATAAATTTCTTGAGAATAGGCACTATACACTTAATTTAAATCAGAAACTATTAGAGTTTCAATGTATGCAAATGAGGTTAATCCTTAGCATTACTGAGTAGTATTCACTAGTTATTATACAACAGTGATTCCTCCATCATAAGAAAAATGCCACTTGATGTCACAAAAATATGTAGAAGACATAACCTTTGATTTGTGAGACATACATAAAGGAGCAACGGGGGGAAATATAACTGTACTATCTAGCATCAATTCAACAAATATTGTGTTTGTTCAGTCACTTTTCAGTTGTGTCTGACTCTCCATGACTCCATTTCAGATTTTCTTGGCAAAGATACTAAAGTGGTTTGCCATTTCCTTCTACAGCTCATTTTTACAGATGAGGAAAATGAGGCAAACAAGGTTAAGTAACTTGTCCTGAGTCACACAGCTAGGTCAGATTTGAACTCAGGAAGATGAGTCTTCATGACCCCAGATCTGGCACTCTATCCACTTTGCCAACTAGATGACCTTCAACAAATATCAAGCTCATGCAATCCCAGGCACTGAGAATAAGAAAAATAAGAAACAGATCCTGAACTTACTATCTAATGAACGAAAAGATTATCTAATGTTCACAGTTAACTATGATATTAGGATGTTTAAAATTAGTGCCAAAGAGAAGTCCAGGATATGTGCTATAAATCTGTGTATGGAGTACTTTTGCTGAGGTAAGGATAAGGAAATGTCGATAAGGCTTTATGGAATAGGTGATACTTGAACTGGGCCTCATGGGAAGGGTTTTAGCTGATAAGATGCGTGGCCGATGACCAATCATAAGGAACAGTATGAACAAAGGCTTGGAAATTGTCAGGGCTGTCAGTGGCAATACAAGGCAGGCAGTTTGACTGGAATATAAACTGCTTGGTGGCATCACAGGTTAGTAGCTGCAGCACACAAAGCAGCCTGATTGAGTAAAAGTGAGAGATATGGGCCTTAGTTTTAGCTCTGTAATGGAAAGAAGGAAGGAAGGAAGGAAGGAAGGAAGGAAGGAAGGAAGGAAGGAAGGAAGGAAGGAAGGAAGGAAGGAGGAAGGAAGGAAGGAAGGAAGGAAGGAAGGAAGGAAGGAAGGAAGGAAGGAAGGAAGGAAGGAAGGAAGGAAGGAAAGAGGGAAGGAGGGAAGGAGGGAAGGAAGGAAGGAAGGAAGGAAGGAAGGAAGGAAGGAAGGAAGGAAGGAAGGAAGGAAGGAAGGAAGGAAGGAAGGAAGGAAGGAAAGAAGGAAGGAAGGAAAGAAGGAAGGAAACAAAGGAGAGAAGGGGGAGGGAAAAGAGGAGGGAAAAAGGAGGGCATAAAACACATGTGAATAAAATAGAAGTTAATAGTAAACTACAGGTTCATTCTCATTAAGGAGGGCAATATTTATGTTCCCATAAAGGTTTAAAAATAACTAAGCCGAGGCAGCATTGACTTAGGGTTAAAGGATAATGAATCTGCAAATCAACATTGATTAAGCTATGAATTCCAGATATCATCATCTTAACTGAAGAAAGTTTCTTCACCTTTAGTTTCTTAATTTTGCCAAGTAGATTCACTCAATTAATATTTATTGAACACTTATAGGATACATAACATTCTTGTAGTATATGTTCTCTGTGCTAGGGAACACCTGTTCCCTTCACAACAAAAGAGGAATCCTCTTGCCCCTTTCTCCACACTTATTCCTGAAGTCAAAAGCCTTTATCTTTCATTTATGGTCCTTTTTCCCCATCTTATTTTTTTCTCTGTTCTGATAAGAGAATCTGAGACCAGTGTCATAGCAAACATCATGAAGCTCTTTGAAGTATCCCTAAGAACATGGAGTATATGGAGTTTTCAGGAGAATGAACCCTTCTCACGTGAGAACTTGTGAAGTCTTTTTCAGGGCTGGCCATCCACCTTTGGTGCCCACCTGATTCACCTAACTCTGTGACTACAAGAAGCTGGAGTATGTACGGCAGCCACACCCTGGTAAATCCATTTCTGCAGAGGACCTAAACCAGGTGGAGCATGACTGATAAACCTCAGACCCCTTGGTGAATTAGAGGGATGTATACTCCAAGCACATGAAGACTTTCATCAACAGAATGGGTACAAAGGAACAATTTGTTCCAATAGCCATGAAGGTGGCTGAACTGTGGAGAGCTTAGAGCTCTGCGAGAAAACTGAAGATGCCAAGGTCATCCTGGACACTGCAACCTGGGCCATTGCAGTCATCTTCACTTTTGTCCTTCCATTCAACTCTCTCAGGAAGAGAGAGAGTAAGACTGATGACTTTGTGCATCCAATTCACACACAAGTCAAGACATCACCTGTGAAGTCACTGGTCCTCTGAAAATAAAGGATATACAACAAGTGCCATCAGCAGTAAAAAAAAGTTCTGAGCCTAGTGTCATTGTATTTGGGCATAGAAGTAGCCCATTAAGAACTGTCCAACTTTCTGTGGAGTTATGGGAGCCTAGTGTCCAGAATCAGGGAATTTGGTAGTATTTATGTATGACGTTCATGGCTATGACTGCAACAGTGGAATTACTGGTAGCAGGTCAGTGTGTCTTCATTAGTGTGGCTATAAGCACAGATGGGAGAGGATTTCTAATCAATCAACATGCATTTATTAAGGGCCTACTATGTGCCGGGAATATACTAGGTACTGGGGATACAAAAAGAAAAACAAATGGAGACATTTCTTGTCTTCAAGACAGAAAAAGTTCAGCCTCATTGTCCTTTTAGGGTTGACTGGGATTAAAAGTGTCAAAGTATTAAATTTCTGCTTGATTATTAAATTCTAAAAGTAGAGGATAAGTATATTTGACTGCAATACTAATCATAAATGGGATGATATATGAAAAAATTAATCAGAGAGAAATGACTACTGACTATATACAAGGTGATTTGCTACTGAAAGCCTGAGAAACTCTCATAGATGACCACTAGACCAGAAAAAAAAGAATCATAAACCTTTATAACTCTTCAGCAAATTTTGTTGTTAACATTTGGACAGCAAGATTTGTTTGTTTTAGCTCCTGAAATTGACATTTTTACTGCACCATACTTTTTGTACCTTAAAGTGCTCCACTTCTCAATTTTCCTTTAAGAGAGTTCTTTTTGATAACACACACAGAGATTCAGATGTTATTGTTATTAGCAGGTTTTATTTAACTTCAGGTATTATTGATTTTATTAAAATTTAACAATATCCTAATTTGCTTTAAAACAGTAACTCCCAATTTTTCTACAAAATATTTTTACATTTGACTAAATTGTAAGATATGTTTATCTTTGTCCTATTGTGGTATCTTACTTTATCTTACAAATATTTCTAGATCCCTGTTTGTTTCTCTTCCGTTCGCACAATCCAAATCAAACGATCGTCAGCCCCAAGCTTCCTTGTCTTCAGAGCAGTACCTCCAGTTTCCTTGGCTTGCCCTCTGCCCTTTAGTTTTTCAATACTCCTTTTAAGCCTCCAGAGACAGGCATGACCCAAAGTAGAATCCACTTTGGAAAAGTACTTGTTTATATCTTATTCTTTGAGCTTTCTCTTTTTGATTCATGTTTTTAGGGACCAAGCAAACCTACTTAAAAAAAAAGAATTCTTCACATTATTGATAAAAGGAAAAAAAAAATCTAATATTGCAAAATCTCATCCAGTCAATGAGACTAAGCAATGAACTACCTAAGCAATGAACTCAATGTTCTTGTAATTTTTTAAAAAGCCTATATTCTTCCAAAATATATTAAAAGTCACCTACTTTTCAAGCACTTTTAATTTATAAACTGAATTCAGCAGTGATCCAGCTAGTCATTATACATGTTGTATATGGTTTTTTTTTTACATATTTAAGATTTTAAATGTGTGGTTTCTTATAGAAATTCAAATATTCTGTACATCTTGACCTTTAAGAAACCAAAATTAAAGTAAAACCCACACCATATTTATTACTGATTAAGAAAGAATATGAAATAGAATTTAATATCATAAGAAAAAATAGCCAAATAAGCATTTTTAGAACATAATCTTGGTAAATGTGTATAATGAACTTTATAACTTTTATTGACTATATTATAGGAAATTAATTGAATGCAATTTGATTAAGAAATTTACTCTGATATGAATTCAAAATTATTTCCAAATTGTGTGAATTGTAAGTTATATCTGACCTTTTAATAAGAATGATGTCAACATGAAAAGTCATAAGAACAGGCACCAAGAAAAATGGAGGTGGGGGCAATGTAATAGATTAGCTAATTTCCCCACCTTATATCTGAATATTTAACATGAAGAGAAAACCCTGTTCTATTTTTCAGCTGGAATAACAGCAGTTTCTGTTTCTAACCTGGAAAGAATGTGGTTGGAACTGAAAAGCACCCCTGTCCTATTGTTAGACTCCCCCAGCACTGATCCTTGCTTTTAACATCATAATGCAGGATGCTCTTTACTGGATTATCTTGAGAAGGGATTAACTCCTTCAAGACTTCTTAGGAGGCAAGGTGTTTTGAGCCCTAAATACACACCAATTGCCTGCTTAACTCTTCATCTTATTTTGAAAACTGCCCAGCTGGAATTCAAATTCTTTTCCATAGAGCTGAATTTTATTAGTAGCAAAGTTTGAGTTGGGGGCAGCAGATGCTAAATATAAGCACTGTTCTTTTAATCTTGTGGGGCCGAATGTTCCAGCTATTTTACTGAGACAGTCCTGGCAGGATAAGACTCAATCCAAAGGTTGCTGTAACCATTGCAAGCACTAAAAAACTGTCCCCATTTCTTCAACTTAAGACATAAGCTTTCTACAATAAATTTTTTCTATAGCCTTTCCCTGTAAATATCATTCACTGTATGTAGACCCAGTTATGTATATATATATATATATACATATACATATAATATATTATATATACATATACATATATAATATATTACATATACATATACATATATATATATACATTTATACATACATACGTGACTACTGTACCTTGGCTTTTAACATCATTACCAGTATTGAGTTTTTTGTCAGTTGTATTTTTTTTTTGTCACACTGGAGGTAGAATACAAATGCCTAATATAAAAAAAAAAAACCTTGAAAAGAGGACTAATTGCTCTATAATTTATAATCAAGTGGCTTCTTCAACCCATGCTTCTTTATCTTAATCACTATTCATTTCTGTCTACCTAATTTATTGGAACTGAAATCCTGCATTTGTTCAATGTTCTTCTTACCCCTCATCTAACCTTGTTTCTGTTATTAACCTATTCCATTGTATTATCATTGAATTTGCGAAGAAACAAGGGAGACCTTAAAAGTTTTTCTGCTTTCTTATTACTTTTCTGCTTAATTCAAACTTCCTGTCTGCATACATTATGGAATAAAACTTTTTTTTTTTTTTACTAACAGAATATTCTCTCTTTGAAAAAAATTGTTTGATAATTCTGCATATCTAAATATAGGAAAATGTAGAGAGATTTTCCTTATAGATTTGTTTTCTTTTTTCTAGTTTACTTTCTATGAACTAATAACATGCATCACCTAAAAATTATAAAACATTAAATTGAATAATTAAAATAACCTATCCTAATTGACTGAAAAAGAGGGAGAATGTGAAAAGGAAAATATTCGTTTTGAGAGAAGTGAGAATTCTCAATTTTAACCAACTGAGAGGACCCAGGTGCACTTTTATTGTGAACTAAACGAAATACGCTTATTCATTTTTTCAATAATAACTGTATTCTAGAGACTGTGCTTTAATTGTAAATAATCCTCCACATTCTTTCAGTGTAAACTCTTTAAGGAGTCATGAATTTTATTTATACTCTTTCTCTCTCTTTGAGAGTCTTTTGTTTATTTGCTGTTTCTTTCTTTGTGAAATAACACTCCCAGAGGAAAATCCCCCTCTCTGCTTAAGGAATTAGCCCAGAGACAAAAGCAGAGAATTCTTTAAGCCTTGTTTTGTGCTAAGAGAAATGTTTGACATTTCTGTGGAGAGGTGTTTAGTTTGGATTCATTAGGTCTTAGGGACTCTTTTCTCTTTTTTGGCCTTTCAGTTTCTGTCACTGTTTTTTTTCTGTGTTTGGTAGACTGAAGGGAATTTGCCAGTGTGTAATTAGGTTTCCTACATTTGAATAGTAAAAATCCAGTTGTGTTTTAAATGGGGAGTGCAAGTATTCCCCACTCTCAGCAGGCCCAAACCTGAATCCTCCTTTCTGATGCCTGCTGGAGTAAAGAAAAGTGCAGCAGGAGGGGGGGTGGAGGGCGTTAGGGGGGCGGGAACGCTTTACCAGAAGGTTATGTAATGATTGTAATAAACACCTCTAATAAGCATCCTTAAACATAGGCACCATACCACCCCTTCCACAGTTCTGTTCAAGAGGGCAAAGGCCTTTATTTAGGGCAGTAAAGGTAAAGCACAGAAACCTTAAAGAGCTTTGATTTTATTCAAACTATGGAGTAATTAATAGATGCTCTTTATATTTCAATTTGAACCTGAAATTTGGTATCTGAAAAGGACATTAGATATAGGCCAATTGGTTAATGTTTACAGATGAGGGAAATAGGATGTCACATTTGCTTGAAGTACTATGACTAGAGTCCAAGTCTATTGACTGTTCTTTCACAATTCCATAGCATTTCCACTATTTTCATCACTTTAAGACCATGTATTTCACTTTCAGTGATTTATTTAAAACTTTGCTTACTGGTACTGCCTGCCACACTCCGATTACACTGAGAAATACCTTACTTGCCTGAGATGCTGTGAAAAGTGCACTACGGACTAAAAGTCGAGATCAGCGTTTTAACAGTGCTGGCCCTGCCACTAATTAATTATTTAGCCTTGGGAATGTCTCTTCATCTCTTCCCTTCCTCAGTTTTCTCTTCTGTAAAATGGTAGACTTGGACTAGATGCTCTCTAAGATTCCTTCTTGCAGCACCAAGTGAACAACTGGCATCTCACCAAAGCTGAGATAGTTTTTAATCTTCCTTAAAATATAGCAATGACTGGTCAGGTTGGTGATTTCTATTACCAAAAGGTAGTATCTGACTGTTTTCATAAAGGAAAGGCCAAAGAGTTTCCAATTTTTTTTTCTTTTTCGTGTTTTCTATTTAGCTGTGACCCCATGTTTAAGAAATACTGGTTTGTCCTTCCTGATTTTATTCAATAATAAAGAAGGAAAACACAAACAACAAGTCTTCATTTAAGAACAATTCAGAGAATAGACATTTCTGAATCTCTCCTAGCCATAGACGTTGTATAGGCTCCCTTCCAACTAAATCCCAATGGATGTTCCAAAGCTTTGTGGTCTTGGCCCAATGGCCTATGACTTTGAGCTTCAAAAACATGCCCTGAGGCAACTTCAGTGCCTCATGTTATACATTCACCCCACACCTCTGAGTATGATGAAGTTAACAGGACTACATAGGAGCATGATCACTGAGCCCTCACTATTGACATCCTTATTGGAAAAAGAGCTTTCTTTGGCTGACTAACAATAACCCTTTGGCAGATTTGGCTGGGAAATCTTCAACCCAAAACAAAAGAGAGAAACATTGATGAAAGGCAGAGTCCCCATGTTTAAATGGTGAGAAGCCTGAGAATAACAAGTCTCAACTAAAGGATTTCTCAGTTCTAAACTGAACCTCACTCCTCAATCACAATTTCCTCTTTTTTGAAACTCAAGAAAATTTAAATTATAAGCCCCTCAAGAAAAAATTTATGAAGTAGCTTTTACCCCCTTTAACATACACCCTTCACAAATGTCTTCACTGGTCTTCATAGCAGACCAATTCCTTCCATGAGGTCCCAAGTACTTCCATATTTGCACTAGAATTTGTTTAAGCATGGATATTCCCTGCTACGGTGAAAGCATGGTGGACCTTCTTAATTACAACTCTTAAAACCTGGGATTCTACACTCTAACTAAAATCACACAAGCATTCCTCATCAATAAAATCACCTAAAAAACCACATGCTTCATGGAATTTACTTTCTAAAATGAAAAGACTTGGAATATCAGAGAATGAAAGGGCTGGAATCAGTAATCAATAAACTGAATGAAAGTACTTCACAGACAGAAATGAAAGAAGGTGGTGGAGAAAATGAACTTTTTAGGACAATGAACTTGAAAATTAAGAATTCAAGTGGGATTAATTAGTTGAAACTGAGAACTTTTTCACAAAAAGAAGAATATTTTGCTTCTATATTCCACTGAGGGTACAGTAGAGAGGAAGAGGAATGTCATTGCATGAAATTTTGAAGTATATCCACAGAAATTCTAGTATCCAGGTTAGTCAACTGGACTATCCACTGTCTTAACCACTGAATTTTAACCTCACAGAGAACGTTTCTGCAGCATCTTGCAATTAAGGAAAATGTTTTCACCTCCAGGGATAACATGCTGTTTGGTAACCCTGATCAAACTCTGACTTGATCAGTTTTTCTCTACTCTACATGTCTGATGATGCCGAATTCTCATCACCACAATATGCCCAGCTCAGTCAAGTGTTTGAATGTGTGGAAGTTAAGAGAACCAAAAACACATGAAAAGGGGCAATGCAAAATGATTTCCAGTCTTCCATGCTGATGAGATCACATGGTTTATTAAAATATCTTAAAGGTTGAGAGGAAAATAAAATGTAATTTTTTATACTGTAGCAAATATCATCAAGGACAATTTTGCATTGGCTAGATTGATTACGATAATCCGATAGGACTTTTACGATCCTACTTCTTATTCTCATACGTAATTTCAGTCGATCATATCCTTACACATAGTAGGGTCTTAATAAATGTTTGTTAAATTAAACTGTTAAATAGCTAATATATAAGTAGTTAGGAAGGCAGTGAGAAGAGAAAAAGGTGTGCCAATGAATATCCTTATTGTACTCTGAAAATATACTGAAAAAATAGAAAATAGAGCTAACATAAAATATCTCTTATGATTTTAGAATAATAGTTATATTTAAATTAATTCCATCATTGTTAATGCTTCCTTCTCCTTATAACTATTATAAAAGAAAAAGAATAAAAACAGTTTGAAAAAATATAAGTAGCAATAACAATAATATATAGCATTATATTATTTGATTTATCTTATTTGATTTTCAATTATCTTATTTGATTTTCACAATTACCCTAAGAGGTAGATGCTACTTATCCCTATTTTATAGGTGAGAAAACTGAGATTAAGAGAGGTTGACTTGCCTAGGATGACACAACTAAGTGTCTGAGGTCACAGTTGAACTCAGATCTTCTTAACTCTTAAGTCCTCAGCACTATCCACTGCATTACACACCAACTGTCTGAAAATGTATAAAACCATCTAGACTCATAGCACTCCTAACCCTGCACTGTCCGCACTTGTACAATGAAAGAAGGGAGATACGTTTTCTCTAATTACACAATTTTCATCATCATAATTACACAATGTTCAGTTCTGTTCCATTTTTATTCTTTCCTTTTACATTTTCGATAGTCCCCTAGGTTGTTATACGTTACCTCACTCTACTTTATACTCTTAAAGAATAGCCAATATTCTATTACATTCAGATGTCACAATTTGTTTAGTCATTTCCCAATTGATGGGCACCCACTTTATTTATAATTTTTTGCTAGTGCATGTGTGCATGCGCGCACAGACACACACACACACACATACACACACACACAAATGTTGCAATGAATATTGTGGTGTATAGGGGAGTTTTCTTTCTACATTTGACTTCCAAACAATGGGATCTCTCAGCAAAGCATATGAAGATTTTTGTGACTTTTTAAGCTTTATTCCAAATTGTTTTCCAGAATGGCCAGACCAATACACAGTTTCATGAGTCTATTCATATATCTCTCTTAACACAGTCACTACAAAATTAACTGTTTCTATCATATGCCATCTTTGCCAATTTCCTGGGTGTGAGGGAAAAATTAAGACCTGGTTTGATCTTCATTTTTATTACTAGTTATTTGGAACAATCTTTTACTTAGATTTTAATAATTTCCAAATCCTTGTTCATATTCTTTCACCACTTATCCATTGCAGAATGATTCTGGTCATATATTTGGGTTACTTCACTATATAGTTGAATATCAGACCCTAATTAGAGCACTTTTGATACAAAGAGTTTTTCCAATAAATACTTTCTTGTGTTAGCTGTAATGCAAGCATACTTAGCTGTCAAGAATTTTTTTTTGTTAAAAAATTGAATGCCAATGATGTTCTGTGAAAAGATTTGTGATAAAATAATATCAGTATTGTAATTTACTGTTTACTTGTGCATTTTTCTCTTTACCTCATATAAAATCACTTAACACTATTCCTCATGCTTTAAAAAAATATACCAAATATATTATGTTGTAATGGATAAGAAAGGCTGTCTAGAAAAGCTTCCATGCTTTTCCTCATAAGCCTCAGCCCCCTAGAATCTCAATGTGCAGATTCAATGCCTTCAGATACTGGAACTATTTAAAACCAAATGTGGTGCTATTTTTTTTTTTTTTTTGGATTTCCATGTAAACATACTTCTTATCTTCTAAACAAAAAAAGCTACTATCTCTGCATAGCATTCCTATTACTTGTTAATTACTTTTCTGATAAAAACATTAAATAAACACAATCCTTAAACTTTTAATAAAAAAATTGCCTTCTTTAGACCACTATAAAAATTTGACAAAATTTATGATTAAATATGGATTTGTAGTTCTAAGACACCACACAAATTAGCATTCCTTTTAGGACAGTAACTTTTTTTTTTTTTTGGAATGACCAAACTATGCCCCATCCTCCCTCACATGCTTGTAGATAAGACAAAATGACTTCAAGCATTAAAGACACTAATGTGATTATGTCCCATATTTTCACTTGATTTCTAACCATGCTTGCCTCTGTGTGAGGTCTAAGATGCTCTGGTCTATATTATAAGAAAACATGTTTAATTTCCAAAGGGAATTGCTGAAGCCAAAAGAGATGTATTTTTGAAGACTGAACTTTGGGAAAATCATTTGAAGAAATATTAAAACCTTAGAAAAATGCTATAAATATGCATCAAATATATCTTTGACTTTTAGTCATTAGCATTTAATTGAATGAAACTTAATGACGTCTCTAAGTTTTAAACACTGTTTCTATTTCTTTAAATACAAACTTAAAACTATAAAATCTGAAGGGTTCTTTTTCTTATTCTTAACTTTGATAAAATGTAAAAATCAAATGTTTTGTTCATATGAGCTACGAGGAAGATTTTTGTATGCTATTAGCCAAATTCAGTATAAAATGGAGCAATTTTCCATATTTGATGTGAATTATGAGTGTTCATTTGGAGATATTGTTTCGAATGTGATCATCTCTGTTATTTTTTATTTTTACAAAATAAAGACCTTTTCTCCCCCTAAGTTGACTGCCACCTTTGAAATGGAAAACATGATAAATTATGGCCCATTTGGCTTGCTATGCTTTATCAAGCTCATTAGAGATGATACATGATCTGAACTTTAGAGAAGAAAAAAATCTAACACATGGGGCTCCACTTTCTTATCTTCTATGTTTACTCCTTAAATCTCGCTGGTTTACTTGTTGAACAAACTGACCACCTATTAAGGCAAAACTAGTCTTGTCTGTGAAACTCATGGTTTTCTTCCAAGACAGACCCAAACTTGAGCTGTAAATTCTCAAAGAGTGATGTCATCTCCCAGTTTTGATACATGTAACTCAGAACATTTCCTTCTACATTTCCATTGTCATGTTATGCAAACAAACAACTTCATGTTCATGTGTAGACTAAATGGCAAAGGTTGCCTTTTGAAAACAGTTTTCCAGAGAAATATTCTCAGAAGGTAACATATGCTTCCAAGACCTACATTAGCCTCTCTTTAATGAAAACAGCTTTCATCCATAAATTCAAACAATCCTATTCCTTTAAAACCATCATGCTTTACTAACTATTCATTGTGAAAGAAAATTTAATTCATTTGAGTAGACCTCATTAAAGGGTCAAATACATTTTTAAAAGAATGTTAGAGATGTTAAAACATAACAAGGACTCACATTTAGTGTCTGGACTTTTTATATCTCTTTCCTTTAATTTCCAAATTTTAATTTGTTGTCAAAATATAGAAAAGCTTGCAATGACTAAAGCCCCATAGGCAAAATTTTTCCTAAGATTTGTTTGCTTTATTATTTCAACACTAATACCAAAGGAATTAGTTTCTATCAACTGATTTAATGAAAATGATACTTTTTAAAATCTCAGATATAAAATTTGAAATTTGTTCCTTAAAAAGGACGCAAATTATTTGAGTTCTCTTTCATTATTAGATTTTTTGTTTGAGTATTGGCATCAAAGATTGATTAGCTTTTCTGTTCTGGATATAGTTAATTCAAAGGATTTTTCAGAAAGCATCTTATAATTGCAATTCAACTTATTAGTAATATTTACACTGATTTATCATTTCCAATCAATGTTAACTTTTTTTAACCAACTTTTGAGCCAGTGTGTGCCTGTACAAATATATAGATATAGATATACACAAAGGTAGATAGATATAGTCTATATTGTATTATATGTGAATGTGAATTTATACATATATGCATATCTGTATGTGTGTATATATGTATATGGAATTTTAAACCCAAGATTATTTGCGAGGTGCAGGGAGGCAATTGTATATGTGTGTGGGGTTGGGAGGGTAGTGTTGTATTTGCATTTGTCAACAAATGGGAACCGACAACTACAACTACTCTCTAACTTATAGTTAGAAATTTGCCAGGGTACTGAGCTGTTGAGTGATTCCCAAGGTCAAATAGGAGTATGCCAGAGGCAAGATTTAAACCTAGGCTTTCTTGACTTCAAGGTTAGCCCTTTATCTACCTTGGCATGTTGATACTCAATTATGCATTTTATCTTCTAAATAGAGCTACTGTATCTAGGCTATAAAAATTAATCATATGCAGTAGGCTAGTTTTATCATCTCTTTATCCTACCATATCATGGTGACATTTTAACTGCAGTTATATTAAAAAAAAAAACTACCTACTACTATTTTATACAATCTCTCCTAATCTATGGAGCCTTCTCTGATTCAGCCCCAAGGCAACATTATCTCTCCTCTGAGGTATTTATTAAGCGTTGTGTATAGTTGATACCCTATACTTTTTACAAATTTATTTTAAATATGTTTAAGTCAATATGGGACAGATTATGACAGTTAATATTTTTGCTCAATTCTTTGACAAGTAGGCTATCACCAATCTATAAAAGGATTCCCTCTCTGGGTTTATATTATCATCATTAGTCACAAAGATGCCTGGGGAGTGTTTACCAGTGAACAAATATTGAGTTCACCCTCCAAGAATTTATAAAATGAGGGTTTTGGAAAACATGGTCTCTAAGGTCCCTCCAGCTCAAAATCTATGATCTTATGATCAAGCTGAAATATGCATCATTGAACAGATTCCCACATAGATATCCTCTATCTCCGATTCCCCAGCAGTGCAAGGTCCTACTATAGATTATGCAAGACACCTCAGGACTCACTGCCATGTTTCTTATACATTTTTCTGCCCTTCTCAGAGGGACAGCAGCCAGAGCCACATGCAATACCCCGGGAGTGAAAAAAAAAAAAATACCTGGATCACCATATCTGAGCTGCTGTAAGTTTCTTTGTAATTACAGCTGTTATCCTCTTCCTTACCTTGGGTCACATCACATAGTAACTCTCAGAAGTATGCATTATTTTGATCAGGATAGGTTTAAATTATCCCTTCAGGCAGTAAGTGAAAAGGCTAGTTATGTGTATAGCACCTACTACCTTCTGGTGACCCCACCTCAGAACCTCTGAGACCTTCCTCTTGTGGTTTCCTAGATAAGTGATTCAGCTGTCCCAATCTGCCAATTTTGTAATAGGCCATGTTCACCAATAACGATTCCCCTGTGCACAAAGGGATGGTCTCCAGGAAACTGGTGTCTAATCTACATCTACATCTCCAGAAGGCTTGTAGAGAATTGTGAAACCTCAAAGTCAGATTCTAGACATAAAGCAAGAGGAAAGGAAGTATTTCTGAGAAGACATTTTAATTTCAATTCAAAATTTCAATGAATTGTATGTTTTAAAAGAATATAATTTGATGGGATTGATTTCTTAAGAAAGTCATCAATCTAAAGAGGCCTTAGCCATTGACATGTATAATTCCTTTTTTTATTAAGTTTTAAAGGTGTTCAAAGAAGATTACTGAGAAACTGTAAATACTCTTTAAAAAGACGTATCTTCCCAAACTTTAAATTAAGAAGAACCAGTATAAGCACCCACGTAACAAGCCCCTAACAACAGTTCTTTTACTACAAGGTACAATAATGGAAGTGCTTTCAAATGAATGGCTTTCAGATTTGCCAAGGGGACAGATAAGCTAAAATACTTGCAAGTCAGGTTTGTCAATTAGTGAGTCAAGTAGCATAAGAAGAAGCTGAAAAATCTGCAGAAATATGCTAAGGTGGTTCTCAAAGAGCACCAAGTAAAATGGAGATGTCAAATTGATAATTTTTATCTGTTTTAATTAAATTACTTGCATTCTGCCTTCCCTCTCCCACCCCAAATCATTCTGTTACCAGTTAAATCCCCACCGACTCAGGTGATAGAAAGCAAAGAGTTAATGACTAACAGTCATGGTCAAGGCCAAAGTTGGGAGGAAAGCTAGTGTTGTTTCATTTTCCATCATGATGACACTGAAGAGTTAGAAGAAAGCCTTAGAGAGAGTGGAAACAGCCACTCCCAGGGAACTAGCCAGAACAGAACCCAAACACCAGTCAGATTACACAGTACTGGACAATGGTCAGCAGACCCTGCTAATAGATGGGAAACTGAGGACGTAACCCTGGAGGCAAAAAGCACAAAGAAAACTGAAGTAAACAAAGCTCTGTCATGGTAGCTAAAAGTCATTGCAAGTAAAGGAACATCCTTTATATCCTTTTTATTTTAGTTTCATTTTTTGACAGTGCTGAGTCACAACAGCTACCCCACGTTTGATGATTTAAAGGAGATGTTATATAATGTTTCAGACTAGTCTTCCTAAAGTATCATTTTTTTGTCATGTGATTCCTGCTTCTCAAAAGTCTACAATGGCTCCAAATTCCTTCTACATTTAAATCTAAATAAACTCTTCTGCCTAGTGCCCAAGGTCCTCCATAATCAGCATCCAATACATCTATATATTCTCATGTTCCTAGGATGAATTCTTGATTTAAGTTAGGCTTGGTACATGTACAAATGCATGCCATAGGAATTCAGTTTTCCAGGAATTTGCTCCAGTCCTTGTCCTAAATATCCCTGTTATTGTTTGTTGTGTTCAACTCTTTGTGCCCCATTTCTTGGCCAAGATGCTGGAGTGGTTTATGTATTAATAATGCATTTTTGCTCATTATTAATGTAATTTTGCTTCTTAATGGGAAGGGAAGGTCTTTCCCATTCATTAATAGGCTCATGTGACCTGCTTAAGTCACATGGTAGCCTGAGTTACAGGAATCAAGTCACATGGAACAGGAAGGGGTGGAACAAGAAGAAGCAGAGCTAGAGCAGAGCTGAGAGGAAGTTAGTCAGAGAGCAATCAGAGTTGGGAAAGTCAGCAACTAGTGCGAGTGGGAGAGCTTGTCTGTGATTTGTTTAAGGGAGCTGGTTTGTGGGAAGTCTGATAGAGGGAAGGCTTGGGGATGGTGTTGCCCCTTGCATTGTTATTGTGTATCAGTTTCTTTGTTACTATGATGGACTTGACTTTCTGGTGTCTGAATAAATGTTTTGGTTCTGTCTTCCATGTGGAGTGTCTGCTGTATTTCATGATTCAGAATTGCAGTTCATGGTTGCCATAGCTGCTACGAATATCATGTTGGTGCTACAGTTTGCCATTTCCTTCTCCAGTTCATTTTACAGTTGAGGAAACTGAGGCAAACAAGGTTAAGTGACTTGCCCAGGGTCACACAGATTATAGGTGTTTGAGGCTAGGCTGAACTCAAGAAGATGAGTTTTCCTGACTCTAGATCCAGTACTGTATCCACTATACCCCCTAGCTGGCCAATCCCAAATTGCCCTATGTCCTAAATACAAATCCTGCCTCTCCTTCAGTGTTTAAATAACCACTTCATTTTTTGAACTGTATTAACACATATCTTCTAAGAGAACTAAGCCAAAAGGTTAACACATTAGAGTACTGGTTTTAGAGTCCGATGACCTGAGTTCAAATCCTAATTCTATTATTTACTCTCTATATATCCTTGACTAAGTCACTTCATTTCTCTAGACCTTAGCTTCTTGAATTTTAAAAAGGAAGAGGTCCCTTCCACAATAGATTGTATAATCCTATGATTTATAAATTATGTAGATGGTATTCTGGCCAAAGGGCTGTCACTGTCTTAGGCTTGTCCCTTTCACAATCTGATATCTTGATTCCCAGAGTAAATGTGAGTATTTCATTTGATGTCCAGGACATCAACTTCTTAGCTACAAATAGAGGACTTGGCAGAGGGAATTTTCCTTATCTAGATGTGAAGATTAATATTTGTAAAAATAAGCTATTCTTTGAGTATGAAGGATTAGCACTTCAGTGATGGATGATAAAATAATTTCATTAGTTGTTCCTATATACTTTGCTTATGCCAGAGTTCACTATAGTACTCTAATTAGACTTATTGTGGTGATTATTCGCTAGCTAAATTAGAAAGTTGTTATTATTGTATGTCTGCAAACTCACAGATGAAATAACAGAATGAAAAAAAGTGTTGGGATTTCCTTGCATGGAATATAAATATATACATACAAGTGTGTATATTTGCTATACAGTATACATCCTGGATAAGGGGCAGCTTGGTGACACAGTGGATAGAGAGTGCTGGGCCTGGAGTCAGGAATACCTGAGTTCAAATTCAGCCTCAGAGCCTCAGACACTTACTAGCTGTGTGACCCTGGGCAAGTCACTCAACCCTGCTTGCCTCAGTTTCCTTGTCTGTAAAATAAGACAGAGAAGGAAATGGCAAACTATTCTAGGATCTTTGACAAAAAAAAAAAAAACCTTTGGGGTCACAAAGAGTTGGACATGATTAAAATACTCAATGACGATAAAATACATCCTGGATCCTTTAGAATGATTTTGGTGGCTTAGATGTCTCATTGCAGGCCCTATGATAGGGGTGAGGAACCTGGAGCCTCAAGGCCACATATGGCCTTCTATGTCCTCAATTGCAGCTTTTTAACTGAGTCCACGTTTTACAGAACAAATCCTTTTATTAAGGGGATTTGTTCTGTGAAGTTTGGATTCAAAGACCAAGGACCTAGAAGGCCACATGTGCCCTCCAGGTCACAGGTTCCCCACCCCTGCCCTGTGATTTTATGGTTGGAGGAAACATGCATCATAAGTATAATTAATTCTATTTAATGATGATTCTGATTTACTTGGTAATGTAACTTAATTTTTAAAATTACAGTACAAAGTATTGGAAGAAGTTTCTTAGCCTGAGTTTATACATTTCTCCAATAAAACTACATATAATGAGAAAGAAAAATCATGTGCCAAGAGCATCATATGGTATTCTTATAAATACCTTTGACATAAAAAATATTTCTAATTTGGATGAACAAATCATTGTGAATTCTTGAAATCTGAAAGATGCTATCACATGCAGATCCTAGTATATTTCTCTGAAGTCTAACTCCACTTAGGTATTGGTACAACCACTCCTTTAATAAATCCGCTTTGAAAGCTCAAAGATTTGTGCCGTTTAAAAGCTGGTGAAAGGTGATTGCTAGTTTTAAAATAAAAAAGCCTAGTTTCATTTTGAAAAACAAGACTCTCCTCAGTTTGACTGAAATATATTAAACAGTACAGAGTGACTATCTCTTGTAATTGTCAGCAGATTGGCAATCTGACATATAATTCTGGCAAACCTGTACTTAATTGCTAAAATATGACTTCCAAGCAACTACAAGTATGTTCTGGCAATGTCAAGTTATCCCAAACCACATGACTTGACTTCTGCTTTAGAATTAAAATTGAAGATTTATCCCAGGTTGAAGCTACGCTCCTCCCACACTGCAAGAACTCTATAGAATGCCGGCAGGAAAACGGGATATCGTTAAAGCATAGCAGTGCCCCAGGGGTCAATGTCAGATACAATCTAATTTAACATCTTTATTAAGGATCTCGAAGAGGGAGTAAGCCGCATATTAATGAAATGTGCAAATGATATTAAACTGGGAGCTGGTGCAACTACCAGTGAGGACAAAGAAATGATAGAAATGGCCAAAAGAGGTTAAAATTATGAGCAGAAAATTGCTAAATGAAAACCATGTTCTTAGGGGGCATCAGTGGAAGAGATAAGTGTTGGGGGACTGAAAACTCTTATAGGATGAAAACAAAAGTGTGGGAAAAAGAACCATTATCAGTCTGCATTTTTCACACAGGCCAAAATGAAGATTTTTTTTTTTACAGTATATTTATTTTATAGATTTATGTCCTTCCTTAGTAACGAAAGACAACTTGTGAAAAAGATAACATTTTGTATAGTGGAAGGAACACTGAGTTTGGAATCAGAAGAACTGAGATCCAAATACCAGTTCAATTATTTACGAGTTTCTACTTCGGCTAAGTCACGTCATCACATATGAGTTTCTTGATCCGTACAAAGAGAAAACTGTAATAGAAGATCTCAAAACTGTACAAAGAAGATCCAGATCTAAGCGCTATGATTTAAAGGAAAATGATATTTCTATGAAAAAGGATGAGTATGTGGATGAAGGCTAACGTTGGATTTTTTATATGAATAGTATTAACTAGAAATGTAAAACACAATATAATATGTATGCACTGATTATAATCATAAAAGTATATGAATATACAATAACAAAGGTCAGAAGTTTAGAAAGTTGTTTGATGTTCATAAGATTTTTTTCTGTAAAGTTGTATATATATTTGCACATTCCTATACATATGTAGATCAAGTTATACAGAGAGAGATTGTAGATATAGATGGCATAGAGCAGGAGAGAGATAGATAAATATCTAACTGAAGCAGAGGCTAATGATCTACTTAACAATGCAGCTGAATGCCCAAATAACTATGCTTATTGATGCTGTCTATATATCAGAATCACTTTTTCAAATTTACCATATTGTTATAGCAGGATCATTTCTTTGTTTACACCATCTTGATAATCATCCCTTCCACCCCCACCTCCTACCTCACTCCTTACCAAAATTCACCAAAAAAGCAACAAAATAAACAGATTTCAGTCTCCCCTACAGCAAACCCTCTTTGTCTTATTTTCATTCTTTTAATTTATGCTTCTTGGCTATATATTTGTTATTTTTGTTGATACGATATTTTTGAAATTTTTTTATTTTAAACACTAAAACTTAAATGCATAATGAGAAAAGAAAAAACTTAAATATAAAATATGAAAAGGAAAAAAACATGTCGTATGCACAGCAGAACATAGGAGAGAATCTAAAACATATAGCAATAACTTATCATTTCAAGAAAGTCTATATATTAAATACTGTGGATTAAATTGAAATTTGTCCATTTTTTCTTTACTTCCTTGTAGGCTTTCTTTTGTTCTCTGCTGTACACTTTTTACTTTATTTCTTTTACCCTCTTCATCCCTCCTACCCACAATCCCAATGCTACAATTGAGCATGGATATATTTATATATAAGTATTGATACATACTTACACATATACATATACTTACATACAAATATAAACATATACTTTCCCTAGGAGATTATTCCCTTACCCTCCCGTTCCCCTAAATCAAATATTCTTTTGTACACCCCTTTGACCTGTTCCTTCCCCCTTCCTTCTAAAGTTCCCTTCCTTATCCTCCCATTCCCCTAAATCTAAACACACCCTTCTATACCCTCTTTAACCTATTCCCTCACACTCCCCTCTAAAGATTTCTCCTTTATTCTCTCCCCCTCCCTTTCCCTTTAGAGTTTTCTTTCTTAAATTTAGAAGACTTTTATACTCTTCTAGATGTATAGGTATTTTCCCCTCTTAAATCCTTTCCCAAGGAAAGTAGGTTTCTAGGACTAATACCCCCTCCCTGCCCCATCTAATTCCTCTGTATTGGTTCTTCCTCTTTACTTATTTGTATAGGATAATTACTCTTTTAGCTCTTCTTGAATGGTTTTACTTTTTAAAGTTATATGATATTCAGGTCTACCCCAGTCTTTCTTATGAGCTACCTAATTACTAATAACAATCTTAGAAATAGGTCTTATATTTCCCATACCTAGAAGGTAAACATTCTATCCTCATTGAGTCCCTTGTAATTGGTCATTGGTATATACTTTATATTTCTCTTGGCTCTTGTTTGTCAAATCTTTTATTGAGTTCAAGGTTATTTTTTTCGTTTTTGTTTTTGTTTTTAACAGAGCCTTGAAAGTTTGACATTTGATCAACTGTCCATTTTTTCTTCCATTCAAAATTATGTTTAGCTTTTCTGGGTATGAGATTTTTGACCAGAGGCTCAGTTCTTTTGCTCTTTTACATATATATATATATATATATATATAGAGAGAGAGAGAGAGAGAGAGAGAGAGAGAGAGAGAGAGAGAGAGGGAGAGAGAGGGAAAGAGAGGGAGAGATAGATGTAAATAGATTGATATAGATAGATATAGTAGATATAGATATCTATATCTATCTATATATCTATCAATATCTATATCTATCTCTCTATATCAATATATATGTATATATATCTATATCTATATATATAGTGTTCCAAGACCTGCGATATTTTAGTGTCACCATAGTTAGCTTTTGCGTGATTCTAGTTGTGGAACCATTATATATAACTTGGATTGTTTTTTGTTGTTTGTAATATTTTGTCCTTGATTTGGGTGTTTTGGTACTTAGCTATAATATTCCTGCGAGTTTTCTTTGTAAGATCTCTTTCAGGTGGTGATTGGTGGATTTTTTCTATTTCCACTTTCCCCTCTTGTTCTAATGCTTCAGGACAATTTTCTTTAATTATCTCCTGTACGATTGTATCAAGTCTTTTTTTTTTAATCAGAACTTTCAGGTAGTCCAATTATTCTTAAGTTTTCTCTTCTTAATCTCTTGTTTTTCATATGAGATGTTTCTCTTCTAATTTTTCATTCTTTATATTTTTTTTTAAATTTTTTTCATCTCTTAAAACTTCGCTAACTTCTACTTGCCCAATTCTGATTTCCAAGGAGTCATTTTCTTCCTTAAGATTCTGGATCTCCTTTTCTAATTGGTTGACTTTCTTGTCATAATCTTCTTGTTTTTCTTCTATTCTTTTTATTTTTCTTTTTAATTTTTCCTCAATCTCTCTCATTTGATTTTTAAAGTATTTTTAAAGTTCTTCAATGAATTTTTTTGGGGGCAGGTGAATATTTGATATCACTTTTGGGGGCAGAAAAGAGTTTCTTTGCCTTAGTATCCTCCTCTGAAGATGAACCCAGGTCTTCTCTATTCCCATAGTAGCTCTCTATGGTTGGATTCTTTCTCCTTTGCCTGTGCATTTTTTTTGTGATAATAACTTAGTTTTTATAATTATCTCTATAGTCTTGGGGCATGGGGGTGCTGCCTTTGGCCTCTCATTCTCTTCAGTTCTCCCCTCTGAACTTGAACTCAAACCAAGACCTCCAAACTCCAGTAAGTGCCCACAGCCAGCTATGTCCCAGCCTCACTCCTTCTGCACTCACTGGGCATGGGTTAGTTCCTTCTCACCCCAGGGTGCTCTCCACAGCACAGCTCAGTCTAGCATTCTTTATTAGCAGAGGTTTCCCAGATCTTCCCCAAGTCAGATGCCCACCTCCCCTCACTGTCCCTGGGGTAAAAGTTCCTGTGTCTAGGCTGAGGCAGCCTTCCGATCCAGCTGTTGTATCAGCAGCTTGCCTGACCCTAGCCTGGAGATGTTTATTCTTCACCAGGAGCAAATCTAGTGCAGGGATTTTTCTTCCTATCTTCTCTGATTGTCCCAGAAGGATCTCTGTTCCATCTCTGCCCATATTTGTTTTCGTGACTGTTTTCAGCCAGAGGTGCTATTTTATCTCTTTTGTGAAGGAAAAATTCGAGAGCTTGAAATGTTCTGACCTACTCCTCTGTCTTCCCAGAATCCTCTCCAATATGATTTTTTTTTTTGCATCTCTTTAACACTCCCCAAGTATCTTTCCCCACCCTCTAGACCAGAGAGCCATCTCTCCTAAGAAAGAATGTCACAAAACAATTACAGAGAAAGCAACACAAACTTACTTTCTAATGACCACTTTAAGAAAAAGCAAGTTGAGATAAAGGGAGGGTAGAGGACTGGGGAAAGAGAAAGACACAGGGACACCAACCTGTAAGTACTGCTGAGGAGATTTCTTCTCTGAGAGGGAGAAGGGCTGGGTCAGGGGTCAGGCTAGGGAGATCACCTGGTATATAGCCACAGGTGAGGGAAATGAGGAATCCTCTGTGTCCTAGTCAAAAAAAGTGCCATATTTAGCTTCCTATTTCAACTAATTTTTCTGGTTAACTAGATGCTAAATTCAGTTGTTTCTTTCTGCCAAAGTACAATGCTTCCTATCAATGACCTCAATTTTAGCCCCCCTAGAACAAAGCCTCACTGGCCCATCTTAGAAAGAGCTGTAACTGGGATGAAAGCAGTTTGCTCCATAACTGATAAGTCCAAACCTAAATAGCACACTAGAATGTTGACTGTCTTGGTACCAACATGATGGGGACAGATTAAATTGGGTGTACACACAGACAACAAAAAGGATTAGGGAAATAGTGATATTGAAGTATGAGGAAAGATTAAAGGATCTATGTATATATGTAATGTGGTTAAATCATAGCTATTGTGGATAGGCATGATTAAAAAAAACCTTCAAGGAATACAGTTGGCAGAGAGGGCAAGGAATTATTTTAATGTAAAAGAAGATATAACTTGGAATAATGGAATAAAATTCATGGGAAAAAAACCACTTTGGATTAAAGTATAATAATTAGATTATACTCAGAGCTTCCTCAGGACTTGGGATGCTCAAAAATGAATTCTAAGAGATTCCAGTTGCAAATACTGGGTAATTACTTATGTTTACAATTTCTAAGACAACTATTTAGAACCTTACATGAACTCCAGATAAAATATATGGTGTTCTCTATCTGATTTCATATACAATTAGAATCCCTATGCTCTCATTCTACCTTTGCACCTTCTAAAGAAAATTAAAAATTGGAATAAGAATTCTTTGGAAAGGTAATTAAGCTATTTGTAATATTCCAGGATTTAAGGTGGTGTTATCAGTCATTTTTAATGCTGCCCTTGCTGTGTTTACAAACTGTTCTCTACTAAAACTATGAGATTTCCCCACTACTACCACCAGCAGCATCAAGAGGAAGTTTTTAGAGAGCATGGATCAGATATTAGAAGGTCTATGTTCAAATTCTGGCTCTGTTACTACCTGACTTTATGAAAATCTTTCAGTTCCCTGGGTCTGTTTTCTTATCTGTAAAATGAAGCAAGATCTCTAAAATCTCTTGCAAACTCTAAATTCAGTGATCCACTCCTATTTCAAAATAAATTCTGTTCCCTTTGTCCAAACACTCATAAAAATTTATGTAGAAGCCTACTAACTTTATGTAAAATTTAAAATTGTAAATATTTGCTATTTATGGAATACTATACTTAATTCTTCCCTAGATGAAAAGTGTAATTTATTTTTCATTCATTTATCACTGAAATAAAAGTTATCTATGTAATTATATTTTAACATAGATACATTAATTTTATGAAAAGCATCTGCAAAATTTTTATGCAGAGGAATTGAGGAGGATAAGAACCACATTAAACATTATAAAAGAAGATATAACTGGATAAAAAGATAGTCTAGTTGTAGCAAGAATGAGGAAGAATCAATGAACATGTATTCCACCAGTATCCATTCAATGTCAGGGGACCTACATGAAATTTCCCATTATATTGACTGGAGGCAGCATGGTTCAATGCAGAAAGCATGGTTCCCAATCGAGAAGGCCTACATCCAAATCTTGACTGAGATTTACAACCTGCATGACCTTGAACAAACCACTTAACTTTGGACCTTGGCTTTTTCAGGTCTAAAATGAGGACATTGGACTAGATGACTCCTGAGGTCACTCTTTAGCTCTAGAGCTATGATACTAAGATCCTATCACCCTCTGTAATGAACTTACAGGACAGGCTTGGCCAGCATAAATGGGTTGTGATTTCATCATTGAAGAGATTAAAAACCATGTTGATTCAAAGCATAGGTTCTAAACCTAAGATTTCACTGATGGAGGGCGGAAGTGTCAAACATGCAAGTCAAGCATGTAGCCCAGAACACTTTCTAGAGCAGCCTGAACAAGATTAAAATACAGTTCCTATCTGATTTTCATGTTTTAATATATTAATTAACATATTACTATACTAATTAATTTAATATATTAATTTTTAAAAAAGAAAAAATATATATAAAGTGCTATGTTTTAAGTCAAAATAGGATCTGCAAGAATCATTACGTAGGTTTATTGGGTCCCATTTTTACTGAGGTTGACACCACTGGTATAGAGAATTCTAAACTCTCCCAATGCAGATAAGCAAATGTTCTGCAGTTTATACTCTGAGTGTTGCCTGGGGTATCAATAGAGGTTCACACACAGCCAGTATGTGTCAAAGATTGGACTTAAACCCAAGTAAGTCATCCTTCCTGAAGACAGCCCTCCATCCTTTTTCCTTCAATGCCTCTTTTCAAAGTATGTATATATCAAAGGAAGAATAATAATAATAAAACTGGGGGTCATCCACATGATTTTTGATGTTCTTTCTCCCTCATTTGTTTTCCCCTTGGAATTAAAAACATAGCTGCTACATAAAGCTGCAGAGCCAGAAAAAAAACAAATTTCTTTTAATATTTTCAGAACAGCTTCTTAGATCCAGGCCAAACCATGGACCCAAATTTATCATAACAGGTATTATAATTCCAGACAAAATCTTACCTTTTCTTTTAAGGTGGTCAGTCACAATGAATACTTTGTTTCTACAGCAAGGTATAGGCAAATCTGAAATACATGACTCTTGTTATTTCTGGAAAAGCAAACTGTTAATTTATGTACTCTGAGAATATGCTGAATGGATGTTTAAATTAAAAATAACCCACAATAATTCAATTGATTAATAAATATTTATTAAGCACCTGCTTTGTGCTAAGGGCTGGAGATAAAAAAGAGACAAAAGATGACCCCTGCCCTTAAGGAGCTTACAATTTTAAAAGGGTTTGGGGGTGTGTAACAAGAAAACAAATAAATATGAAGCAAGCTACTAGAAAAATAAAATATAATTGGCAGAAGAAAGACAGTGGAATTAAGAGAGATGGAAGAAGACTTCCTGTAAAAGGTGGAATTTTAGTCGGTACTTAAAGGAAGACAGTACAGTCAGCAGTTGGAGCAGAGGTAGAAGATGATTCCACACATAGAACGAATAGAAAAATAATGCCTGGAATCAAGGGATGAAGTATCTTGTTCCTGGAGCAGTCAGGAGACCAGTGTTGCTGAATGGAAGTATACTAAAAAAATTGTATCACATTACTTTAAAAAAAAAAAAGTCTTCAACAGACTGGAGGACTGAGGGATGGATGCACAGACCCAAATGATTTCTTTTACCTTCCACCCAGGAAATTAGGAGATGGAGCCTTTTCACATTAACTACACATGGAGGTGGGGTATAATTTGCTTGTCTGTAAAGTCAACTTTCTTAAAATTTACCAGCTTTAAGAATTTATACACTTGACAGTAAAATTTTTGTTGTCTGGTAAAAATTTGCAATCGACCAAAGCCAGTTCATGTAGGACTGTCATTGGATTATAGTTGGCTTTCGATAATCTTCTCTGGGTCAAGAGGAAGGCAAACTGAAAGCAATCTTGGGAGATGAGTCTTTGTCTTTCAGTGTTTTATTTTCTTCATTTATAAGTGGGAGTGAGAATTCCAGTGGGTCTTCCTGGGATGCTAGGAGGAATAAATTACTGTGATTTTCAAGTACTAAATAAATGCTTGTTCATTAAATGAAAAACAGTGATTGCACTATTCAAGGACAGAATAAAGTATCTTACTTAGGAAAAGCATAAGAGCAGGACTCTTGACAATTAAAGACAGAGATCAATTTCCTTGTGGAGAAAGGATTGCCTGAATAATGACATATCTTCTAAAGGCATTTCCAGTAAAGTCAGTCAGTTGTGTATTTATGGAGTACCCAGAGGATATAGAATAATGTACTATGTGCTGGCAATTTCACAGTGTGGATGAAACTGAATTTCTGTATTTTACTTCTATTTCTGTTACAAACTTTCTACATGATGATAAGTCAAGTCTTAGGCAGAGTAGCTTAGTGTACAGTACACAGAAAACAAACAAAACGAAAACAAAATAACAAAAACACCCCCACCTAGCCCATCTCCCAAAGCAGGGCTGAGCAGATGTCCAATAATGTTTGGAAAAACATTTTGAGGTCCTCAGATTAAAGCAAAGCAGTTCCACTGAGGCTTCTCACTGTTTGAAACTTAGAAAAGTTTTTTTGACAAGGAGAAAAATTACAAGAGATTAAGAAAAGCCTCTTAAAAACTGAATATATGGTTATAAGGATGTATTTTGTGTGAAAATAAAAATAAATATACCTAACCACAAAATAATTTATCGTGTGAAATAAAAATGAACACTCACTGCATTGAAACTCATTCTCTTGTATGTAATTTGAAGAGATAGTTAACAAATAGTTTTACAAAGACTCTATTTCTATTATAATAAGTAATTGATGTAGACTTAACCATTTTGCCTGATGGATTTCAGAAGGAAGAGTGACAGTTGCTCACTGTACCATTATTAAAAAGCTGTATTCTGGATGATTTGTTTTTTGTAGTGTATTTTTTAAAGGCATTTGTATGCTGCATGAAATGAGAAAACAATCTGCCCATAAAGGAGCATTGTTACAGCTGTTTTCTTGAAGCACTTTATGCAATATTTTAAAAATTAGAACTATAGCTCATCAAGATACTTGAGTGGCAATATGGTCTAGGAATCAATCATGACCAAGGGCATGGAAGTCCAGGAATCACATGCCCCCTTCATCACTGACCTACCATCTGACCCTGGGTAAGTCTTTTCACCTCTCTGTCCCAGTTTCCTGATTTAGTAAAAAGGAGTAATAATTGCCACCTGCCTCAAAGGCATGTTGTGAGGATAAATGAAATAATTTTTGAAAAGCATTTTGAGCTCTTGGAAGGAAGGCACTATGTCAGAACAAAGCTTTATTGTAATTATTATGTAGTACCTTTCAGCAAAGAATCTTGGAGCACTTCACAAAACATTAACTCATTAATCTTCCCAGCACTCCTGTGAGAGGATACCATTATCCCCATTTCACAAAAGAGCTACCTGCAGAAAAAGGTTAAATGACTTGCCTAAGATAACACCAGTGATAAACATTTAAGTCAAGAAAAGGTTGCCAGAATCCTGGCTCACACAGTCCATTCTCTATATGACTACTCGATATGCCTTCCTTTTCATACATGCAAAGTCATCTGAGCAACCAGATAGTATGGCAAAGAACCTAGAGGACCAAGGGCCAAAAAAGTGGCCAAGTTCCTATTGATTAAAGAGGGACAGATTACAATCTTCTACTTAGCTGCCCTATTACAGAGAGGAAAGAGATGTAAGAAATAACCGCAGTGCCTAACCCCTTCATTTTCTAAAAGCTTTTGCTCAAGTATTTTTCAACCCTCCTCTTTTAACCTGACACCTTTTAGGATGTTCCTGTCTCTTTGCCAACAAAACAACTCATCACTTTTGAATACAAAGGTAGCAGTTTAACAACCAAAAGAATAATCTTAAAATACTTCATTCAAAAAAGCTTTCCCTTCCTAATACCATTTTTCCTGCTGAATCAAGTGAATATGTAGCTAAGACAGGTGGTACTAATCCACCTCCTAAAGAGGAAAAGGAAGAATGCTAGCTATTTTACATATACTTAAGGAAAAAGCATTTGGAAGTACATGTATTACAATAAAAATATCAAATCTGAAACCATTCCTATTTGTAACATGTATAAAGTTTCGATTTGTGCTTTAATGCATGCTTCATTGAGGTTATGGTCAAGGTATGGAAATATTATATAAACAGATCAAGGAAAGAAAGCACAATAGTAAGTAATATTTTACAAATTTTATCTCATATGATCCTCACAGCAATAGCCCTAAAGGTTCGGTACCATTATCTCCATTTTCCATTTGAAAAAACTGAAGCAAACAGAGGTTAAGTGGCTTGCCCAAGATCACACAGCTAGTAAATGTGTAAAGCTAGATTTGAACTCAGGTCTTGTGATTCCAGACCCAGTGATACCAACTGCCACAGGTATCCATTAATCTTGATTAAGCATCCATGAATCAATTATTGAATAAACAATTTATCTTAATCTGGGAGTATTCCTAAATTAGTGACAAATTTCTTCAGTGGCAATATGTTTTCTATGTACTTTAAGTAAAAGTTATAAATTATTTGTAAGTAGGTCTCTTAATTTTTTTGATCCTGTACTACTACTTAGGAAAAAACAAACAAACAAACCATGTAGCACATCCCTGCAATACAGAGGATAAGAGATGAATAAGTGAATTCACTGGTTTTGGGTATTCTTGGATTAGAAAATTTCTTCTACCTATGTAGGTCACCCTTCACTCCGAAATGTACAGTATTAGAGAGTAGCCTGGGATACCAGGAAGTTAAGTGACTTGTCCAGTCTCACAATCAGGACTTCAACCCAGGTCTTCCTGACTCAAAAGCCAATTCTCTATCCACTCTACCATTTTGCCTGCCATTTTGTTTCTTAACTGTCCAACAAAACTTTTTTTTTCTCTTGAGAACAATGTTATTGTTCATTACTTGCAAAACAATAAAATAAAAAATCCCCTGGGGGAGGGATAGAGTAAATGAAACTAAATAATAACTGAGTTAGTAATGAATTATTCAGTTAATTTATTGATGTAGGTAGCCAAGCAAGCAGATTTTTATTAGATAATTATTTGAAAAATACAAAAAAAATCAAATAATAAGACATAAGTTAGTAAATATAATGGCTTTTCAGTAAGAGTCTTGTTTTTCTGCATGTATACACTTATACACATTATAAGAATAAGTAAAAGTGAATTGTCTTTGATTTCACCTTGGCAGAAAGTCTTCCACTCTAAATCCATTCCTATTGTTTAGTGGATGGCACATCCTCACTTTTAGATATTCAATTATGTTTTTGCATGCATGCGAGGAAGAGCGAAAATCAAGTTTAACTGGAGTACAGAATGAAGGTTTATGGATGTTGGGTGATATTGGTCAAGATAGGTTGGGGCTTGATTGGGAAAGGCTTTAAAAGTCAAACACTAACTTCTTTCCTTCCTCTGGTCCTCTTGGCCTTCCTTCTTACCAAAATGAAAAATGAAAATGACTTCTTGTTGGTCACTCCCTTGAAGCACAAAGCCTGCCCCACCCTCTGAACAACAGAACCTGCCTAGCCACTTCTGTGGGTGAGTAGGTTAGACTTAAGTTCTAACTGCCCAGGGTAGAACAGCTACTACACAGAGGATGAAAGGTTGGGAGCTTTCTCAAGGACAGGATGGGAAGTAATAAGATAGAGTGGGGTGGTGTGTTGAACAGGAATCAGTAAGTGTGTTTTATTTTGAAGATCAGACCTTTGTAGGGAGGGTGGGATGAGACTTATCTTCTTGCCAATCAAATGGTTTGTCACTCACTCCTGAGTGATGCCATGGTTCTTGAGGCTTTGGAGACAGCTGTTCAAGTGGATGAAGTACCAGATATGTACTCTGAGTCTTTTCTCAAATTCTTACTATCTGTGTGATCCTGGGGAAGTCATTTAAAAAACTAACTTCTATTTGCCTCAGTTTCCTCATCTGTAAAATTGGTATGATAAAGTACCTACCTCACAAGGTGGTTGTGAGGACCGAATAAGATGATATTTGTAAACTGCAAAATAGAATATGCTTAGTCACCATTTGTAGGAAACCATGCACAAGTTTGGGGAGGTGAGGTAGGGAGGGGAAGAGAGAGAGAGGTCCTATTCATGTATATCAAGTCATTGATAACGGACTTACCATGAAGAATGATGGAGTCACCTTAGATATAGAGCCAGAAGAGCTGATGTCTTGATGGATTACAAAAGAGACTGTTATTCTTTCTTCCTTTTCTTTCCAACCTCTAAATAAGAGTACTTTTTTAAGGTATATTCTCAGCTCCAAGGGGCAATCAGCCCTTTCCCCACTTAGCCTCTATATTCCTTTCTCCCACAAATTTCCACAAGGTTAACTGTAACTAGGAATGACTAGAATAGAGTATAATGGTAAGGGAAAAAGAACCCTACTACATGTGCTACATTAGATGGTTACTATAGGGGAAAAGCTTTATCCACTATTAAATGATAGTGATTTGAAGAAGTGATTTTTACCACTTTTGGCAGCAATAATCAGATGGTATCATAGTGTAGACTATATTGAGCTGGCCTTAGAGTCAAGATAATCTGGGGTCAAGTCTTGCCTCGGACAGTACTGGCACGTGAGTAGAGACAAGTCCCTTCACCTCTCAATATCCCAGGTAACTCTCTAGTGAGCCAACAAGCATTTATTAAGCTTCCTTACATGCTTAGGGGAGATATATGGCACAGTGGATAGGGCATAGGACCTAGAGTCAGGAAGACCTGAGTTTAAATCTGGCCTCAGACACTAACTAGCAGTGTGACCCTGAACAAGTCACTTCACATTGTTTGCTCCTTTTCCTTATCTATAAAATGAGCTGGAGAAGGAAACGGCAAACTACTTCAGTATATTTGCAAAGAAAACCCCAAGTGAGGTTGTAAAGAGTCAGACATAACTGAAATGACCAACAATAACTATTTACTTACTATAGGCATCACAGATACAAAGGAAGGTAAAGGTAGTTCTTACTCTCAAAGACTTTACATTCAAATAGGGCATATAACAATCATGTTGTTTCTACAAATGAAGAAACTGAGGCAAACAGGGTGAAGTGCCTTACCTAGGGTCCCACAGCTTGCAAGTGTCACAGGCCAGATTTAAACTCAGGTGTTCCTGACCCCAGGCTTAGCACTCACCCACTGAGACACTTAGCTGTACTGCCATGACAATGATAGCTTATATTTATATAGCATTTAATATGTTCTCAGAATTCTGCTAAGTGCTTTATTATTGCTATCTCATTTGTTTATCACAACAGGTGCTGTTATTATCCTTACTTTGTAAATAAGGAAACTGAGGCAAATAGAAGTTAAATAATTTACCTAGGTTCTTACAGTTAGTACATATGTGAGGCTGAACTCAGCTCTTCCTGACTCCAGACCCAATGCATGCTGGCCACTTTTGCCACATAGCTGCTATGTAAATGTCTAGGTTAGTCTCTCTCTCTCTCTCTCTCTCTCTCTCTCTCTCTCTCTCTCTCTCTCTCTCACACACACACACACACACACACACACACACACACACACACACAGACAATATAAAGAAAATTGAGAGGACATGACATCTGTAGCTGAAGGGCCTGAGGAAGACCTCCTGTAAAGGGATATGATTTGACCAGAAGCCAGAGAACTCAAGGCAAAGAAATGAAGAGACATAGGGTACAACCAAAGTGATGGCAAAGGGATGGGACACAAATTGTCATGTTCATGGAATTTTGTTGTAGCTGGATCATAGAGTGAGAAGAACAGAAAGGTAAGAAGGGGGCAAATTATCAAAAGCTTTAAATAACAAAGAAACTATATATTTGATCCAAAAAGTAATAAAGAGCCACTAGAGCTCACTGAGGTTATGTGCTATGCTTTAGAGAAAAATCATCTTGAGTACTAAATAGATGATAGAATGGAGTAGAGACTTGAGAGCAGGGAGATCAATTGGAAGGCTAATGGAATGATGCAGGTGAGAGATCCTGAGCTAGAGTGATGGTTGTATACCTAAGGAAAGAAATATGTGTGTGTGTGTGTGTATGTATATATATATATATATATATATACATATATATATGCACACATATATATATGCACACATATATATATACACATATGTATGTATATATGTATATGTGCGTATGTATGTGTGTGTGCATAATATTTTAAAGGCAAAAAAGATATGGCAAATAATTGATTACTTGAGTAAAGGGAGAGTTAGGAGTAGAGGAGAACACCAGGTTTGTAGGCCTGGATAACTGGGAGGGTATGTGCTCCCTCAATAGTAAAGAGGAAATTCACTAGAGGGGAAATTTTGGGGAGAAGATGTTTGGCCATGTTGAGGTTAAGATGACTATAAGGCTTCCTCTTTGATGGCAATTGGTGATGTGTGACCAAACTCAGAAGAGTCTAGGGCTAAATATATAAATCTGAGAGTCATCCATATAAAGATGATAATGGAGCCCATCAGGAGCTAATCAAATTACCAAGTTAAGTAATACAGAGCAAAAAGATAAGAGAGACTATGCAGGACAAAACCTTCCTAGGGATGTGTTAGAGGAAAGTTGTACTGGCTTATGAGAACCTATAATTACATTTTCAGGAATCAGTCAGATGCTATAAATCAAGATAGATTTATTGTTTTTGTTGATTGTATAGACTTAAGAAAATGATGGAGAAAATGTTAGTAAAGAGATTTAACCTTAAAAGTGTACATTTTTATTTCTTAAAGCTGGTTACTGTATATTTACCAGCACATCCCTAGGAGACACCCACAGTTAGCATAAGTGAAACAAATGAAGAACCAGTGAAAAGAGATTTAGAATTGGTCAGAGAAATAAGAGGAAAACCAGGAGAGATCAGTCTCATGAAAACCGAGAAAGAAGAGACTATCCAGGAGAAGAGGCTAATCTACTGTGTCAAATGCTTCACAGAGGTCCAGAAAGTCAAATTTTGGGAAAAGTCATTAGATTTGGCAATTCAGAGATGATTTTAGAAAGGGCATTTTTGATAAGGTCACAAGTCAAATTTCAGAGTTTAGAAGAGAATAAAAGTAGAGATACTGAGTATGTTTTACTCAGTAAATACTGAGTATGTTTTTTCTCAAGGAATTTAACTATGAAATGAAGGAGAGAAACTGAATAATAGTTAGCGAGGACAGTGGGCTCTCTTAATACTATAATTTGAAGAACAGCTGCTTATTTACATTGGTACTGAGTGTTTCACTGTGTGTTCCCTACATCAGGTGTAAGTAAAGTACAGATCTGGCTCCCCACCTGTTAGCTCACAAGCTGAGAATGGTTTAAAAATCAAAAAAAGAATGATATGTTGTGATGTGAAAATTAATTTTGACTATCCCAAAGTAAAGTTTATTGGAAAATAGCCATGCTCTTTCATTTACATATGGTCTCTGCTTGCTTTTGAACTACTGTAGCTCAGTTGAGTTATTGTGACAGAGACATATTAACCACTCCCATATCTTTGCACTGCTGTTCTACAAATCACAGTAATGCAGTTATAACTAAAGAGCTTTTCCTGTATATTGCCAGATCATAACTTTTCACTATTATTATTATTGCTAGTGCACATCCATCATGTTAAAATAAGAAGAGAAAAAATTATGGGTTTTTTTTTGAGCTCAAGGTCAAGATTAAAATTTTTCTGAATGAGAACTGTCTTCAGCCACTATTATCAGATACTGAATGGCTTTAGAAATTAGTTTGGTTTTTGTTTTTTGTATTTTTTTGCTGATGACAATATTTTTTTAATGAATGCAACCTAAAATTACAAAACAAAACCGTTCTTAAATATGAAACTTATTCTACAGTAAAGTAAATTCAGCAACATATAGTGTTGGAATCACAAGTAATGTCTAACTGCTTTATAAACTTCCCTTGCTCTCAAAAGTTAAAACAAGTGACATCTCCATTCCCAGACAAATTCAGAGTTATATTTCTTGAACTCAAACTACAGTTCCAGCAGCTTTTTTTATCTCAATGCAAATGAAAATTAAATTTTTGCATTCTAAAATCCAACTGTTCCATTGAAGAATTTCAATCAAAAGTGATTAAGATACAATGATAGGCTAAAAGACAAATATGAAGGCAAGAATCTAATCGAATTCTATAAATGTCTTCCAAGCAATTAATATGTTCAGTTTAAATTATATACTCATGGACTGATATCAGTATCTGTGTGAAAAGATATTTTAAAAGACGAAATACAAAAATCTCTTTAGAGATCAGGATTAACAGATGAATATGTTGATTAATTTTATGATGGCACTAATTTTAAACCTCAGTTAAGTGTAATATAGTCCATCCAAGAAATGAATACCTTTCTTCTCATAATTAAACCTATATTATGAAAATGGTATTATGTTTTGAATCTCATCAACAAAAATTTATATAAATTTGTTTTCTTTCATTATGTAAGTACCTATGCAAGTTCCTTGATTTTGTTGACCTCTCATTTTCAAAAGCTTAAAAATTTTACTATCTAGTCCCTTACAGAAAACGTTTGACAACTCCAGTTCTATGTCATTCATCTAACAGGTATGGAAAAAGATAACAACACAAACAAACAACACCAACACCATTAACAAAATATCTTCATTTATAAAGATTTTTTTTTAAAGGAGGCTCTCTGTATGACAGTTTCAAAGGTAGACATAACTTTACAGATACAGCTCTAATTACATCCAGATCCTTAAATTTTCCTTTCTAATTCCATCTCAGAAGTGGATTTGAATTTCCTGGTAAAACTCATAAAATAAAAACTAGAAACCTGTTCTATTGAAGAGGGTAAGTGATCTCTTCTTTTCTAGCTCTATATCTTCATTGAAGTGATGTAGTTTCCACACCTGGATTGTTTTCTTAAATATTTTACTCCACCAGAATGAACAGATCAAAGACAGAAAATATCTATAGTAACAGATTTCAGGAAGGAGCAAAATTTCTCTGAAAATCAAGCTGGTTTTTCATGAATTAATTCCTCTATATCTAACTCAGTCATAATTTCAAAAGTTGAATATATCAAGATAAACAATGTAAGTGAGTTGTACCTAGAAAGTAAGAAGCCGTAGGATTTTATGAAAAGCACACTAGGAACTTGAAGTAGGAATATTTCCTCTTTTACAAAATTAACCTTGGATGAAAGTCTAAAAGCTATTACTGCCAAAAAAAAAAAAAAAAAAAGTCTTGGACGTTTGTGAAGTGCTACCTGGATAGCTTGTTTTAAATAATGATAATATTTTGTAATATATCTGTATTATCAACTAACACTAGTAATGCTGTGCTTATTAGCATATCAGCATATTTTAGCTAATTTAGCATATCATCCACACCCCACTTTTGTCAATAATATTTTCACTCTAAAATGGAAAGAAGGGGAAATTACTAGGAGTATGTGTCCCTATTGTATCCTCAGGAACTTTTACCAATCATTAAAATTCTTGCCTCTATTATAGTAAAAAAAAAGTTGTAGGGGGGAGAAGCCAAGATGGTGGAGTAGAAAAACTCACATATGCTAGCTCCTAATCCACAGCCCATATATTTTCTGCAAAAAGAACTCCCCATAAATTCTGGAGCACTGCAAGGCACATAGAAACACAGTGGAAAAGATCTTCGTTCCAGAGAGCCCTGGAGAGCCATCCCCAGGGGTCCATCATGCTCCAGACAGTGGAGTCCACCCCTGTGCTGCCCTGACCACGCGGCCCCAGAGGAGCAGATCTGAGCAGGCTTCAGGGACGGAATCTCCGGCAGTCACAAAGGTCCCTCCACCCACAGATGCTCCAGGTCAGTGAGAGAGACTTCTGGGCTGGCTGAGAGGGGAGCAGGGTGTCTCCATGGCTCAGGCCCCCTCGGGAGGCAGCAGCAGAGGCAGCGGCAGAGGCAGCGGTGGCCTGGGACTCCCAGAGCAGACAGGATCTCCATTACAGAAGGTCTCTGCATAAACTCCCTGAGGGAACTGAGCCTGGGAGGTGGCCCTGCCCCCACCCAAGCACCAGAACTTAAGCTCAAATTGAATAGCAGCTGCTCCTGCCCCTGAAAGCCCTGAGACTGGGAAGCAGCATTTGAATCTCAGACCCCAAGCACTAGCTGGGAAGATCTAGGTGGGAGTGGACAGGAATCTCAGAAGTCAAGTAACTGGCTGGGAAAATGCCCAGAAAAGGGAAGAAAAATAAGACTATAGAAAACTACTTTGATGGTGTACAGATGTTCCCGCCTTTCAATTCTGATGATGAGGAACAATTCTTACCATCAGGGAAAGACATGGAGGTCGGGGCTTCTGTATCCCAGATATCCCAGGTGGATGTCCGGTGGGCTCAGGCCATGGAAGAGCTCAAAAAGGATTTTGAAAATCAAGTTAGACAGGTGGAGGAAAAAACTAGGAAGAGAAATGAGAGAGATGCAAGAAAAGCATGAAAAACGGGTCAATACCTTGCTAAAGGAGACCCAAAAAAATGCTGAAGAAAATAACACCTTGAAAAATAGGCTCGGGGGACGGAGTCAAGATGGCGGAGTAGAAAGACGCACGTTTACGAGCTCCGAACCCCACAGCCCATAGAATTAATGTAAAAAGAGATCCCCATAAATTCTAGACCACTGAAAGGTGTGCAGAAACAGAGTGGAAGAGATTTCCATTCCAGAGAGCCCTGGAGAGCCATCCCCAAGGTCCTTCGTGCCCCGGAAAGCGGACCCCAACCCAGTGCTGCCCTGGTCGCGTCCCCAGAGAAGCTGACCCGAGCAGGCTTCAGGGACGGAACCTCCGGCAGATGGGAAAGTCCCTCTGCCCACAGAAGCTACAGGTCAGTGAGAGAGATGGCTAGGCTGGAGGAGGGGAGCGGAGTGTCTCCGTGACTCGGGCCCCCTCGGGAGGAAGTGGCGGTGGCAGAGGCAGGGGCAGGAAGCGGCAGAGGCAGCAGCTGCGGTGGCGGCCCGGGACTCCCCCAGCAGCAGGCAGGATCTTCATTACTGAAAGTCTCTGCATAAACCCCCTGAGGGAGCTGAGCCTGGGAGACATCCCTGCCCCACCTTGCTCCATTCCTGAAGGTCTCTGCATAAAGCCCCTGAGGGAGATGAGCCTGGGAGGCGGCCCTGCCCCCACCCCAGCACCAGAACTAAAGCTCACATTGATTAGCAGCCGTGCATGGCACGAAAAAGCCCATTTGAATCTCAGACCCCAAGCACTAGCTGGGCAGATCTAGGCGGGGGTGGACAGGAATCTCAGAAGTCAAGTAACTGGCTGGGAAAATGCCTAGAAAAGGGAAGAAAAATAAGACTATAGAGAGTTTTTTTTGAACAGATGCAAATGATCCCAACTTTCGGATCTGATGAGGACATATTCTTGCCATCAGGGAAAGATGTGGTGGGCGGGGCCTCAGTACCCCAGACATCCCAGGGGGATGTCGGGTGGGCTCAGGCCTTGGAAGAGCTCAAAAAGGATTTTGAAAAGCAAGTTAGACAGGTGGAGGAAAAAACTGGCAAGAGAAATGAGAGAGATGCAAGAAAAGTATGAAAAACGGGTCAATACCTTGGTAAAGGAGACCCAAAAAAATGCTGAAGAAAATAACACCTTGAAGAATAGACTCACTCAATTGGCAAAAGAGGTTCAAAAAGCCAATGAGGAGAAGAATGCTTTCAAAAGCAGAATTAGCCAAATGGAAAAAGAGGTTCAAAAGCTCACTGATGATAAAAGTTCTCTCAAAATTAGAATGGAACAGATGGAGTCTAATGACTTTACGAGAAACCAAGAAATCACCAAACAAAACCACAAGAATGAAAAAATGGAAGAGAATGTGAAATATCTCATGGGAAAAACAACTGACCTGGAAAATAGGTCCAGGAGAGACAATTTAAAAATTATGGGACTACCTGAAAGTCATGATCAAAAAAAGAGCCTAGATATCATCTTCCATGAAATTATCGAGGAAAACTGCCCTGACATTCTACAACCAGAGGGTAAAATAAGCATTGAAAGAATCCATCGATCACCACCTGAAAGAGATCCAAAAAGAGAAACTCCTAGGAACATTGTGGCCCAAATTCCAGAACTCCCAGCTCAAGCAGGAAAATCTTGCAAGCAGCTAGAAAGAAACAATTCCAGCATTGTCAAAATAAAATCAGGCTAACTCAAGATCTAGCAGCTTCTACATTAAGGGATTGAAGGGCATGGAATAGGATATTCCAGAAGTCAAAGGAACTAGGACTCAAACCAAGAATCACCTACCCAGCTAAACCAAGTATAATACTTCAGGGGAAAATATGGTCGTTCAATGAAACAGAGGACTTTCAATCATTCTCGATGAAAAGACCAGAGCTGAAAAGAAAATTTGACTTTCAAACACAAGAATGAGAAGAAGCATGAAAAAGTAAATAGCAAAGAGAAGTCATAAGGGACTTACCAAAAGTGAACTGTTTACATTCCTACATGGAAAGACAATATTTGTAACTCTTAAAACTTTTCAGTATCCAGGTAGTTGGTGGAATCACACACACACACACACACACGTACATGCATGCACGCACACACACATGCACGCACATACAGAGACAGAGAGCACAGAGTGAATTGAATAGGATGGGACCATATCTTAAAAGAAATTAAGGTAAATGGTGAGAGAGAAATGTAGTGGGAGGAAAGAGGGTGAAATGGAATGGGGTAAATTATCTCATTCAAGAGGCAAGCAGGAGACTTTTTAGTGGAGGGAAAAAGAGGAGAGCTGAGAAAAAAACAAGAAGTTTACCCTCATCACATTCAACTAAAGGAAGGAATAAAATGCACACTCATTTTGGTATGAAAACCTATCTTACAATACAGGAAAGTGGGGGAGAAGGAGATAAGCAGGGTCGGGGGGGATGATGGAAAGGAGGGCAATGGGAGGAGGGAGCAATTTGAAGTCAACACTCGAAGAGGGACAGGATCAAAAGAGAATAGAAACAATGAGGGGCAGGATAGGATGGAGAGTAATTCAGTTAGTCTTATACAACACGAGTATCATGGAAGTCATTTGCAAAACTACACAGATAGGGCCCATATTGAATTGCCTGCCTTCCCAAAGGAAATGGGTAGGGAGGGAGGGATGGGGAGAATTTGGAACTCAAAGTTTTAGGAACAACTGTTGAGTACTGTTCTTGCTACTAGGAAATAAGAAATGCAGTTAATGGGGAATAGAAAGTCATTTGGCCCTACAGGAGAAAAGAGAAGATGGGGACAAGAGAAGGGAGGGATGATAGAAGAGAGGGCAGAGTGGTGATAGGGAAAATTAGAACGCTCAGTGTATTGGGGTGGGGGGAGGGGATAAAAGGGGAGAAAATTTGGAACCCAAAATTTTGTGAAAATGAATGTAAAAAGTTAAATAAATAAATTTATATTATATTAAAAAAAGTTATATTAATAGTTAAATGGATCACATATATTTAAACAATTGTTGAATGCCAAGCATGGTAGGGGAGAGAAAGAAGAATTAAAAAAATGTCTTTCTTCCTAGTTTACTAGCAAATGGGACAGGTATAACATGTACTCAAGTAAACATACAGAAGAGGCAGCATGTTGGGGTGGTATGATAAAAAGAATGTGATATTTGAATAGAAGTACAAAGTGTTTTGAGAATTGAAAAGCAAGAGATCCCTTCCAACTGAGTGAATGGAGTAATATTTTAGCTGAGATTAGATGGTTGAATATGGGATAATGAATGTTTCAGGAAGAGAGAAGGAAATGAACAGATTTGCAAGTAGAAGAAGAAAAAGTCAGACATGCCCAAAGAATAAGGAGTAGCCCAAGACAGGTTAGGGTGAAGAAGAATACTGAGATAAGGCTAGAAAGGTAATAACCACACTAGGAAATCTGAGGTCATAAATTCTGTTTGCAGATATCCTGATCCAGTTAGAAGTTTTACTTCTCTTACCCATTTACTTATGAAAGTGGTTCTCAAACATTTTGTTTTCTCCATGACATCAAATAATTCTTTGCCATAAGGAATTGTCACACATTGCCAAAGAGTCAGGAGAAATACTTAAGCAGGTGATTCTTAGTTCCATATAATTCGCAGTACTCCAAGCTAAAACTAGGGCACCACAGTATACTCATTTAGAAGCTCTGACTTGTGTGGTAGAATACTAAGCTTCAACCTGAGGATCGGTCAATGTCTTGTCTTACTGTGTCATTCTCAGAGAAGCAGAAACACAGTTTCTCACTCTTAGACTCCTACCTGGGATAACAAGTCACTAAAGCACCTTTGATTCATGAAAAAAATTTCACTGGGTAGCTGCTGCATGTCCAGATTATTATGTTCTAATTTCTCCATAGAGTTTAAGAAAAACTTGGGAAATTAGTAACCCAACACCCCAAACAAGAAAAGTTATACTGAAGATAGAAACAAGGAAGAAGGAGTAGGAAAAGGGGCAGTGTATGTTATGTCATGATGGTTCTTGGAGAAAAAGGAATATGGCTGCCTAGATGCAAAGGAATTTAGATGAGTTTTTGTTTGTTTGATGATCAGAGGGGTCATGTGTAGGTTGACCACTACGTGGAAAGCTTTGTGAATTCTGTAAATTCACAGAAGAGGGACAAGTTCCAAACCACAGAGATCTATATAAAGTGGATAGACAGGAAGCAATATCCAAGGGAGCAAGCCAGGTTCAGAATCTAAGAACTGAGCTAAGTCAAGACGAATCAAATAGTTATCAGGTTTCCTGGTGGGTACAAAGCAGATTTCATTTTGAAGTCTAGGAGAAATGGATAGCACAACATAATTATCACCATTAATCTGAGGAGAGGGTCTATTCTCTGCTCTGGTTTTATGTACTTTGCTCAGTATGAACAGAAAAAGGTTAGCAAGGATGTTTATATCCAAAATGAGGCAAGACATTGCAAATGTCTGTAGCCATTGACTGGAGCACCGAAAGACAGAAAGATCTCCTAGAATGTTCGGAAAGCAGACTAGCCCCATCCAAGCCAATGCCAGAGAGCCAACTATTCCCTTAGTTTAACCATTTTACTAACCTGGAAAAAACAAAAGACATTATTCTTAGATAAGATAGTGTTGGAAACATGACTACTGTTTCATATGGAGAAAGTATTTTTTCTTGACAATTTTTTCAAAATGCAAATGGCAAGAAAGGTAGAAGAGGGAAAATGTGAGTAAATACAGTTAGAAGCTTTTTAATATCTGAACTTAGAGGAATTTAATCTCAACTAAAATTTTTTGTTCACACATTCCATGCCATTGTAGCTGCCAGTTATTTTCCAAAATGGTACATGTTTAGGAGTTGTGCATGTCAGTCTAAGCGTTTACTGGTGGTATCTCATTTACTTCATCTATAGATGTTACTGAAAGAACACACACCTTAGTGGGCAGAATTTGTTTCTTCCCTCCTCCATCTGTAGCTCTGGTCTAAAAATATAGACTTGGGGCAAATGCATATCAATGACATATGGCTTGTAAAAGGAAAAAAAATCTGCCTATGTAAACTCTCTCTTATGCTACTAAGTTGCTCTAACAAAGAGAAATAAAATGGCACAGTAACAAACTTACAGCCAGTTTGGATGTTGGATAGAGCCAAAAATCACAGCAACCAAGCAAAATAGATGTTCATCTATCACTGACATGATGTCACAGATTTCCTTTTAAATGCCATACCAAGATGGATTTCTTTTAATTCTGAAAAAGCCAGGATACTATTTAAAGACAAATAGTTTATTTTATTATAAAGAATTTCAGTAAAATCTATGTCTCTTTTAAATTAATTTGTACCAAGGCCTCTGATACTATCTACAGAGACAGCTAAGTGGCAGAATATATATGGTGCTGAATCTGGAACCAGGAAGATCTGAATTCAAATCTGACCTCAGGGACCTACCTAGGTCAGTCACTTAACCTCTGTGTGCTTCATTTTCTTCAGCTGTAGAAAGGAGACAATAATAGCACCTACCTGTCAGAGTTGTTGTAAGGATCAAATAAAATAATATTTCTTCAAAAACAGCACAATTCGTGGCCCATGGTAGGTGTTATGCAAATGCTTATTCCCCTGCTTCAGTTTCAACAGAGCTATAATCTCAATGTGAGGACATTCTCTAGTGGTGTAAACTATACTCCATCTGTACTTTCTCCTATTGTGTAAGAAACTCTTAATGATGTCTTCCTATCAATCTTCCTCCTGGGTCCACCTAGCTTATCAGAGCATGGTAAGATCATAGAATTTGTAGTTAATAGGAACTTTAGAAATCATCAAGTCTCTCATTTTGCTAACTAGATAGCTGAGATTCCTGTTAAGGCTTGTATGGGTCACACAGAGTAAACATTGGAGGCTAGATTTGAATTCATATCCTTCTGACTCCAGGTTCAGTGCCCCATTATATATGGTGCCTCTCAAAACTTGCTAAAGACCCTCTAAGTCTCTTAAGGTCATGAGGATACATCAATCAGTAGGCATTTATCACATGCCAAGCACAATTGTGCTAATTTCTGGAGGTTCAAGAACAAAAGAGAAATAGTTATTGCCTTCAAAGAGATTTAAATTTAACATAAGATATATACACAAAACACACATGTGTATATATATACACATAATAGATACAAAATTATTACAGGTTAGTTTTGGGGAGTTTACTAACAGCTAGAGAGATAAGAAAAGGCTTCCTGCAGAAGATGGTGCTTAAAATAAGTCCTGAAGAAAACCTGGAATTCTAAGAGATTAAGATGAGGTGGGAATGCCTTCTGGGCATGGGGGACAAGCAGCCCAAAACCAAAGAGACAAGTGCTGGAACACTGCATGGAAAAAATAGCAGAGTATCACTTTGTCTACATAACTGAGTGAATCAAGGGGATTGATGTAAAGGAGACCGGGAAGGTAGAAAGTAGCTAGGTTGTAAAGAGATTTAAATTCCAGATCCCAGAGATAATACAGTCACTGGAGTATATTGAAAAAAGGAATAGTATGATCAGATCTTTATTTCAGGAAAATCATTTTGCCAGCAGTGTGGCATGAAGGATGGATTGGAGTGGGAAGACACTTGAGGCAAGGATTCCAAATAAGAGTCTCTTGTCCAGGCAAGAGATAACAAAGACTTTAACTAAGAGGTGATTTATTTAAGAGATATTATGAAAGAGATAAGATTTGGCAAATGACTAGATATATGGACTGAGAGTAAGGAGTTGAGTACGACAATTAGATTATGAACCTGCGTAATTAAAAGGATGATGGTGCCGCTAACATTATTAGAGATATTTGGAAGAGGGTAGGGCTTAGTAGGAAAGATAATGAGTTTTTCTTTGAACAGGTTGAATTGGAAACATTGAGACATCCAGTTTGATACGTGTAGTAGGCAATTCACAATGCAAGACTCTCAAGGGAGAGACGACACTAAATATGTCGGTCTGGGAATCATCTGCGTAGAACTGGTAATTGAACTCATGGGAGCTGATAAATTCATCAAGTGAAAAAAAGAGCCCCAGACAGAGCCTTAGGGTACACTACCATTTAGTTGGTGTGATATGATGAATTATCAAAGACTCGGAGAAGGAGCAGTCAGGTCGTAAAAGAACAAGGCGAGAGCGGTGTCATAAAGACCCACAGAATAAAAATATATCTAGGAGTAGAGAGCATCCAACAGTGTTGAATGCAGCAGAGAGATCAAGTGAGATGAAGTTTCAGAAGAGATCATTATATTCTACAATTAAGAAATCATTGGTAACTTTGGATGCACCCATTTTGGATAAGTGATGAGATCAGAAGCCAGACTGCAAGCAGGCAGGAAGAAAGGGAGAACACAAAGGGAAAGAGGAGGAACTTAGTGCAGGATTTTTCAATGAGTTCGACTGAGAAGGGGGAGATATAGAGTATAATAGTAGGAATGGTAGGATGAAGTGAGGAGTTTTGAAAGGATGGGGCAGACTTGGGGTGTTTGTAAGGCAGCAGGGCAGGAACTAGGAAATAAGATACCAAAGCATCACATATGCTGTTATGTCTCTCAATTTTCCAGTCATCCAACTCTCTGATTATACCTTATACCTCTTGTGTTTAAGTCATCCTGAGTAATATGTCACATCCCATTTATGTACAACATGCAATGCTTTATTGCCCTTTGTATCTGAGTTAAATAACAATCACCGTAGAAAAATAAAACAGGAATAGTTATGTGGTTCAACTGTGCCTGGAGTCAGGAAAATATGAGTTCAAATGTGGTCTCAGATGCTTACCATCTACATGACCTGGGCAAGTTACTAAAACTTTGTTTTCCTCAGTTTCCTCAAGATGGAGATAATAATATCAATGACCTCCCAGGGTTGCTGTGAGAAACAAATGAGGTAATAATTGTAGAGGGCTTATAATAGTGCCTTGCACATAGTAGCACTGTATAAGTGTTAGATTATTACTATTATTTATTATTAGAAAAGGATTCACCTTAGAGAAGAATATATTGCAGTGGAGTGTTATACTTGGAATCAGGAAGAAAGATCTGAATTTGACCCTGGGCAAATGAGTTTTCCTTTTTGACCTTCAATTGCATCAGTAAAATTAAGGTACTGGTAATACTTAACTGCATAAGGTTATGTGCTTGAATTTAAACTGTATTTTAAGAATAACTATGAGATACTGAACTCTGTGCTAGGCACTGAGGATAGAAGCACCAAAATTAAACGCTCTCTGATTCCAGGAGGTTGTAGTTTATTTCATACTTTAAAAGCTCTATTATTCAACTTCCTTTTTACTTCCTTATATACGTATTATGTATAGAAGAGAAAAGAAGGAGAGAGAGAGAGACAGAGACAGAGAGACACACAGAGAGACAGAGGGAGAGGGACAGAGAGACAGAGAGAGATTAGGGAGATAAAGAATTTAACTAAGGCACCCAAGAAACAGATACAAATTCATATACCTTTAGCAAAACTACACCCTAATTTTCATTTTACCTGTGAACTATAGTTATCATTCAAATAAAAAAAATCCTTATTGGCTACCCTTACACAAATAACTTCTCTACCGCTCATAATACAAGAACTTTGAGAATGAACTCTTCGGTAACAATCCTAAACTTTAATCAAAAAGTCAAGTTGAGTGTTCCAATGTTTCTATGTTCTCAGTTGTTGCAACAGAAAAAAGTTTGAAAGCTGGATATAGGATTTCAAAAATATTTCCTCTTATTAAAATATATTAGGCCACAAACTTACAACACTGGGGATACACAAAGAATCAAGCTTTTATACACACAAACACGTGTTACAAAGTTCTGAGGATGTAACAAATTATTCCAGCTTTTATCTCAAGTGAGTCATGTTAGAACGGACCTTAGATCATATATATATAGGCACCTGCCAGTTCATTTCATTCATTTACAATATAAGACAGCTCTAGTAATGAGTGAGCAGTTTAAAATTGTTTCAATGTCCAAAAACCATCGTAAAAGCCCTTCTAGCAAGCCAAATCAGATGGAAGAGCAAATCCACTGAAATATGCACAGACTGAGTCAACTGATGCTGATGCTACTAATTCAACAGGTGCTAATGTGAAAATAATGATTAAACAGCTGGTCTTGGCCTTCAATTTTTTTTTCTTAATGTGAATATAAATAGTTCTGCAGTATGGATAGGTTAATATCTAATATCAAGAAGACCGAAGAAACTTTCTTTTTCGAATACCTATTCTTTAATATTTACAAGCAATCCTGAATTTTAATGACCCTTCACATCTACCTCCCACAAGAATAATAATTCCTTGTAATCTAAGAATGTGCTTTAAAAAATAGAAACACCCCAAACTAATTTAAAAAGAATTAATCAGTTGCTTTATATCTGATTGTTTCAGTGAAGTAGTCAGTCATTTTTATACCCTATAAACCTGGCCTTGTCCAAATTTACCAAAAATAAATGTCATACTTTAACTATATCAAAATATCATCTTTTACTTTCCATTTATGAAATCAATACATGTGACTAACTTAGAAGGTAAGTTACTTGAAGGCAGAAACTATTTTGTATTTTGACACAAAGACTGTCTTTATATCCTCAAGGAGTAATTTATGAAATGTTTATTGAGTTAAAAAGATAATTTAATGGGTACACATTACACAGCTTTTTCCACTGGGGATATTTTTCAGAGACAGCTTGCACAAATGTTATGAAAAAAACAACCTGGATTCAAGGGAGGAACTTTTCTCAAATAGAGTTTTAGGAATTAAATCACTTATACATTTAGTATAATTGACCTGAAGCAAGGCAGGATATAGATCTTGGGTTATATTAAGAACTAGGTTTGTCCAAAGAACTTAGGAGTAATAAAGATCAATGATACTCATTGAATGGAACATTTATTTAAGTTTCATAGAGACAAACTGAATTAACAGTTCAATTTGGTCAAAACGATCAGGATGGCACTCCATTCAGAATTTAGGCTTATTAACAAACCCTTAATTTATTCAGTTTTTAAAAATCTGGCAAATTTATTGTGAAGTGTTTAACTTTTCTAAAAAGGCATATTGTCAGAACAATAGAAAAAAACTGTCAATAGTGGTCTGGAATTTTTAGGAAGTAAATCCTATCCTAGAGAAGCTACCCATTTGGCAGAAGTCTTGTGTACTGTCTTTATACTGTCTTATAGCTTCCATATCTTGATATTATAAGGATTATTGCATTTCCTGGGATTTTTTTTCCCACCTACTTCATGCTTTTCTTTAATGGAATGTTCAAGTTTTTGCATGTTCCATTTATAAATTTCTATTTAAAAAAAATTATGTTTCTTTCACATCATAATCTTGGGATTGGCCAGAAATGTTTCCTTGATACAGTGTTTGCAATCACTGCCTAATGACTGACACTAGTCTTTGTTGTATGAACAAGGTGTTAATCTTTTTATAATAGCCTGTGATCTAAGCTGACTGTAGTCAGGTATTGCTCTTATCATTTAGTGATACCATTTATTACAGTAATGTTCCCATCCCTTAAAGATTCTGGAATGAACTTAAAAGTAGTGGATGCCTATGTGTGCACACACTCACATATGCAAGTGAACATAATGTGTGAAGCACAAAAATTTCCACAAAAGCAAAGTGGAGTTTCAAAGAAAACAATAAAGCCAGAAAACTTAGGAAGGAAAGGTGTATATGTGTGTGTGTGTGTGTGTATGTGTGTATGTATGTGTTTTCATTTTTATTCTAAACCTGGATTGCATTCACAAATAACTCAAGAGTTGGAAAAGACTTTTGAGATGATATATCCAACATTTTACCTCATCCAAGAATTCTCTTTAAAATCTCTTTCACAGGTGGTCATCCAATTTCTTGCTTGAACACTTTCAATGATGGGAAACTCACTACTTCAGAAGGTAAAGAAATCATTCCTCTTTTGAACCCCAATCATTAGAAAGTTCTTCCTCACATTAAATAGAACTGCCCCGCCCCCCCCCACCCCCCCCCCCCCCGTCCCATCTTCTTCCTTTGGTTAGTAGTCTCTGGTCTTTTATCACCGTGGTTACTGATAATCTTTGGATTGTCAGTTAAGAAAACTTCATTAAGAGATTAAGACCTTTTTTTAAGCATATTCTGTGAGCCTATTCTGGTCTAGATATTTTCTAATCAATGTATAATATGGGTGTGGTATGTATATGTGCACGTGTGTGTGTGTGTGTGTGTGTGTGTGTGTGTAAAACCTCTCCTGTTCTAGATATTCATCAAGTAATTTCCCACTTTGTTATAACAACCCAATGCAAGTTAACCTCCATACACTCACTTTCAATCTTACTACTTCTATTAGTCAAAAACGTAGGCAATTCTTATCCACCAGGCATTAAAAAAAATGGTAAAGAGGTGTTAAGATAAGACAGGGTGTTAACCTGACCTGGAGCTCAGTTAACACCTATCTTATCTATAATATCCAGGACCAGTGGTGTCTTTTGTCTTCAATCTGTCACTTTAATCATCATTTACACACAGGCTCAGCTGTCAATCATGCATAAATCCAGGGGTCATCATGATTAGCTGCTAATTAACAATTTTGGCTGGAAACATAACATACCAGTTAGAAGCAATTGTTTTTGATGAAACATTTTGTAGGGCAAAACCAGTTATCTTGATAAGAACCTAATGCCCAAGCCCTGTGCAAATGTCAGTGCTGACAGTCATTTTTGTTCATGACCAGAAAGGCCAATAAATAACCACCCATGCATGCATAAAGACCCTCTCATGGCTTGCAACTGCAATAACCACAGTTTGCCAAGCTGGATTGTTGATTAGGGTTCTGTCAGCCTAACACCTTTACTTAACGTTCGTCCATCTTACCTCTGATGGACGTTCATAAGTGTGCTCTATTTGCTGCTACACTTTCCCAATTCTTCCCAGTCAAGCCACGTCCTTTGCTATTGTGGATCCACAATTCTTTGAAGCATGTTATTATTTTCTGTCTACCTTGATTATGGACGCCCACGTGGAGGGCAATTTGTTGGAAATTCTACCATCATCCAATTTTTCATAATGTATACTATAGGATCTCATTTCTGGTAATCCCACTTTACTATTCTACATTCATTTTGATTTATTTATTACTGTGAAGAAGTGAGATATGACCATGGAAAATTAGATAATTTGTTTGTCTAACTTGAGTTTATAAGTGAAGATTATACCACATTGGCAAAAACTGTCCTTCAAAGTCCCAAATGGCGTTCTATTTTGGATTTGCTTGTCTTGTCCCATGCACATCGGTGCACCATCAAATATTCTTGAGAGTTCATAGATTTAGAGAAAGGAAAGGACCTGAAATTTACTAAAATCTACCTCCATCATTTTAAAGAAGAGGAAACTGAGGAACAGAGAGTCTGATTTGACCAAAGCATGGTAGCTAGGTGGTATAGTGGAAAGAACACTGGATTTAGATTTAGGAAGATCTGACTTCAACACTGGGCAAGTCATTTAACCTGTTTCAATGTCAGTTTCCTTAGCTCTAAAATGCAGATAGGACTTAACTCACAGAGGATTTTCTGTGATTAAATAAGATATATGAAGTGATTTACAAACTTTTAAGTACTACATGCAATGTCCAAAGTGTCTTAATGAAATTTTAAGCTATTAGACTTACTGATGGTTTAAAATTGCACTGAGGTTTTGGGGACACCATATATACAAATGAAGGCTAATTCTATCTGCTTCATCACACATCATAAATAGAAAAATTAAGTCATAGTTATCAATGACAGAGGGGCAGTCTGGAAGTAGCTGTGAGAGGGAAGGAGGATGATGATTCTTTCCTCTATTGCTGTATAGTTTGTATGAATACTGAGATATGGACACATAAAAAGGAACAGCTAATGATGGAGTGGATGGTAAGTGATCAGGTCTCTTCAGGATAATACTCAAGTTTCTGTGAGTTCCAGAATATTAAAAGTGTTCGAGAGGCAGTTTTGAACAGTAGAACTGGATATTCTAGGGAGCACACTGAAAAGGGAAAGTAAAGGATAGGAACTAGGAAGAAACAGGAGGGCAAATTTAGGGAGAGATAATAGGGACTTTTAACCTCTGAATCCCAGGTATTAAAGAGAGGAAATGAATATTTTCTTGTTATATGACAAAAGAAGTACTAAGTATAGTTAGGAGGAAGTAGAAACCAAGGATACAGGATGAGAGAAAGATGATGGGATCATAGTTTTAAGGTTAATGGGGACCTTGTAAATTATTTAGTCTAGCTCCTTTATTGTATAGATGAGGAAACTGCAACTCTTCCAAATTTAAATGACTTCCCCAAGGTCATGCAGGTTGGATATATGCAGCTAAAACTTTAACCCAGGAACTCTGTCTGTAAATCCAGACTTATTTCCATTAATTTGATCCTTAGATTCTAATTATAATTCTGATATGAAACTGTCTCGGTTGATGGAGTCTTACTTAAATGGCATTCCTTTGACTGACAAGAGCTAGGGATGGGAAAGTCGATGGTCATGATCGCTGATGAAGCCAGTTTGTGGAGTCTTATGCAATTACTATTTCTACCCTTTGCATTTCCAAACTTTCTGTTTTTACCTTCAAAATATCGAATCAAACAGATTTATTTCAAACTACTTATCGTTTCACATTGAAGAGGGGATTTGTAGTCAAAATATCTCATGATTGGTTGTCAGTGGAATACATGGAAATGATACATGAAGCAAATTTAAATTCCAAAACCCTACACTTGATAAGCCCAGTGTTTGACTTGTGTTTTAAGCAAGGAAATATGTTTCATGGATTGAATTTTTCTGAGATCTTTTCATAAGAGAGCAAAAGAGGGTAAGATAACAAAAGAATGGTAAAGGGGCTGGGAGTCATAGATACTAATGCCCCCTAAAATGCAGCTGAGAAAACATCAATATCTATGGAATTATATCAAGAATAAAAAAGAAAATCAGGTTTTATATCTTTTCAAGGTTCCTACAACTAACTACCTGTCCATATAAGGTGGATTGAACACAAAAACACCCCTTTTTAATCAGCACTTTGGGCACTCCCATGTATATAAACAAATGTGCATGGGGGTGAAATATTTTGGACCAGAAGTTTCAGTTCATTTGGAAATTCTGGAGTCATGAATTCAAATTCTAGATCATCCAGGAGCCTCTCTGAGGCTCATTTTATGCAAAAAGAAAGTAATGGTTATGTCCCTTACTTCACATAGTTGTTATGAGTAAAGTACTATGTAAAATCAAATGTGTTATATAAAGATGAATTAGTTTTATTCTTTTATGAATGAATAAACAAAAAAAAAGAATTAAATGATTGCTGTGTGCCAAGTATGTGTAAGACTATCTGTACTGGCATACAAATTTAAATGGCCTCTCCACTTACTTTCTGTGATTTAAAACTTCTCATCATCAAAATTATCTGAAATTGTTTTAGATTTTTACCATTAACAAAACATACATGCATTTAAAGAGTGTGCTAATTATTATTATAATATTATATATTATAATATACATATATACAAATAAATATATACAAATATATAATATTTTAATAATTATTATAATAACCTTTAACACTGAAAATTGGGTATTAAATATGTGGTCAAATCAATATCAAAGTTGTTGATGATTACTTGACTGTACATATTATACAAGGTAAAAATACAAATAACCTTGACATTTGAACAAGTAAAAGCTTTAATTTTATTAAAGAAAGATTAGTTATAAGGTATTTATAAAAAGAAGTACAGAGAATTAAGGTTAAGGAAAATATCAGCACTGATTACTGAAAACCAAGGTCAATCTCTATGAAGTATTTCACAAGAAAAATGTTCTAGGTCACTCATTACATTCATCTCTGTCCACAATTCCTCATGCCGTCTCTACTTCTGTTACTACTTGCCATATAATCAGTATCTGGAAAAGGTAAAGAAGAGAAAAGATGAGGAGAGGAGTTGAGTCATCAAGCAAAGAGTAAAAAAAAAAATCTCTTTTCTTCTGGCTGTCTAGTACTATGACAACTCAGTAGGTGAAAATAAGATATATAGCAGTTATGAAAAAAAAAAAAAAGGAAAACTGAAAGAGAGTAAGATTGCCCCTGTAATTGAATCTTTTTTTTAACAGAGAAAAAAATCAGCTAGGTCATAGAATTGGAGCGAAAAGGAAACTTGAGATCATTTATTCCAATTCCCTCAGTTTACAGATAAGGGAACTCAGGTGAGTGGAATCCTATGTTTTGAAATGTAAGAGGCCCTACAGGAAGTAGCTTTAATATGACCTAGTCTCCAATTTCCCAGAACTCTTCCTTCCTCCCTCTTGCATAAATTAGTACAGGTGTCTAGGTCAAGATCCCTTCACTCCACCACTACCCCACCCCACCCCCAATCCCTGGTCCTGCTAGACTCAGATAAAAATTCACTAGAATTTACTGGCTTGAGAGAATGCCCCATACCCTCCAGAGCTCCAGAAGATTCTGCCTGGGTCCCAGAAGACCTGAATTTTTTCCACCATCTTCCCTGATTAGCCCTCTTGTTGTAAATATGTCCGTCAATTAAACTGGATTGCTTTAACGTCTTGGTTGTGTGCTCTGTTTTTCTTTCCATAGGATTTTGGTATTCTAAGTATTCCTAACTCTGCATTAAGATAAAGTTGCAAGGGAATAAAATGATGAACTGTTAACGAATTTGGAGAGATTCTCTGCACTCTTTCTAACAGTGATGTAAATCTTTGGAACCCTAACTCCTACTGGTACAAATGTTCTGTCATTTTGCCCCATCAACATTTAAATGAGAATTCACCTGAAATACACCATTTGATTTTCTTAACAAATATTAGCACAAAACCCCAAATATTAGTACATATTTTAAAGATCGGACATATTATATATCAAATACTTTGAGGATTTTTAATGAAATATTTTGTTTCAGGAATAATTCAAATTATAATTAGCCTTTAATCTTTCTCAGGGCCTCACAGTTTAACTTTGCCCACTGAAGAATTAATAGGCTCGGTATACTGTTAAGTATTTGGTTAATTTACTTATTAAAAACATTAAAAGCTTTTGACTCTTTGACGAAAGGCAAAGCAATAAAGTGACTTTTGACCTCAGCTTATCAGATGACTGGTGTCATGCTGTCAGACTCTCATAGAGGAGCCGCAACTAAGGTCGAATTTTATAGGTGTTTATGACAGTTTAAGGTTCATACTGCCTATCTTTGTCAACACCAGAATGATGCAGGTCAACTGGCCAGGTTAATGAGACTGAGCAAGAAGGAAAAATCACTGGAGAGATGGAAAAGGCTACGATATCTAGATTAAATATCAGATTTTTACATTTGCGAAGCAAATACAAAACAACAAAACCTGTGGAAGCACTCGTCCCTTATATTATTTCCTCTGGAGTAATGAGTATTTTTGAGTTAAGTGCTTTCAACATTTAAGCACCATAGAGGTTTCAGCGAATAAACTTGGACTCCATGATGCCCCAATGTCCCACTTTTCCCCTTGAAAAGTTCAGTACTATCTACTAAATCAATGCATCTTTTTTTTTTTTCAGTTGAAGCTTGTGGGTGTTTTTTTGAAGAAAAGATTATTACTTTGTTACAGTGAGTGGCTCAAGGGCTTTTGTTGGACTAGCTTTTATGGGTGTGTATAAGTGACTGTGTGTGTGTGTGTGTGTGTGTGTGTGCGCGCTAACTAAAGGACATACAAAGCAACATCTTATATAATTGTTCAGTGACAGGAATCACTTACATAGACTAATATTCAGTGAGAAGAGAAAAAACAATCCTTTGCCTATCTCAAAATTTATAATATCGAAATAATATCTGAATATGGTTTTCATCTATTCAGACTATGTTCTAATCAACTTGGACTGTTGAGATGCCCAAGGTTTGTTTGATATTCTAAAATCTCTAATATTTGTTACATTGATACAAAGCAAAAGGTAAGGCATGTGAAAGCTATCTTCATATACTCTGGGCTCATGTATTATACGTCAGAAAGAAAACACCACAGGAGTTAGGGAGTGGTTTAGTCCTTATCAGTTAATTCTTTTTGACGAGGATGTTAAAATGAGTGCCGAGCACAGTACTTGGTACATTTAAAAGCCTTTAAGAACCATAGATCTGAGAGGCGACTGAGGCATGATGGATCGAATGCTAAGTTTGAAGACAGGAATGTTCCTATCCTGCCTCTGACAGTATCTGTATAACACTGGCAAATAGCTTAAACTTCCTTAACATAAGCTTCCTCATTTATAAAGTGGGATAATGATACCAGCCGCACTTATTTTAATGGACATAAGGCAAAAATGAAGTAATATAGGTAAAGCACTTTGCAAATTTTAAGGCACTAGAGAATTGCCAGATAGTATTATCATTTTCAGGGTATGTGTTCATATGTAATTTCATTTTAGGGGCCTCCTCTTGTAGAAACTCCTTCTACCAATACAGATCAGCAGCTCATTTTGAACTTCTCTTGAAGAGCTGTCTAGAACAGTGAGAAGACTATGTCTGTAGTAGCAACAGTAAAGTGTCACAGAAAGAATCTGAACCCAGAGCTTCTTGCCTGCTTTCTGCTCACTGTGCCACACATTGCCTCTCACTGTGATTATTGATAGGGTCATAGAATTTTGGACAGTTATCACAATGGTAGTAATTCCTTTACTAAACCCCTGCCCTGGCTTACTTCTACCATATCATCTGCCTCTTCTGCTCCTACTTACATGCCATTGAGTGGTGCTAGTAGAAGTCACACATCATTTCTAATTGGGCAGACTACAAATTATAATTGTAATTACTTAATCACTTAACAATTGTTACAAATATTTCAATTTATAAATGGTAAAACTGAAGCCCAGAGAAGCTTAGAGACTCACCCATTTATCCCATTATGTTTTACCTAAAATGGCTATTACAACATTTTTCTAATCTGTGTGTGTGTGTGTGTGTGTGTGTGTGTGTAGAGAGAAAGAGACAAAGATACTTCATGTGTTACCCTAACTAGAGTGATCTCTGTCTCTCTGTCTCTGTCTGTCTGCCTCTCTCTCTCTCTCTCTCAGTGAACTTTCCTTATATTCTTTATCTACACTAGAGTTTCTTAAACTTTTTCCTCTCATGATCCTTTCAGCACTTCTTAAACTGTGGGTCCTGCGATCTCATGGTCATGACTCATAGTTTCAGAAATGTTCAAGATTCACCCTATCCCTGTATATACTAGTTGTCCAGGAATAAACTATTCCCAAGTTCCATTTTCATTCCCATTCCCATTCTCATTCCTCTCAATCCTAACCCCTCCATGTCCCACTCTAACCCTGTCTACCCTTTTCATTGTGGACTCAAGAATCCTGTTCATAATGAACAAACTTCCCTTCACTCTGGCCCTCTTTCTTTGATACTCCTTCCATCCATTTCCATGGAGAGACCCAACTTTGCACCAAATGCCCCTGAATCCCTGGCCACTCTTCCTAGCACTGCTTGTCCTTTCTCTCACACCCTTCTCCCTGCCCAATCACACTGGTCCTAGAGAGGGATTCAGGATGTTCCTTGCTCCCCACTGCCACTTCTAGACTCTCCCTCCTTTGAAATAAATTCTATTTACGTTTTTCATCCTATGCAGGCTGTAATTTACTCTTCCCTAGGTTAATCTCTCTCTTTTCTCAAGGACTTCAATACCTGGCTTTTTTCTTCCCCGACTTCCCAAAGTCCCTTATATTTGTCCTTATTCTCCCTCAGGCATGCTGACTCTCAATTTTCCAATCTCCACAACTCACCTCCCCACTCTGCCCTGGCCATGCAACAGGGGTGATTGCTCTCTACCACTGCCCACAAGTGTTCCACGTCCATGATCAAAAATTCTGACATTCTTCCATGTGCCCATAGCCTCCTTTCATCTGTTTCTTCCTATGAGAGGTGGAAGAGATAAAAGAAGCTAGACACCCCTCCAAATATCATTTTTTTCCCTCATTATAACTTGGTCTCTTTACCCCTCAATAGTTTCTAAGGCTATTGCCCTGCTACAGCTTCACTTTTCTCCCTTCCCAATTTTAACCCCATACTCTATACTTAAATTCTTCCCATCCTTGCCCTATCACTGCCTTCCCTTGTCAAACTCCTGCCCTGGTTTACTCCTACTTACATGCTATTGAGTGGCACTAGGAGAAGTCACACACTAGTTTTAATTGGGTATACTACAAATTGATGTTATATCATCTCAACTGGATCCTCATTGTTACAAAGCAACCTTTCACTCACTCCTAACTGACTTCCTGGGACAGCTAGGTAGCATGGTGTATAGAGTACCAGGCCTGAAGTTAGAAAGACCTGAATTCAAATCCAGCCTCAGACACTTACTAGCTCTGTGACCCTGCATGAGTTACTTAACCCTATTTGCCTCAGTTTCCTCATCTGTAAAGTGAACTGGAGAAGGAAATGGCAAACCACTCCAGTGTCTTTATCAAAAAATCCCAAATGGGGTCATGAAGATTCAGATATGACTGAAAATGACTGAATCTCAACAACAAAATTAACTCCTTATCCCATTCCCCACAGAAGATTTTTGAAACCTACTCCATCAGCAAGCCACCTGCACAGCCTCATTCCTTCCACCCTTTCAGCTTAGGATTTTTCTTGATACTGTGAAAATTGAGACTTGTCCCCCATTTTTCTTCATCTCAAAACCCTTTGACATCATCCACCATTCTCTCCTTTACTCTAACCTTTGACCAGCAGGTGACCTTATTCTTTGCTAAGGCCAGCCCCTTTCCATTTCTATCCCCTCAAGTAGATTGCCGTGAGATGAGAGAAAGTGTCAGAAGCAAAGGCTGTTGTCAAGGTAGAAATGGAAGATTTGGAAATTTATTGAATCCATTAAATGAGGAAGGGTGAGGAGTCAGAGATAACATTGTGGCTTCAAACCTTTTAGTAGAATGAATTCTCCTACTCTCACACCGCTTCTATGACCTATACATAGACTTACCTCCCTACGTAATGGGTATGCATTTCATGGTTATCTATCCCTCCACCAAAGCAGATCACAAACGCTTTAAGTAATAATGTCCAAAAATGCCTGTTGCTAACCTAATAATAAATCTATTCAAGTTTCGTTAGGTTTATTCTCAAAGGACAGACTACAAAGTCTGTCTCTAAGTCTGTATTTAAAGAGTTTGCAGCTTAGAAGGACCTTCTCTGATATAGTTTTCAAAGATTCAGGGTCACTTTCACACCAAGGGGAGCCATTAGAAGAAAATAGACCTACTTACATACAGGTTAAAATTGGGAAGGGAAAAAATGAGGGTATACAGATGTATACAGTGCCTAAAAATGATAGATGAAAATTGCAGTGTTGCTGCTTCTCAGTCGTTCTTTCAGTCATGTCTGAATCTTCATGACCCCACTTGGGGCTTTCTTGGCAAAGATACTGGAGTGGTTTGCCATTTCTTTTTCCAGCTCATTTTACAGATGAGGAAACCGAGGCAAAATGGTTAAGTGACTTTCCCAGGGTCACACAGTTAGTTTCTGAGGTCAGATTTGAACTCAAGTCTTCCTAACTCCAGGCCTGGTACGCAATCCACTGTGCCACCTAGATGCTCAAATATCATATTGTGAATAAGAATAATAACTATTGACATTGATATGTAACTTTCAAATTGGTAAGATCTTTTAACCTAGTCTGAGCTTCATAATCCTGTGAGTTGGGTAAACCATATCTTCCTGGTGAGATGGACAATGAATACAGAATCATAAAATATCAATGTCTATGCTTCAAGGAGGTCTTAGAAATTATTAGTTTAGTCTTCTCATTTTACAAATGGGGAGAGGATGACACTCAAAAAAGTCATGTGGTGCTTTGCTCCACTCTTCTGATGCAGTTGACTTCCCTTCAATGTAGTCTCATCTTTGACGCTTTTTGTCTATTTTTTTCTTTAAAACCTTCCACAGAAATTCCAAGCAATACATTGGAAGTCTTCTCATTCTGTTGATAGACTGGGGTTACTGACTTATCAGAAGTTAGGTGGTGCAGTGCATAGAATGCTGAGCTTGATTTCAGGAAGACCTGAGTTCAAATTCAGCCTCAGACACTTACCAGCAGTGTAACTCTGAGCAAATAACTTAACCCCGTTTACCTCAGTTTTCTCATCTGTAAAATGAGCTAGAGAAGGAAATGGTAAACCACTCTAATGCCTCTGTCAAGTAAAGCCCAAAATGAGGATCAGGAAGAATCAGGCTAGACCGAACGATGACAACCTCCAACGTACCAGCATTCATCTGCTCTCCCACGTTCATGTGTAATATGACCAAATCATTTTTTTTTCTGATCACACACATCATTGCTGATGCTCTCTATTCCGTTTCTCATGTGCACATTGTTGCTGGCAACCTTCTGCTGCATACTCATGACAAATGTGTGTCTTTCCACTGCCCTTTGTGTTATTTATATTTTTCTATACTTCGAAAATCACGATGCTCTATGATTCAGCCACATGCTATCACTAGGATAATGTTAATGTTAAGTAAATAAATGAGATTTTTTAAATAGTGAGATTAGGATGATTAAAAGCCTTATGCCATTTTCTAAATGTGATTCAGCCCAATTCCCTCCTCTTTTTCAAATTATTTTCTTTTGGCAGTACCTGTCTTGTTTAGGTATTGTAGGATGCCAGTAAATAAAGTTGTATGTGGCTGGGGAAAAGCTGACAGGCGGACAGAGATGGCTCCTAATTCAATAGGCTATCCAGCTATATATCAGAATCTGAATAAGTATTTTACATCTATTTTATTTTTTCACTTTGAATCATTGGCATGGATTTCACTAAGGTGACTTTGAGTGTTTCAAGGTCTGATGTAATCATTACTGTGTCATCCCTGAGTAGGACCTTGAGAGAACCCAAACCTACCTTCCAGTCTTAGCTCATATAACTCCTTTACATGCACCTTTTGCTCTAGTCAAGAGCAACTCCACTATTCTCTGAACTCTGAGCAATGTCTACTATTCTCTATGCCTGGAATATTTTCATCCTTCTTTTTTCGTATTAAATTCCTCTTCATTCTTTAAAACCCAACTTTATGTGCTTCTCTTTCATTAAACCTTTTTTTGATCATTCTTTGGTAATAACTTTTCTCTCCAAATGTCATTTACAACATCTTAGTGCACTTCTATAATAATATAGTATAGTATAGTATAGTATAGTATAGTATAGTATAGTATAGTATAGTATAGTATAGTATAGTATAGTATAGTATGGTATGGTATGGTATGGTATGGTATGGTATGGTATGGTATGGTATGGTATGGTATGGTATAGTATAGTATAAGTATAGTATAGTATAGTATAGTATAGTATAGTATAGTATAGTATAGTATAGTATAGTATAGTATGGTATGGTATGGTATGGTATGGTATGGTATGGTATGGTATGGTATGGTATGGTATGGTATGGTATGGTATGGTATGGTATGGTATAGTATAGTATAGTGTAGTATAGTAATCCATGTTTATGCCTTCCTCATGTTCTGAAATCTCCCTGAAGCCAAGGGAAAATGCATTATCTAACCTTTTCACCTGGGGCCTAGAACTTTGTGTTCTATACACAGTACTTTCCTCATAAAGACTTACTAAATGAATGAATATTGAATATCATTATACCTAACCAATGTCAAAATATGTGACTGATTCAGTCAGTTCAGACTAAAAATCAATAGGTGACTGGTTAGATAGTGGGTTAGATTCACCAGATGGTAGCACAGTATCACTGAGCAAGCTCAACCCTACCTTAACTTACCTATTAAGGGAGGGGGCTGTGATTATCCCCATCTCCCCAACCCAGTTGATGTAGTTACTGGATTTAGTCACAGATGTTGAGAATTTGAATGTGGTAACAAGGTTCTAAATTGACTGTAAAATTTCAGCCACACCCTTTGCAAATATGAACTTTCTCTGACTGAGTCATAAGGGCATGGCTGAGCAAACAAATTAACCATGTTCATAGGGGCTTTAAATATCTAATTCCTGGGAAGGCTGAGAGAGTTTAGAGTCTAGGAGCACTGTGAAAAATATTTCTTCTGGAGGGAAAGGAGAAAATCTCTCCTCTCCCTCCTATAAACCTTGGCATCTAGTACAGCCTTGCTCAGAGGGAGATACCCAAGAGCTGCAGAGTTCATTAGTTCCAGATAGCTTAAGGCACAATTTAGGGAGCAGAAACACATACTCCAGAACCAGGAATGGGGAGGCTGTGACATGTGGCTCTCTAGGTCCTCAAGTGTGACACTTTGACTGAATCCAAACTTCATTAGTTTTGTGAAGTTTGGATTCAGTCAAAGGGCTGCACTTGAGGACCTAGAGGGCTACATATGGCCTTAAGGCCTCAGACTCCCCATCACTGCTCCAGACACTCAGGAATTCAAGAGAGATAGTCCCTCATGGAAATGAGGAATTTTGAGGAAAGGAACCCCTAGCAATAAAAAAGAGAGTTGGCTCTGGCCTCAAGAAAGAACTAACCCCATTTCACAGTGGAGAAATCTTATTATCAGGTTGGTTAAGTGACATACTCTCAGTTACACAGTTTAAAAGTGTCAGAGCTAGGATTTGAACCCAAGTCTCCTGACTCCAAGTTCCATGAGCTTTCAATCATACCACATCGTTTATCTAGATGTAGCGCCTAAACAATGAAAATTTCTTCCCTTTTTATAGTCTCACTTTAATCCATAGAGATAATTGGAATGATATATTTATTGCAGAAAAAAATAAGTCCCAAATTTTACATATTAAGTGGAAGAAATTAATATTGAAAGGAAGTATTATTCTGTTTTATAATAATCTATTTTGGGAGCAAAGAAACCCTCTTCATGTTTGTTCCATTTCACTTCAAAAGATTCAGTGTAGTAATTCCTGTGGAAACAACCTCTGAGAATTCGATGTCTCAAAGTCACTGAGTCCAATCCATCCATGAAACCTTAACATTCTCTACCACAACCACCTTAGTAACTGCAGCAAATGAAAACTCACTCCTTCCTTAAACAGTCCTCTCTACTTTTGGACAGCTTTAATAGTTTAAAAAAAAAAAGTGCTATGTATTAAATGAATATCTTCCGATTGGCCCTGTCTGCCCTCAGGAGACCAAAACAGTACGTCTCCACATAACTATTCAAATGTTTTAGCTTTGGTTCTATTTTTTAAAACAAGAATCGGATTAAAATTTAAAATAAAATGTAAGGCAATCTAATTTTTAGAAGTTTACCTGTTAAAATCAAACAAAAACCACAATCTTGATGCTTACTGGGAATCAGTCACAATTCTTTTCCTTATTTGGTTAAAAAAAAGTCAACAGTTGTTGTCCTTAAAGGTCATAACAGTAGGAAACAATAAAGTTGGGAAAGAATGGAGGTAGAAAAGAAACATACCACGCATCACCTGGCACCTAAGCTCAATGAAATGGCTCTTAAGTGCTTTCTTAATGCATCTTATTGTATAGAGATGTGGAATGACATGGATATGCTTCCCCACTTAATTTTTTAAATTCCATTTGCAACCTATGTGATCTCATAATGAAGATTTTTTTTAAAATAAATATTAGGCAGAGATTAAAGTTAATCATTTTAAATCTAGATGAAAAATACTACAAATACAGTGGTTACTGATACTTGAGAATTGAGAATAGGGAAACACCTAGTTCTTATACTAATTTGACATGTAAATACCATGTATTAGAGGCAGAAATCCAGTTTTTTTCTACTTTTCTTAACTCTGGGGCTCAAAGAATGATAATTACATGAAATTTAGATTTAGACAGAAAATATTTGGTATGATTTTTTTGTCATTTCAAATGAATTTATAAATTCATAATAGTTTCTTATGATACTTCTGTTTGGTTTTTTTTTTTGGAGAGGGAAAGGCAAGGCAGTTGGGTTTAAGTGACTTGCCGAAGGTCACATAGCTAGTTAGTGCCAAGCATCTGAGGCCAGATTTGAACTCAGGTCCTCCTGACTCCAGGGCTGGTATAGTATTCAGTGTGTCACCTACCTGCCCTGTTACTTCTCATGTAAACATATTTATTCTCTTTGCATTTATACTGTATGAAGATACTACATAAAATGTTATATAAGATTTTGTTATTAATTTATATGTTATTTCTCTTTCAATATATTAATAAAAATATATAGCATATAATGAACAGGTGATATACATATAGCTAATATAATGTAAATACCTATAATATGCATGTTGTCATACAATATAAGGTATAAAGTATAATATATAATGTATACATATAATGCATAAGTATCATACAATGAGGAAATATATACATAGACATATATATGTACGCTTGTTGTCTCTTGTATTAGAACATAAACTCCTTGCCAGTAGGGATTATTTAGCTTATTGCATTTTTGTGCCCAGTGCCTAGTACAGTGCCTGGTATGTAATAGTATTGAACAAATATTTGTTCATTTGACTGATAGTTCTAACTGCTACACAGTAATATGGAGATCTGAAAATATTTAATCAATTTGGATAGTTAGACCATATAGCAATACAATGGAAGAGTTTAGCTCACAACCACCACTGCCTGAACCCTCTGCTTCCAGAGTAGTCATGAATGGTTAAATAGCTGTGCATGATACAGTACAGTTATTTTGTTGTACACAAAGATCTTGGATCAGTAGGAGTTTTTACAAGTAGCCAATATTTAACACAATATATATGATAAAAACTAGATCATAAAAGAGTCTTATTTTGTTATTAGTTTTAATTTCTACCCCCATAGATCACTTTAGGAGTGACTCTTCTTGAAAGGTCATCAAACCAACTGAGACTCTCTCCCTTTCTCAGCTTTTACTATGGTAAGGATGGCTAAAAGCAGTGAAATGCTTTTCCCAAAAACACAACCCAAAACAATAATGACAAAGGAATGAAGTCATTGGCATCAATAATCCAGAAAGTAGGTAATTAGATAGTGACTTCTCAATAGTTGAGTTGGTTTCATTAAAGAATTGTAAAATCAGTTGGATTTCTGAGGAACGTTGGAAATAATCAGTCTATACAAGTTCATCTAAATAGAAAGGATCAAGATTGTTGCTTCTCCTGATTTGTGACAGGTTGTAAAATAGGCAGGGTCTAATAGTATGCGTCCTGCTACATGAATGTCACTAACAGCCTCCTTGTAAACAGATAGGTCTCACGTTTCAGACTCTCATCCAACTCAGCCTATAGACATATCTGAACTATGAACACTGTAAGTCTTAAGAGCGTATCCTAAAAATACCTTCCTTGTTGTCCGTTTGTCAGTCAAACTGTCTCATGATATCTCACATGATGAGGTGGCTTACTTCTTACCAAAGCTAAATGCTCAAGTGATCCCATTCTATCTCGTCTTTTCCAACAAATTGTTGCCTCTGTTATCACCAGTCTACTTCTTATTTTCAATCTCTCCCTGACTAATGGCTTCTTCCCCACCACCTCCATATCTCCCTGATGTGAAAAAGTTGCCACTTAATCCTTCCACTGTGCTAACTTTCATTCTTTATCTCTTGTGCCGTTTACAGTTAACGTCCTTGAAAAGTCAGTCTACAATAGGTAGACTTCCGCTTTCTTTTATCTCAATTTTTTCTTTATCCTTTACCATCTGGATTGTGACCATATCATTCCACTGAAATTGCCCTGTCCAAAATTACCAATGATCTCTTAAAGGCAAAATGAATGGTGTTTTCTCAGTCTTCTTCATTTTGCTACAACCATAGACACTGTTGATCATCTTCCATTACTTGATCGTTTTTTCTCTCTAGTTTTCAGGATACCACTCTCTCTCGGTTCTCTCCCTACCTATCTGACTGCTGTTCTCAACCTCATTTGCTGGATCCTGCTCCAAATCACTGCCCTTTAACTGTAGGTTTCTGTCCTGGGCCCATTCTCTTTTCACTCTATACTACTTCACTTGGTGATCTCACCAGCTTCCATGGATTTAATTCCCATCTCCATACTGAGGATTCTCCAATATACCTGTCCTTCCCTAACCTCTCTGCCATCTTCTAGCCTCACATCTCCATCTGTCTTTCAAGCATCTTGACCTGGATGTCCAGTAGACATCTTAAATTCAACATTTGTAAAAACAAATTAATCATCTTTCCACCTAAACTCTCCCTCCCTCCTATTTTCCCTATTACTATAGAGAGCAATACCATTCTTCCAGTCCCTCCATCTTGCAACACAGGTATCATCCTTGACTCTTCACTTTCTCTCACTCCATCCATCTTAAACCTATCACCAACACTTATCAATTTTACCTTTGCAACATCTCTCAAATGTGCATAGCCCTAGGCACCAAGTATGGAAATAAAGGCGACTAGTTTCTCTGTAAGAGAGAGAGAGTTGTCTTCCATTGTACCTGAGTGCCTAAGTGCTGTCCTTTCAGTCTCAGTAACATCAGTCAGGAAAGTATTTGAGGATAGAACACAAATGGGTGTGGGTGTGTTCTTGTGTTTGTGTTGGTTTTTGTACTTGTATGTGTTTGTCTCTAGCTAGGGAAAAGTGCTCTGGAACACCATTCTACTTCTGAGGAGGAGGTAAATGTAGAGTATTACAAGTCCATTCCATAGGTGCATCTGATGTTTCATTATTCTATGCTCCTAACCAGACTACCTAGAGGAGATGGGAAGGGCCCTTGAGATCCTAGAAGAGGAGGGGGAAAGGATTCATGGATTTCACTATACACTACACTTCACCTGGAAGTAGTGAGGGTGTCAAAGCACAGTTTTGAGGTATCATAGAATTACAAGGTTGTGAGGCCTGATAACTATAAGAATCTGGTCTCCCTGTGGCTTTGAGATCCCAAACCAGCCCTTATCTCCTGGCTGAGAAAGGGGGAAGAGTCACATAGATGAGACAAGCAGTGTCCTTACATCTGAAGTCTAGAGTTTCACCAGGCAACCAAGAACCTTTAGTGGATGGAGCAGCCCAGCTGATCAGTTAGCCTGGGATACTAAATTTTAGAATTTGGAAGTCATCTCAAAAACAAGAGAGAAAGCTTTCATGGATAACAGTGGAAAGATATGATGAGGATGTTCACCAGGGCCACACATTTCAGGAGGAACCAACTAAGGGATTAAGATTTTTGAAGAAAGGAGGAAACTTTGCAGGAATAGCTCCAAGAAAATTATTTTATGAAGAAAGAAGTTTTAGAGATAAACCTACCCTCCATAGGAAAACTTTCACTGAGAAACTTCAGCCAGAACACGTGAGAACTATGAAAAGGGCTTCAGTAGACCTACGTACCTATTAAGCATCAGAGAATTCATACCAGAGAGAATCCCTCTGATTGTGAGGAATGTGGAAAGATTTTCAGGAGATCTATATACCTTACTCAACATAAGAGAATTCACAGTGGAGAGAAGGCTTATAAATGTAAAGACTGTGGAAAAGATTTCACCAAGTCTTCATCCCTTATTCATAACAAAATATTTCACAGTACAGAGAAATCTTATGAATATAAAGACTTTGAGAGACCCTACTGCCAGCATTCACTACTTACTCAATATAAAAGAACTCACACTGGTGATAAATCTTTTAAATATAGGGAATGTGACCTTCAGTCATAAGGAAACCTCCTTAACACCAGGGAGTTTACATGGGAAAGAAATTTTTTGAAACAGGGAGTATCAAATAGTCTTCAGGAAGAAATTAGCTCTTACTCAACATCAGAAAATTCACATTTGAGAAAACCTTATAAATGTAAAGGATATAGGAAGGCTTTCAGTAAGCATCTATGCCATGTTGAGGAGAAGAGAATTCATACTGAAGACAAACCCTATGAATATGGTAAGGCCTTCAGTAAAAGCTCAGTCCTTAATACACATTACAATATTCAAAATGTAGATATCATATAAATGTGAAGAATATAAGAAGGTCTTCAGTCATTGTTCTTCCCAAATTGAGCATGAAAGATTTCATATTGGAGAAAAATTCCATGAAAATAAAGAATATGATAAGATCATCAGACATTACTCAGCCCTCATTTAACATCAGACAATACCAAGGAAAAAGTCTATGATTATAATAAAACTTGAACTAAAATTCAGTCCTTATTAAACACAAGATAACTTATCCTGGAGAGAAATGTCAGTGGAAACCAGGAGATTTAAACCACCATCATGACCTTCACCACTATCTCCCCTTGGCTTTAATATTATAGAATATCCTAGAGCCCAGAAACTTAGGAAATAGTGTTCTCTAAAAAAAAACCCAGACCTTTAGACTTGATCCTGCCCCACTTCTTTCAGCTGTAATTGTCTAGAAGGGGTACACTTTCCTCACCATTATTTGGTGGATATAAGAGCTTTGGGAGAAGCATCATCACCCAGTCTACCAATCTTGCTTTCTAACCAAGCCTCATTGCTATCTTCTAGGAAAGCAATTACTGGGTTTGGGGTAGTTATCTCCACCAACTGCTGGTCAGCTTCCACTCCCAGAGGAAGCAAGCCAGCCTAATTGACATATCAGGACACTTTGAGGGTGTGATTAGAGGCAGCATGTATCAGTCAAATTAAATCACCACCACCTGGATTACTGTCTCAAACCTTTAAGGAGAGAGCCCAGGATTATGAACCTAAAAGACTTGAGAAAAGCAATTCTTCCACCCCTCTATCCACATTCATCATCCTAGGGATCTGTAGGACTGCAGGTCCTACAGTCACAATCGTTGAAGATCCAGGAAAAAAAGTCCTTGTCACCAAAGTCCTTCGTACTGACAAATGGTTAAACACCAGAAAATGGTGTATCACTGGAAGTGGCATTAAAGAAGACAAATTACCATCTGTTTTACTACTACATGAAACCTTTTCATCTGACCTAAAGCTGAAATCCTCCTTCTACCTCATTAGACTGTGAGCTAGGGACTAACTTTTCCATTTATATTTCTGCATAGCACAGTACTTGCACATAGTAAATGCTCCAAAATATTTCATTCATACTATATTCATTCATACTTAAAAAGTGACTGAGGAGCTTATTAAAAGAATTAAAGGAAGTATGTGTTGGGAAGGAGGGAAGTTTACTTGTTTAGTACTAAACTGATAATTTCAAAGGTTTGGGAAAACCCCTGGTGTCAAGGAGCATCTTATCTGTAATTTTCAATGTAAGATTGTAAACAGTTCAACTTTAGTAAGTCCCTTATGATTTCTCTTTTCTGTTTACCTTTTCATGCTTCTCTTGATTCTTGTGTTTGAAAGTCAAATTTTCTATTCAGCTCTGGTCTTTTCAACAAGAATGCTTGAAAGTCCCCTATTTCATTAAATGACCATTTTTACCCAGTTTTTCTAGGTAGGTGATTCTTGGCTTTAATCCTAGCTCTGTTGACCTCTGGAATATCATATGCCAAGCCCTGTGTTCCCTTAATATAGACATTGCTAGATCTTGTGTTATCCTGATTATTTTTCACAATACTCCAATTGTTTCTTTTTGGCTGCTTGCAAAAGTTTCTTCTTGACCTGGGAGCTCTTGAATTGGCAAAATATTCCTAGGAGTTTTCCTTTTGAGATCTCTTTCAGAAAGTGATTGGTGGATTCTTTCAGTATCTATTTTACCCTTTGATTCTAGAATATGAGGGCAGTTTTCTTTGAAATTTCTTGAAAGATGATGTCTAGGCTGTTTTGTTTTGTTTTGTTTTGTTTTTTTGTCATGGCTTTCAGGTAGTCCAATAATTTTAAAATGATTTCTTCTGGATATATTTTCCAGGTCAGTGTTTTTTTTCAATTAGATATTTCATATTGTTTGCTACTTTTTCATTCCTTTTGCTTTGTTTTATAATTTCTTGATTTTTCATAGGCATTAACTTCCATCTGCTCCATTCTAATCTTTAAGGAATTATTTTCTTCAGTGAGCTTTTGGACCTTCTTTGCCACCTGGCCATTTCTGTTTTTGAAGGCATTCTTCTCCTCATTGGCTTTTTGGATCTCTTTTGCCATTTGGGTTAGTTTATTTTTTAAAGTGTTATTTTCTTCAGCATTTTTTGGGTCTCTATTAGGAAGCAGTTGACTCATGTTTCATAATTTTCTAGTATCATTCTCATTTCTCTTCCCATTTTTTCCTCTACTTCTCTTACTTGATTTTCAAAATCCTTTTTGAGCTCTTCCATGGTCTGAGACCAATTCATATTTTTCTTGAAGGCTTTGGATGTAGGAGCTTTGGTTTTGTTGTAGGCTTTGGTCTTTCTTGTCACCGAAGTAAGATTCTATAGTTTGATTCTTTTTCTGGTTTTTACTCATTTTCCCAGCTATTTATTTGACTTTTGAGCTCTTTGTCAAGGTAGTTCTCTGCTTCCAGGGGGAATGGGGGGTGTACTGTCAGCCACTTGATCCCCCCACAACCTGTGGATCTAGTGTTCCAGAAATGGTTGCTGCCACTGCCCCTACTCTGGCTGCTGCTGCTGTGGGCTCCTTCTCTGTGGGATCTCCCACCCCCTATACCACCCTGGGGCTGGGGCCAGACCACTCTACTCTTTCACACAGGTCCAACAGTTTTTCCACTGACCTTCCAATTTGTCCTTGGCATTTTCGGGTTGTGAAGTCTGGAAACCACCACAGGTGCCTTGAGATTCAGTTCTCTCAAGGTCTGCTCAGCTCCCATCTGTGCTGGTGTGGCCCACACTGGACTGGGCTCTGCACAAAGAGCTACATGATGGATACTTCCTGGTGACCTTCCTTGCTGTCTTGGACTGGAGATTTACTTCACTCCATCATTGTGTGGGTTCTGCAACTCCAGAATTTGTTTAGAGTCATTTTTTACTTGTATTTGACTGAGTTTACTATTATTCCACCATTTTGACTCTGCCTCAAAAAATATAATTAAGGGACTAGGTGGGACTGGGGGAGTGGAAGGGGGAAAGGGTATAACTTATGTCTGAAATCAAAGATCAGGACCAGATAGCTTCAAGTACAACAAGCTGCAGATCACTACTAATGCAATCTTTCCTCTTTTAGAGTGGTAATATAACAAGACTTAATCAAAGATAAAATAAACAGCAAATATAATCTTCAAATATAAATAGCCAAGATATTTGGCCCTGAAATCCAAAATCTATAGGAAACTGACATAAATATGTAAGATTCCAAGTTATTACTCAATAGACAATCAAAAGATATGAACAAACTATTTTCAAAAGAAGTAAAAATTAGCAAAAGTCATTCACAATAACCTGTAATCAGAGAAATGCAATTTTTAAAGTAGTATTTCTGTGTACCTATTAAATTAGAAAAGATGGAAAAACATGGGGAAATTCAATGTTGCAATGGCTGTGAAAAGACAGTCACAGTAATTCACTGCTAGTGGAGCTATGACTCAGATCTCATTACTAGATTTATACTCCAAGCAAATAAATTACAATAAATGGGTGGGGATGGAGGGAACTGATATTTAATTCTACAAGAAAAGTTTCATATAAAACATGGACATGTACTAGAACTCAGGCTTTTCTGGCTGTAAGAACCATTCTATATCCAGTTGTCCACCATGTCTCTTGAGCATGAAACATTCAGAGAAACACAGACACACTTATAGACACTAATGCAGAGTAAAGAAAGAGCTCAGACAACATACAATGAACATAACAGTAATAGTGAAAAGATAGCTCTGAAGAGTAACAAAATTCAGATCAGATTCAATGGATGATGATGATACCAAGATATTATAGTTTAAAATGTATATCCTTTTTATTAACAATTAGCATACTTCAAAAGTGAAATCTAGTGATTACTATCATACAAAATTACATTATTCGGAATCCTTACTTAGTTGTTTTTGAGTAGTATGATTTCTGGGAGTTTTCTTGGGAAGTATCTGTTGTATCAAGCTAATAAGCATTTCTTAAGTCCTTCCTATAAGCCTGGAATAGTGCTAATTCCTTGCAATGCTAATAGAAGCAGAAAGTCAGTTCTGTACTTAAGAAGCTTACATCAGTTGGAGGAAGACAAAACATAAAAAGGAGTTATAAAAGTATGGGGGAAAGGTAGAACCTCCTTAATATGAAAGCTCCAGGAAGAATTAACCCATTAGAGGAAAGAACCACAAGAGTGTATTCTCAAAATATGAAGTCCAGGGATCAAATGAAATGAGCTTCCAGGATGAAGGGGTTTCTGGGACATTATAGAGAAAGCCCAAGAAAGCTGGGAGTGCAGCCTGAAGATTTTGTGTAAAAGCAAAATCAACTTTGATACAAGAGTTATCTAGATGAAGATTTCTAACCCTTTAAGTGAAACATATATGGCAGTAGAGAGGCAAGAGTCACATTAGACTCAAAGAGTAAGTGGGATATAATCTGCATCACTTGAGGAGGTAACCACATCAAGGAGATCACAAGTTCATTGAAGTATTGAAATACATATCTATTGATGCTTCAATGAATCCTTAATCTCTTCAGTATGGTTAATCCTTCCACTGCATACCTTTCTATCCTGTGCAATTTTTGTACACGCCCCTACACAGAGAATCAAGAGATTAGACGGGCAGAGAAGAGGAAGTTGTAACTGTGGAGGATCTTTATACACACTAATCCATCTTTGTTTCTGTTGCATATGTTCTGGAATATTTTCATTTGAAAATGCTCTGTCTTTCCATGATAGTAACTACAACTTCCTATTTGGTCTATTATCTATTAATTCCTATGTATTCATAGGATTGACAAGTGGATTGACAAGATAAATTGTGCTTGACTACTTTTGGTATTTTTCTAATTTTATAGAAAGTACAAAAGTAGATAAGATATAATCATCATTTTCTGGCTAAGTAAAAAAGAAAACTAAAATTTTCAAACATTAGACCATCTCTTCTTAATGATCTGGTTGAAAGATAAAGGGTTGTTTTCATTTTTTCTATATCACCTTATTTTTCACAAACATTATTTTATAGATTCCTTTACTGGCCTAATGGGATGGGAAGGGAAAGATATGTCCATTTTATAGATCTTCCTGAGACCCAGAAAGGCTGAATCATCAGATCATAAAAGTATCCAATGGAGATTTTTGCAGTCAGAGCTCTTACTACTGTGAAACTGTGAAAAGTTTAGAATAGATGGTCATTACAGACATTATTTGAAATCACTTAAAGATATTTTAGAACATATTCATTAAATGGATTTCACTTTTGTATATATTTATCAGCTTCCATGTATTTCTGATGAGCAAATTTCCACATTGAAAAAAAGAATTAAATTTATTTCAGTTACAAACTTATTGCCTCTCCTATTAGTGTCAAACCAGTCATGCCAGATGCATATAGCTTAGAAAGGGGAACATATTAGATGCAGATACAGGCATGAGAAAATGCATCATTCCCATATTATGGTGTGCACATGCAAACACATACTAATGTCTGAAACAGAATTTTCACATGTCTTATGTAAAGAGGACTCTTGAAGAAAAGAGCAAGAGAAAATATGATGTTCTGGAGTGGGGATTTGGGGTTGATTGTTTGATTTTGCTTTATTTTGAGAAATGAGATAGTATCCATTACTGGAAATTAAGGAGATGTTTCCTTTAGGAGAAATTATCATATTCAGTCAAATCAGACCATACCTAAGGAAGGTTTGAATTGTGCTCCAAAACCGAATCTTTAAAATTGATTTGAATAATTTCTATATTCAGCAAAAAAGTTTTTCTTTTCTTTTTTTTTAATTTAGTTCAATTTATATCAATGTCAGAAGTGTATTGTGTGGCTTCCTAGTGAAATTTAAAATAGTCTAATACATGAAAAGATTCTACTATAAATTGAAGAGGGCTAACAATAGAAAAGAAGGAAAGATAGTTTGAGGAATTATAAGGTTATTGTCATTATATCCAAGGTGATTCCAAAACGTAATGAGTTGCATTAACTGTTATATATTTTGTTCATGAAACTTATGCTATTTTGGTCCCATTTTTTTAGTCTCCAACTTTTCTCTCAAGCACATTAGTTTCTATAGAAACAATGAAATCAATGATTAGGGTGAAGATATATTAAATACTCCAGTGTTCATGCACATCATTTCCAATTTGTAAAAATGTTTTAAAATATTTTTTTCACTATTCTTTTATTTGTTTTGAAGATTACGCATGTTGTTGAGACATTGAAAGCTATTTGCTAGAGAGTTGTTTGCAAGCAACTCAAAGCAAGCTAAAGCATTTTTAAAATGTCTTGTGTGGATGTAAGAAGTAATCAGACTTCAAGTGAGACTTACTGACTTCCTAATGTGTACTTTGTGTTTTATTATTTTCATTTCGCTTTATCATTATTTACCAAGTTTTTGTTCTACTTTTTTGGAACTTTCTAAATAAAACGAAAACTACCATTGATCTACTTTAACACATTCCCATTAGAACTATGGCATTATTAAGCTAAAATTTTATGACATGTGACATACTATCATTAAGAAACAGAGGACACAACAATCCTATAATAACGGACAAGAAGTGGAAGATTTGAGCAATGGTCTTGTAAATCTGATCAATGTAGACAGCCAGTACGAATGTGAGTCTCAAAGCCCTTCATTCATCATTCACAGAATCACCAGAAGTATAATTGTAGCTATCCCTGTTATTTTATCTATGTAGACACAATGTAAGCATTTGTGTATGACATTTTTCAGTGGATAACCAATACTCAATTTTTATAATTACTGAACTTCATCCAGTGTGCAATTTTGATAAGTAAGAAAGTGACACAAGTGGTTATGATAAAGGATAATTAATCTGGCATTGATGTATAAGATTTATAAGTAATATTATCCCCATTTTACAAAGAAAATAAGACTCAAAGCAATTAAGTGACTTACTCAGGATCATGCATCCAGGAAGTAGCTGAACTGAGAATATGAAACTCTGCCACTTGAGTTTGCAGTTTATACATATGTTTTCGAGAAGTCATAAAAATCCCATAAAACTTAAGACAGATGGCAAGTGATTCCAGTGTCTTGACACGGATAATTTCCTTTTAAGTTCTTTTTTTCCATAGGACAATTGATAATTTCAAGACAACTTACCCTAAAGGGTATAGTGACTTTTTACAAATCATAAGGTGAAGACAAGATTTTGTTACTTCATGAGGAGTTTAAAAAGGCTAATTTTTATATTAATTGGATAAATATCCATTGGATAAGTATACTATTGATGAATGTGTTTTTTTTCTTCTGAGGCATGTTAAGCTGGTTGTATGCACCAGCACAAAATTAGAACCATTATCCTTCCAATTCATTATTACTGTATGTTATGATGCAGCATTTGGATTTTTTATCATAATTAATTTTAATGTAATTCAGATTTGAGTTTTTTATTGTTATGTGTGGCTAAATCATACCAGTTTCCACAAAAATATTGAAGTAGTGACATAAAATGAATACTTTACAATAAAAATGTTTCATCTTTCATGATCAAGAGATATTATAGACTTGCTGGCAGTGGTATATGTGCTTTTTATTTTCTACAAGCAGGGATAGTTTCTCTGAGCCATTTTGCCCTTCAGAGACTCTCTTGTGACCAATGACTTAATTTTTTGGAGAAAACTAAACAGGACTGAGAGTGCTATACATAGCCTTCTAATTGACATATGTTCTTTGTGAAGTTAAAATATCTTAGAGAATTGAAACTTTGATTTCAGCTTCACTAGCATCATGTTTCTAAACAGCTGGGTTAACTGGCCTAGCTATATCATCTAAATAAATATTGCTGTGGTCTGCGTTGTTGTTTATTTCTAAAGTCATCCTAGCTATGACATGGCTAACTTTTTTTTCATGGGAAAGGAAGTGGAGATATAATCTGTCATATTTATGGTGAATTGTCACTTGATAAACCATTCTGAATGCACTATCTGCTTGAAATCTACAAATATATCCCTTCATTTAAATGGTCATTTATTCAACACCTCCTGTGTGCAAGGGCACTGTGGTGCTAAGCATTATGGAAAATATAAAGATTGAAAAGACTTTGTCCTTGAGAAACCTTCAGGTTGTAGGAGAGATTAAAAATGCACATAGGTACAAAATAGAGTATAAGTTCTATTAGAGAAATACAAAGTAGTCCAGTGTTTAGAGGAGAGAAGTCTTTTGAGATAGGCTTTGAAAAATGGCTAGAATTTTCATGGGGAGATGAAGAGTGATTATTTCAAGAAGAGAGAGCCTGGATGAAGGTACAAAAGTGGACAAATAAAAAAAATATTCATATGAATTTTAAATGATCCAATCTGGCTAGATTGATGGCCAGATGTAATGAGTATAGTATAAGATGTAGCTAAAAAAGTAGATTAGAAGGGCAGAACCAAGATGGTGAAGTAAAAGCAGGGACTTCCCTAAGCTCTCCCCTAAAGCCCTCCAATACCTGTAAAAATGACTCTAAACAAATTCTAGAGGTACAAAACGCACAAAATGCCAGAGAGAAACAAATACTCAGCCCAAGACAACCTGAAAAGTTGACAGGGAAGGTCTAGCACACCAGGCAGGTAGTGGGGCACAGTCCAGCATGGGCAACACCACACAGATGGACCAGATCAGGCCTCAGGGGACTGAATCAGCAGCAGCTGTGGCAGTTTCCAGGCTTCTCAACCCACAAATGCCATAAAGATCAATGGAAAAACTCTGTGGGACCTGTGTGAAAGAAGAGCATGCCATCTGGCCAGGTTCAGCACCAGCCCCAGGGTGTATCACACTCTGGGAGGAAAATGAACATTTAATGAAATAGAGGACTTTGAAGCATTCTTGATGAAAAAAAAAACAGAGCTGAATAGAAAATTTGACTTTCAAGTGCAAGAATCAAGAGAAGCATGTAAAGGTAAACAGGAAAGAGAAATCATGAGACTTATTAAAGTTGAACTGTTTACCATCTACATGGAAAGGTGATATTTGTAACTCATGAGACATTTCTCAGTATTAGAGTAGTTGGAAGAAATAGGCAGACAGGCAGAGAGAGAGAAAGAGAGAGAGAGAGAGAGAGAGAGAGAGAGAGAGAGAGAGAGATGGATGGATGGATGGATGGATGGATGGATGGATGGTACAGGGTGAGTTGAACATGAAGGGATGTTATCTAAAAATAAAAATTAAGGGGTGAGAGAGGAATATATTGGTAGAAGGAGAAAGGGAGAGATAGAATGTGATAAATTATCTCACAAAAAAAAGAGGTAAAAAAAGGTTTCACAATAGAGGGGAAGGGATGGTGATGAGAAGGAATGCGTGAACCTTACTTTTATCGGATTTGGGTTAAGGAGGGAATAACTCAATTGATTATCTTACCCTACAAGGAAGTAGAGTGGAAGGAGATAAGGGGAGGAATAATATAAGGGAAGACAGATTAGGGGAGGGGGTTTTCAGAAGCAAACACTTTTGAAAAGGGATAGGGTCAAAGGAGAAAATAGAATAATTGGGAGGCAGGATAGGATGAAAGGAAATATAGTCTTTCACAACATGACTATTACTGAAGTGTTTTGCATAACTAAACATGTATAACCTATTTGGAATTGCTTGCCTTCTCAGTGAGGGTGGGTGGGGAGGGGAGAAGGGAGAGAATTTGGAACTCAAAATTTGAAAAACAAATGTTGAAAAATTGTTTTTACATGCAACTGGGAAATAAGATATGTAGGCAATGGGGTTTAGAAATCTATCTTACCCTTCAAGAAAGTAAAGGGAAAGGGGATAAGAGAGGGAGATAATGAAAGGGAGGGGAAACTAGGGGAAGGGGCAATCTAAAGGCATGCCATCTAGGGTTGGGGGAGGAGAGAGAGGGAAAGAAAATTTGGAACTCAAAATCTTGTGGAAATGAACATTGAAAACTAAAAATAAATAAATAAAATTTAAAAATAAAAGGTAGATTAGAGTCACATTAAAAGTCTGGGGTTCATCCAGTATGTAATGGGAAGAAGCTATTTCATCTTTCTGAGCAAGAGACTGATGTGAATGGGGCTGTGATATAGGGAGACTAATCTGGCAATGATGTGTAGGATTTGCTTTTGTATTATTATATCCATTTTACAAATGAGGAAACTGAGATTCTAAAAGATAAATGATGCAATGATCCAAGACAAGTACAAAGGACTCACAAAAGAAAATTCTATCCATATCCAGAAAAAGAACTGATGGATTCTGGATGCAGATGGAAGCATATTTTTTTCACTTACTTTATTATTTCTCATGTTTTTTTTTAATATGTTTGTTCTTTCAGAGCTATAACTAATATGGAAATATTTCTCACATGATAGCACATATATGAACTATATCAAATTGCCTACCATTTTAAGAAGAGGGGAAGGGAGGAATGGAGGGAGGAAAATTTGGAACTCAAAATCTTGTAAAAATGAATGTTTAAAATTTTCTTGACATGTAACTGGGGAAAAAATAAAATACTATTAAAACATGAAAAAATGAAAAAAGTTAAGTGATATACTCAAGCTTACATAGCTAGCAAATGTCATAAGAGAGATTCAAATCCAGAATTTCCAAACCCAAGTCTTCTGATGCTCAAATTCTTTCCCATGGACTAACTACCTCCATTTGTCTCATGTATTCTCTTTATGAAAATAATATGCTCATGTGTCAAAGGCATCTTCAGTGAAATTATGAGAAATGTAAAGCCATAATTAGGATCGAGTAGCCAGAGCTTTGTCTGGAGCATCAAAATTTAGTAGATGCTTGTAGCATTTATTATATTCCTTGAACAGCATAGAAACCACTGTGCTCCTGTATTTGGCATCAGGATAGCAAGAACAATTAAAATAGGAAACAATCAGATGACTTGCTTCTCCCTCACAGCAATAGATCTCCAGGTGAATTCATCTCTGGCCCTGTTCTGCTATCCTTCTATCTCAGCATTACCTCAAAACCATCAGGAAGCCTTTTGTTCTCTTGGGGTCTCTGCCCAAAGAGACTGGCATCCTGGGTTTTTTGTCTGTCTGTCTTTCTCTCTCTCTCTCTCTCCTCTCCCCATTTCCACTCACCTATATTTTTTTCTCAAAAATTTTATACGAAGATTTGTTTGAAGCTTCTTGCCCCCAGATGACAAAATTATTAGTTATGGCTACAGACAAAGAGACAAGAAAATATTTTAAAGAATTGTTTACAGCTGAGAGAATTTTCACAGTCATACAATTGACTGAAAATTTAGAGAATACTGGATCACATTGTGTTTATTGTTTGTTGAAAATCAAAAGACATTTGACTTGAAAGAGTGAAAAAAGAGAGTAAAAAAAGACTCAAAAGCTTTCCAAAAATAGAGGTTTCCATACTTATGTTACCATTGTATAAGACCCCTTGACAGATGCAACCACAAAATCTAACTTTGTTCAACCATCTCAGATGATGAAAAGCACATGAAGCATAAAAGAGGGAGATATAGGTACACCAGAGGTGTTTGCCACTGTCTCAAAGGATGTTCAGATAGAAAAGGGATTCATTATAAATGATAAGGTCCTCCAGATAATCCTACTTAGGAATGTGATTGCACCGAGACCATCGAGCTCAGAATACAGTAGGGCCTCTTCAGGGAGATTCAAACTGTGCAAAATAGGTCAGCCTAATAATTCACAGATGACAAATCAGATGAAGAATGCCTAGTTAAGAAACAGTATGGCATGTTTCTGAACTTGAAATCAGGAGATCTTAGTTTTAAACCTCCTCAGACACTTTATTCAGGGACTCTTTACTACTTACCTATTTGATCTCATATTTCCAGGATTTTCTCTTCAATAAATCCATGCTACTTTTTATTATGCTTCACAGATATTGAAGGTTTGTGGTAGTCCTGTGTCAAGCAATTCTATTGGTACTATTTTTCTAACAGCATGTGCTGACACCATGTCCCTGTGTCATATTTTGGTAATTCTTGCAACATTTCAAATTATCTTTTATGGTGATCTGGAATTCTCTGATGTTACCGTTGTAATCATGTTGGGGCATCATGAACCCATATAATTGATAAAAGTTTTGTGTGCTCTTACTGCTCCATGTACCAGCCTTTCCTCTGTCTCTCTCCTTCTCCTTAGGCCTTCCTATTGCCTGAGACACAAATAATAATCCTAAAATGGCCTCTAATTATTGAAGTGAAAGGAAGAGTCAATCCATGTGGCAAACTTCACTACTGACTTATTTTAAGAAATTGCCGCATCCATGCCAACTTTGGCAATCACCACTCTGATCAGTCATCAGTTATCAACATTGAGGTGAAAAGATTATGACTCACTGAAGGCTCAGATGATGGTTAGCATTTTTTAACTATAA